>PVKU01000318.1:0-549911 GCA_004027475.1 Anoura caudifer | reverse complement strand
CAAATGATAAACACAGTTAAAGCAGTTGCCAGATCTCAGGACTGTTTGTTGTTGTTGTTTTGATAATATCTTAAAATATTTTTCAAAATATATAGTGTTAAACTTTGTGATGTTGCACTGAAGGGAAGTTTCTTCAAGTAAAGGCTTAAGATGCAAAAGCTTGAAGAAGCAGCAAACATCCTGCAGTTTGCCGTCATTTCACAATGAAGTACTCAGTTATTTACCTAAAGCAGAAGTGGGTAGTTCTTATTAAAGCTCCTTTTGGATTTCCATTTTATTGGTACAGATACGATAGAAAGTTGTTTATGGAGATCAAATGCAAAAGCTTTGAACCTACACTCTTAACTTGTTTACTAGTTCTTGTTTGTATGTATTATAACAGAGGAAAAGATAAAGCAGGAGCGAATGGTCGCACATCTCGGAGGGAGCCCTGGGGACAGGAAGCAGACAAGACTCCTAACTGCCACCCAGGAACTGGGCCACGAGTAACCGTGCGGTTTTCTCAAGGGTAAAGAAATTGGGTGCAGCTTTATTTTCATCTTCTGGTTGCTCTCTCTCCTCTATAACGCACTTGTTCTTTTCTCCATTGCTCGTTGCCTTAGACAAAAAACAAAGGTTTCCCAAAATTGCAAATGCCACAAAATTAGGAGAGGAGGATTTAGCTAAAGAAATGAGTTGGAACACAATTTGCTGAAAGTATTTTATAAGCTAGAAAGATTGGTTGGAACAAAGCAGTTGAGATTCAACAGTCTAAATGAAAAATAAGCCAGTCATACATTTAGATTCAAATAATCAATTTCTGTGTGGAGAATAAATGTGGTAGTAAATGTAAAAAAATATTTTAGGTTTTAGTGCAAGTGCCACCCAAGAGTGTGGATCTGCTGCTGAACCCGTAACTTGATCATATACTCCAATAATTGCAATACAGAGTCCAGTCAAGGAAATTATTAGTCCAACCTCATTCGCTGTGGGTCAAACAGAAAGTGCACTATTGAGTCCTAGGCACCACTTTTTAAGACAGAAGTTGACAGCAAACTGGAATATGTTCAAAGAGAGGATGGCGAAGGGTCTGGAAACCATATCACACAAGGAATAACTGGAGGAATGTGTTAAAAATGACAAGTTGTGTTAAAAATTTCAAAGGCTGTTCTACGGAAGAGGGGGTAGATTTTTCAGCATAGTAATAGAACCAAAAACAAATGGTGGTAGTCGCAGGATGCTAAATTTGGGCTCACAGGAGAGAACAGTTTTCTAACAATTGAAATGACCCTGAACAGGCTGACTTAACATGGGTGAGCGCCTGGCCACGGGGAGTGCGGGCAGGGTCTGTGCGTCCCTCCGTCAGAGTGGTGGGAAAAGTGGTCAGGGCTGCAAAGCCTCGTGAGTCTGAGGTGGAGCCTATGACAGTACTTTTGTTTACGGCCTGTAGAAAGTATAGTCAGGGCTTCGGGCAAAAACTTTCCCTTTTCCTGAGCCCCCTCTTCTTTCCCATGATGACCCACTCAGGATAATTGTGTGCTCTCGGTCCCTGAAACTGAGGCTTCTCCCAACACGCACGCATACATGCCGCCACTCTACTCTTTCCTCCACTTTACATCTTTCCTCCCTTTGCCATCACTTCAGGTTTTTAAAAAAGGGTCAATGTCAGTAGATGAGTAACAGTAAAATGCATTTAAATCAAAGTCACAATCAGCAACTGTTGCAGAAATGTTTCCCCCAAGTTTACTTCTGACTCTAACCGCAATAGTTCACGACCCAGCTCGGCACACATCAGCCTCATACCCTGTGTGGGAAAAGGGATAATGGAGACAGGGCACCAATCACGTTTGTTCCATAACAAAAGTCATGAAGGTGTTGCATTAAATCACCAAAAAATAAAGTTGCAGATGCGTGTATACTTTCTTTGGGATTATAGAGTAGAAACAGTAGGACAAGAACAGACTAAAATGTACTATTGTCAGCATCCATCTTTACACAGCTTTTAAAGCGTTTTGTGTGAATGTATTAGTGACCATTGTATTGTTCAGCGTGGTTCCTGCGTTCGTAGTGAATGGGAGGACCAGGTCATAGCTTCGCAAACTGAAATAAGGACACTGTGGAGATGAGACTTCCTCCTCTCTGGTTCCTGCCTCCCTCCTTTCCTCTTCCTCTTCTTCTTTCTCTTTCTTCTCTTCCTGCACTTCCCTCTTACCTTCTTTTTCTTCTAACAGAGGGGCACAATTCTTTTAGAGCCCCCTGCCCTCCAGTCCCCAGCCTTCAGTCCAGAGATTGAGAATGTATTTTTGGTTTAGGTCTGGCATTTTAGCTTTTTCCTGTGTATTGCTGTGTGCTGACTCCACAATTTTGTGACGTCTTTTTTTCCTTTTTGTAAAATAAACAAGACAGCATAAGCTGTGGAGAAATGATTAATACAATTTCAAAAAGTCAATTCTTCATGCGTTGAATTATGAATGCAGAAAGTGTTCCCTGTTGTTGCGTGGTTCTGGCCAGGCTGTCCTGGCCCGGTGGCTCAGCCCGCCTTGTCCTGTGTGGTTTGGGGCCTTTAGCTCCGGGGCAGGCCATTACCCGGCTGGTGAAGCAGCAGCACATTGTTCTGTTATTTTCAAACCACAACAGCCTCTGTGGAATCCAAGAGCCATAAAGACATAGTTCTGATGCTTCCTGACAGTGGCATAATTCATGAACTCTATAATTTAAAGGGATTTCAATGTAATTGTAAAACTAATAAAAATGAATTGCTTTGGGGGAACACTGGTACCTTTTTTTAATCCATTGATTCTTCTAATTTAAAAATACCATCAACCTGGTAGCTCTGTGTGTGTGTGAAGATAAGTAAGCTCCAATCTGATGCCAGCACTTTCAAGTAAACTCATAACATTGCTGATGGACCCAGGAGAACAAAAAAAGAAAGAAAGAAAATCCCATAACAGTTTATGGCCTATAGCCAGTAACAAAGTGTTTCTCCCTGTACCTTTTTATCATTGCCCCCCCAACCCCCAAATGTTGATTATACCCAAGGCTTTTTTTTTTTTTTTTTTAAGTTTTGGTAACTTTCTAAAAGGTTTAGATTTCAGTCTGGATTTTTTTTAAAGCTCCAATGAAAGGCTCTTTTTAATCAGATAATTGACTAGTCAGTAATTTTAGCCCATCTGTGACACACCAGTTGGCAGGTACAGAGGTACACAGCCCTGAGTCTTTGCCTCCATCCCCCTTCCCTGCCTCCTGGGACCGTCACTGAGCTTCCCCGTCTTACTGATGGTCCCCAGAGACCGTCCCCAAACATTTTGGAGATCAGAAAAGCAGAGTCAGCTGTCAGAGGTGACCATGCAGATGGCACAAAAGGGCTTCATCCCTCCATCACCCACCTGGGGGGAACATAGGGCCCCGCGGAACAGCTGTCTTACATCCAGAGCACCCACGTTTCAAACTGATCCCTGGTTTCCTGAAATCCTGGCTCAGAAGTTGTTTGGGAGGCTTTGGTGGGGCTTTAAATACAAGCACATTAACTCCTCTGCTTTAACTCCCCCGTCGTGAGTAATGGCAGTTCAAAAATGCCCTCTATAATGTCACATCACAAAAGGCTCGGAAAATTATCCCTTACCTCCATTGTCTGCCTGTTTTCTTTTATTCCTCCTCTACTCATCACGTTCCCTGGCAGCCATGAATGAAATGTAACATGCTAAATGACTGACATCCATTAAAGCTCTTCGACAAACCTTGGACTGAGTTTTGAAAGGCCCTTGGAAGAAAAAGGATTGTGTGCTCTTTGAATCTTGCCCTGCTGAACGGCTGCCAAGTGAGGGCTGCTCCATTCAAAGGGCTGAGTGAATAAATGAGAATAACATCCTTGGGGACCTGCAGGATCGGTTTACTCTGAAAATGCTCAGCCTCACAAAGGGTCAGAGTCACAAGGTAAATGAAAATGGCTAGGAGGGGACTTTGATGGCCGAAACACGGTAACAGTAGAGGACTTGAAAGAAAACTTTATTTAAAAAAATAAAAAAGAGAGGGGAAAAAAAAGAAGCAGAGGTGGGGAAACCTCAGAACTGCAAAGTCAATTGATAAGAACAAAATGTGTAGACAGTGACATCCATGAATATTTGTTTATAAACGATTCACAGGCAATATGCAAGTATTATACATGTGCTTATGAAAATGAATAACCTCTTCATCTATACATATCTGTAAACATCATGAATTAATTTTATTTTACGCATGAATAAAAACTGGGTCAAGTCTGTTAGCTCATTGTCTTGGTGGGCTCTAACCTAAGTACCCTAATTTTCATCTTAGTTGCAAGCGATAAAATCTAGTGAGCTATCAAACATGCCATTTCTTGGGGGCAATTTTTTGTTCTTTTTTTACACATGCTATTTTTTCAATTAGAATGATTTTCTAGTTGACCACTTTAATGGAGGTGCATAAGAAGCAGTTTCTAAGCAAGGAAATCAGAAGAACCACAGGAATTCTTGACACATTGCCACAAGACCCTGCGTGGTACCCATCGCAGGGTTATTCCCAGAAGACCCTCTCACTCCTTCTCACTTTTTCAGACCATTTTTAAATGTGTAGAGTATGGTGGTTTAAAGAAATCCTACAGAATCAGTTCCATCAGATAATGTCCAGTGAAGATGTATACGAAGTCCCTCCTCTGACTGAGAGGGGCAGTAGCTGAAGTGGATGAAGACTTGTGGCAAATAAATGTCTTGCCCCACCTCCCCAAAAAGATATGTCCACCCAGAATCTGTGAATGTGAACTCATTTAGAAGAAGGGTCTTTGAAGATGTGGTTAAGGAATTGGAGATGAGGTCATCACAGATTGGGATGTGCCCTAGATCCAATGACGAGAGAAGAGAGGGGAGAAGGAAATGTGCAGACAGAGACAGAGGTTGGAGGCACCTTTCTACAAGACAAGCGCTGACATTAGCTGCCTGCAGCTGGGAGGGAGGCCTAGAACACACTGTCCGGCAGAGCCTCAGAAGGACATACCTCACTGACACCTTGATTTTGGACCACTGGCCTCCAGAACTGTGAGAAAATGAAGTTCTGTTGTTTTAAGCTACCAAGTTTGTGGTAATTTGTTACAGCAGCTCCAGGGAACTAATACAGATGGCAATGGCTGTGTTGCTGTGGCCATCACGAGGTCATCCAGCTTAGGCTTGCTGTTCTCCAGTAAGAGGGAAATCCATTGCTCCCAGGGCAGCCCACTGAGTGACGGGGTTGTGCTGACCCGGTGGGTGCCCTCTCCCAAAGGCCTCCCTGGTTATCATTTTCCCAGGAGAATATTTCCTGGTTTCACTAATAAAACATGCCTGTCACCCCAGTACACCACTCTTTAGTCAGTGGTCCCCAACATTTTTGGCACCAGGGACTGATTTCCTGGAAGACAATTATTCCACGGATTGGTTAGGGGATGGAGGGAATGGTTTCAGGATGATTCAAGTGCATTACTTTCAAGCTCACCTCCTGCCGTGCGGCCTGGTTCCTTACAGGCCACAGACCAGTTCTGGGGACTGCTAGTTTAGATGATGTTCATAAAGGGGAAAAATTGTTCATCTAAACTCACCACCATATGGGAAAAGACATGTTATATTCCAAAGGCAATGGGTATCAGAATCGTGTGTAAAGGCTGCTGGTGTTCAGGAAGCCATGTTACTCCACACAAAGAAACTAAGTGTTAACAGCAAAATTAACTGTCCAGTAATTAGGAATTAGTATTTTCTTCATTTTATCGTCTAACTTATGAGTCTTTTACTTAATATATAGAAATCATCATGTTTTAACAGTTTGGTTGGTGTTTTGGGTTACTATGAGGAACATCTGAATTTTTTCCATTTAAAATAATGGGAGATTAAGCAAAAACCAAAATAACTCACAGACACAGGCAACAGTAGGGTGATTATCAGAGGTGAGTGGGGGGGAGGTAGGAGAGAGTACAGGAGGATAAATGGTGATGGAAGGAGACTTGACTCGGGGTGGTGAACACACAACACAATATACAGATGATGTGTTACAGAATTGTGGGCCTGAGACCTACATAATTTTATTAACCAATGTCACCTCAATAAAGTCATTAAAAAGGAAAACATAAAATAAAATGATAGAAATTGGCTTTCAGTGATTTTTTTTCTTTTAGAATGTTTGATTCTCAAAAGTGGACAATGTTTATTTGAATCCTCTCTCTTTTTTTCTTGATTAGCCTGCTTAAAGGCTTGTCTATTTTGTTTATCTAATCGAAGAAACAGCTCCTGGATTTATTGATCCTTAGAATTGTGCTTTTAGTCTCCATGTCATTTAATTTAGCTCTGATCTTGGTTATTTCCTCCCTTCTACTTGCTCTGGGCTGTCTTTGTTGTTCCTTGAGTTCTTGTAGGCGTAGGGTTAGATTGTTTATTTGAAATGTTTCTATCTTTTTTAGGTAGGCAGGGAAAAAATGGACAGTCCATATTGGTCAGGAGAGATCTGTGCTTCCTCCTATTTGTGTATGTACATACTTTAAAGGAGTATAATTGTAACCTTGGAGGAAATCTTTTGGTAAAAGCTGTGACTTACTATATTTACCTAATTATCTGAGTTAGAAACTTTAGGGACTGGCCAACTTAATGTAGACTTAGGATCCTTCAGTGTTTTCAAGTTCTGGTAGATAAATCTTCAGTTTTCTTTTATGGTACTGGCTAAAAGAGACTTTTGAATACAGGTAATTTACTTAAAAGAGACTGTTTTAGGACATAAACTGTTAAAGGAACACATTTATTAAGCTTGAGTTTGGGGAAATCAGGGTGATACCACAAAATGCTTCATATTTAACTACCATGACATTTTAAGGAGTATAGTATTTGAGGAAGTCTCAAGTATGTCTAATTATGAACCAACTGTTTTGAGGTGTCAGTGGCCTAAAAAAAGTTAATCTGTTTTCCTGCTTTGATAATTTCTAAGGAGCAATACACTGGAGAAGTGATGTAAAGTATAAATTTATAAAGCAGGAGTCGTAACCATCAGTTCATGTGTAAATATCCCTCCGACTGCTTAAAACATGCATGTGTAAGAAATTCTAGTTAAAAAAAAGAAAAAAACCTTAAATTATCTAGTGTGAATATCACAATTATGTATTCCAAAAACTTTATCTTAAAAAAAAGTACCAAATAAGACAGACACATGGAATTCATTACATTGTAGCTAATGGTTTCAATCAAGTTTATAACAGAGCTGAGTAGGCAGCAAACATTTCTGGACCTGTGTCTCCAAACACAGAGAACGCAGAGACATGGAGAGGAAGTTGGTGCCCAGACTACTGAAGGCCGGTGCCTCTGCCACCCACACTCTTTGCTCCAGGGATCTTTTTTTTTTTTTTTTTTTAAATGTATGTAGGCTTTCGAAAGGCCAAAAAAAAGGGTTGGTAGAACAAATTATATTGAAATTTTTAAAGCTCAATGCAATGAGAAGTTTATAGTAAACTCGGATGTAATGGAAGGAGAGTACTATATTTCTTTCTTTTTTTTTGTGGCATGGTACGATAACGTTTTCAAGACTTAGTTGTTTGCACATGGAAAAAATTAGAAGGAACAATTTCTTGACACTGTCAGTGCACATTTGTGTTTACTCCTTCTTTTTTTCTTTCATTTGACTGTGATTTAAGGTTGACATTCATCCAGATACTCTTTAAATTCTAATTTTTATTTGGAGTATTTTGTTAGTTCTTCATATTCTATTTAGTAATTTTGTTCGTATGAACAAATGAACTATCCCTTTGGTTTCCTTTGGGGTGTGGGGATTTGTGAAAAGGAAAACTCTATCTGAATGCTATATTTCATTTATTAATTTCTTTTCACAAGAGTGCTCTCAAAAGAACGGAGTTTGAAACTTGTTTTAACCTACTGGTTAAATCCAGTAGGTTTCATCCTACTGTTGCAGCATGATGGGGGAATTCTTTGCTTGTGTGTGCAGTTCCGGCCTTTGGGGGGCAGCCAAGTGCAGCGAAGCTAAATGAGTGGGCATGCAGGGCCCTGTTTCCGTGCTACTGAGTAACCCTAGTTCAGAAAAATGCAGCAAAAGCCAAAGTAAGCACTTCTTCACTATCTGTCACTGCGTGGAAGAGGGCTGAGGCAGCCATATTTAATCAACACTGAAGTCTCCCCCTGGGTGATGTTCGTGCCCTTCTGTAATATTTTATTCTAAGCCATTTCCCAGACAGCATTATTGATTCGTGTCATTATTCTCCTCCAAGCTCCAGGAGCTTGTGCAATGTGATACTGAGTGCAGTTCTCCTCGTGAGCATAACCTCAAACCCGAAAAGTAAGGTGACTGCCTGCAACATTCAGACTTACCCAGATGGCATAGTACGCAGTGTATTGTAGGTATCTGAACTCTTACAATCTGACAGCAGTTGGTTATAATGCGTTTGCAAAGACAGAAGATTACCAAAAAAAAAAAAAAAGAAAAGAAAAGAAAAGGAAAGGAAAAAGGAGTTTGGCATTTGTTTCGTAGTTCTGCTTTTTTACTTCTTCACTAGTAGACATGTTCATAGTGAGCAGGTATTGTACTTTAGGTATTTTGTGTGGGTGGCTTGGATGAGAACCTCCCCTCCCCTGGAAGACTCATTAACAACAACCATACACTTGATTTTTATCTTGAAGAGAGTTCTGAAATTCTTTCCTTTCCCTTTCCTCGGAGGTCAAGAAGAACAGTAAACCTTTTCTTTCTTCTTAATGACAGATATTGAGTTGTAACAGGAGGCCTGGTTGTTAAATGGATAAGTGAGGCAATGACAGAAGGATTGAAAGAAGGACAGAGGGAAGGAAGGAAGGAAGGAAGGAAGGAAGGAAGGAAGGAAGGAAAGAAGGAAGGAAGGTCGGTCCAGTAATTTTCATTATTCATCAGAAGTCTTCCTACTTTCAGGAAATGGCCCATTGATCTGTTTTCTCAAAGCCATTTCAAATATACTTAAAAATGTGCATACTTCTATTCACCTTTTGAATATAGTATCTTAAAAAGTAACAAATGCTCTCCACATTATACCTCATCTGTAGATCCTTATACACATATTCTTTGGTAATGGTCTGTAAAATAGATCCCAGAAATTTGCAAAGTTAGCAACAAGTTTTTACTTTGCTTTGGGTCCAGTGCAGTAATGGAAGCTGAAGTGCCCACTACTTTTCCCCGATGTTTTTCTAATTAATAAAAGACAGCCCCTATAGTACTTACTAAAACCTACATTGGTAGCTGTATGCTCTACAGAAATCTTTCGTCTAGTTCAGTTTAAGTTTATTATTGGAATTTATCATTGTACAACAATCATTATCAACCCAGAATTTTGCTTACCACCTTTTAAAAGATAAGTTATTATGTTAAAATTTGCCTGAATACCATAATAGAGAATAAATCAAGATAAGAATAATCACAATGCTACCAATTATTGAACATCTATGCTTCAGACACCATATCAGGCAATTTATATCAGCATCCAATTCTCACAAAACTATAAGAAGTAGGGATTACACTTAATTTAGATTAAAGATAGAGAGAGATTAATTATTATTGTTTTAATTATACCACTCAGGTTACTTCAAAGAAATAATTGTTTTTTAAAAAATAATTATATAATGAAGCCAGGATAATTCTAAGAAAAAAATAATGCAAGATACTTGCCTTAATACACATATCATTAAAAAAAGTAATCATTACAAGTAAATTACTGGGACAAGAATGAGCAGGTTGATAGGACTGAAAAGAAAATTCAGTTATAAGCCAAAATACATATCATATCTAATTTTACTGAAATTTCCATAAATGCTAATTGCCTGGAGGAGTGTTCTGTATACTTTTTATCTCTTAATACTCACATGGTCCTAGGAAGCATTATAATCTTCACATTTTAGAAAAAAAAACCTGAGCTTAGTAATTTGTTTGGAGTTACCCAGTTAGTCATTGTGAACATGTCTTCCTAATTCTAGCAACAAACTGTTTTACCAGTATATCATGGAATTCAGTACACCAGAAAAGTAGCCTTCTAAATTAGCTAGTGGAAAAACAATACATTATTCAATAAGTGGTATTGGGATAACTCTATAAATTGAGGAAAAAGTTAACTTGAATATTTGGTGCAATCATACCAATATAAATTCAAGATAGATCAAATATATAAATATAAATACTGAATCCACACACACCTTAAAAGAAAATTAAGATGAATATTTTTATATTCTTGGGAAGGCCATGTTAAGTATAACAAAAAACTAGGAATCATAAAGTAGAAGATTTATAACTTTGAGAAATGTTTTAAACTTTTACTGCAAAACTATATTAAACAATTTAAAAGGTAAACTATGTACTAGGAAAATATTCACAACATGTTATGTTAGACAAAGTACTGAATATCTTGATATATAAAGAACTCTTTAAATCAGTAAGAAAATAATCATAATCAGTATTCTAATAGTGAAGGGAGCAAAGTTTATGAATAAGTAGTTTACACGAGGAGAGACAGAAATTGCCACAAAGCAGCCTTATTTATAATGGCCAAGTGCTGGAAACAGTGTAAGTGCCCATCAATAAATGAGTGGATCAAAAAACTGTAATACATTTACAGAATGGAATACTATGCAGCAGAAAGAGAGAAGGAGCTCCTACCCTTCGCAGCATTATGGATGGAACTGGAGAGCATTATGCTAAATGAAATGAGCCAGGTGGTGAAAGACAAATACCATGTGATCTCACCTATAAGAGGAATCTGATCAACCAAACAAATGAGCAAAATAGAACCAGAGGCATGGAAACAAGGAACAGACCAACAATGACCAGAGGGCTGGTGGGAGGGGAGGAGGGTGGAAAGAAGGTGAACAGTTAAGGAACATGTATGCATGATAAATGGACTAGTTAAGGGACATATATGCATGATAAGTGGACATGGACAACAGGGTGGGGATTGGCTATAGGAGTGGGGGGCAGGGCAGAGAAAAGCAAAGGGAGGAAGTAGGATAATTGTAATAGAACAACAATAAAATATTTAATAAAAAAGAAATGGCCATTATATTAGTAATAATCAAAAGAAAAGCAAATTAAAACATGCAGAATACAACATTTTTTACCTATGTGATTGGTAAAAGATCAACATTTTTTGTTAACAAATGGTTTGGGAAAAGTAGATATATATGTACCTATATTACTATTACTGAATCAAAAATAAAAACATTACTATTTATCCTGATAATTCCAGAAATCTTAAGTTAAAAAATAGTTATACAACTAAGTAAAAATATATTATGAAATATTTAGAATGTTTTAGTAGATTTATTGCTGCTTCACTTATTATAGCATGAAATTGGACACAATATAAATGTATATCATGAAAGCATTTCTGTTAGACTTTGTAGTATGTGGACACAATATGATATTATGAACCATTAAAAGTAATGAAAATGTGTTCATGATATAAAGTTAAAAATGCAAATGACAAACCAGCCATAAGAAACTGTATGTGAATACTAATATGTATCTAAAGAGAAGTATAATGGATAGTCAACAGAACATTATTAGTATTACAGCAGTTTTTAAAAAAATGTCGCACATGTACAACCAGGAAAACAGCAAAGCTACTTTCCTTTAGGGATAAGTTTGGAAAGATACATATGCTCCCACTTGGCAACTACTCTCTTCTCTTTTTTAATGGTAACCTGTTCTGCTGTGCCATTAATTTGATTTGCAAATGGCTTTGGTTAGTCGTAACCTCTGCTGTCATGTTGCCATTTCTGTATCTACCTAACTGGCCTTACTGATCTCTGGGCATTTTGTACCTAAAATCACAGAGAAAAGGAATCTCATTGACATAGCCATCTTTTTTTTCCCCTTTAATCTAGACCATGTCAAATGTCATTGGTAGGCTTGTGGCTTGGTTATCCTTGGGCCAGGCACTCACTCAGTACAATTACTGGGACTGATTAGGGTATTTCATGATACCCAAGGCCACCCAGGCCAGTCCCTCAAGTAGCAGTTCTGAGCAAAGCTATTTCCTTTACAGCGGCATTCCAGTGGGCAGGCAGGAATTACCCACTTGGCAAAGAAAACTATCATGTAGTGACTATCCTATTTACTTCCTATGACTGTTCAACAATTTAAAGAGTCAATGGGGACAAACGTATCAGAAACTTTTCTGTGTAACCTTGGAAATCCAAAAATAAGAGGCAACAAAACCATATTCAGGAGGGAAACAGATTTTGCTCAGTTTGGCATTAAAATAGTGACATGTCATTATCAAATTTGACTTCCAGGTAAAAAATACCCAAGCCATTGAGCACTCTGGTGTATATTTTTAAGAGGCATTCAAAAAATTCTTCTCACCATGTGTACTATGATAATTTTTCACTTCAAGAAATGTAATTCATCTTTACAAAATTAAAAATCAAAGAAGATAGAAAAATAACATTTAAAATCATAATTTAAATAGTTTAGTGTATATGTTTTAAATTAAAAAAATTATAGCAAATTAATTTGTTCATGTTGTGCCAATTTAAAATTTGAACTTCTTTTAAATTCTACATGGTTCTGTTTATACTGACCAGTTACTATGATTTACTGTCTCTAAATATATTTTTACAAGTCACAAATCTTACTGACTCATAAACTGAGGTATGAAATTTAGGTAATGACTTTGTCCAAATTCAAATATTTAATTATTTACTTGAACAAAGCAAAAGCAAATCATGTATAATTATCCAGGGGGTTAATTTGCTTGGCTAATATCAATAATACTGTAAAAATGTCCTAAGCAAATAGAATAAATGTTGATATTACCTTATCAGGCCAGTGTTTTAGCCCAAATCCGAGGATTAGATTCCATGATATTTCTCCTTTCCAGTTATATTTATGAAAGGTTTTAATGCAATTAAACATAATACTCTTATTTTATCATTGCATTATTTCAAAACTATGATTAAAATTCCCAATGCGTCTTGGAGTATGCTAGCACTAGAGATAAATATTGAAAAATACAACTTCCTAATTTGAAAGAATTTGAAGTTTAGTAGATGAGACAGACAAGTAAATAGATTACAGCACTAGAAAAGTTTTCAGGATGTTTTGGGAGGCCTGGATATTATTCGTTTTTTATTCCTGTTGGGAGTTATCCATCTACTAATATTCTCATGAATAGTCAAGTGTTTCAATATCCTGGTTTTGAGTGTCTTCTCAGGATAGAGCCATAACACATTTCTGGAGTTAATACGCAGTCTACACATACATACACAAGCCCTTAGGCATAATTTCTACAGATATGAAACATGACTTTAAATTCGTGCCAAACAATACTTCTGTAGTGTTTCTTGTTCAATGAGAACTGTTGTGTTGAGTTCTGACAGCAATAAAGGTGTTTCATCAATCCATCTCGTGAAGCAGTGGTACCCATCTAACGCAACCAACCAAACACTTTATAAAGTTTAATATTCTCATTTCACTTCCAAACACTCACTAAATACATGAAATATACTTTTTTAACACAAACATTGTTGATTGCCTATAGTGTAAAAAGAATGTGCCTTATTCAAATAATTTGTATTCAATCTCCTACACTCATCTTGTTTAAAATTCCTTCTTTTTCCTACTTTCTAATATCAACTTACAAGTCATTTTGCAGTTCCCTGGGTGTCTTGTTTTGTAGATAAAAATCACGTAATACAAAAAGGAAAAAAAAAAGGAAAAAGTGAATTGATATATGAGCTAAACATTTCCTTGATGGGCAATGAAAGAGACTTAAGGAATTCTCTTGATGATCCGTTTCATTTCCTAGTTATGCAACTTAGAAAAAGATAACCTTCCAAAGAATCCATTGAGAAAGTGCTCTTCTAACCTAATTGTGGGATTTCTATTTCAATTAAAATAGGACTTTTCTCCACACAGTCTGAAATTGAGAATAAGACTGAAATCTTTCTTTCTCAGCTAGGCTGTGAGCCAGCAGACACCCTGAAAGATAGAAAAATGGGAAAAAAAAAAAAAACCTTGAATTTTCAGAAAATGTGTCACTACAGTTTAAGGAAAGTATTATGTGAGAGGCCAAAAACATACAATGTTTTTTAGATACATAAAACACAATTTATAGCCACTGGTTTCAGCTCAGCTAATAAAATATAGTTAGGCTATTGAAAATAAATAGGTTTCTTTCAGAAAACAAAATGCTAAAAGATATGTGAGTTATTGGAGAATTAAAGGTTAAATAATTGCTTGTACAGTAGTAAAAAAATGTAGAAACCTGCCAAATAATGGAGACAACTGTACTTGAACAACAATTAAAAAAAAAAAGCCATTAAAAAAAGAAAGAAAACAGCCAAATAAAAATGCTCAATGTGTAGAAAATAGAATAAAAATCAAAATATGTTCTTAATAGAACATAATGTAATCTAGAAATCAAAATGCAATATAAAAAAGTAAAATACTAAACAGAACAAAGGGTAAACATTTGAGAAAGATAATTAGCAAGCAATTACCTAAGCTAAAAGACAAATGAATAATATGTTGGCTTTTGCTTAATATTTTCATGACCTATCTGGAATAAAATGTTATGAGTTTCTCTAGAAAAAGATTAATGTTATGTTTTGATTCGTTGCATGACATTTGAGAGGGGACCTAGATGGTGA
Source organism: Anoura caudifer (assembly GCA_004027475.1). Lineage (NCBI taxonomy): Eukaryota > Metazoa > Chordata > Mammalia > Chiroptera > Phyllostomidae > Anoura > Anoura caudifer. The sequence continues at coordinate 535,290 of PVKU01000318.1, read as the reverse complement.
ATATTAATATCCAATTTTTGAATTGTGTAGTAGTTAAAAAGCTCCTCATTTCACTGTAGTCTTTTTTGTTTTCTTCTTTTTTTTTCTCTCTTATTTCTTCCATTATTTTGATAAGATAATGGGAGAATAGATGTGCATGTTTTCAATTGTGTCCCATCTCTGCCCCTATTTCATTTTGAAGCCCGAGACAATAACCACTTACCCACCTGGAAGTTGGTGTCTGAATTAAAATAGTGTCAGTGCTGAAGTTTCCTTTAAGAGAGTTAGAGTGGTATCTATCACCTTTGAGGTTAATTATTTGTTAAGTATTTTGAATGAAGAACCACTAAATTAGAATAAAGATACCTTTGACCTACATGTTCCTCTGAAACGTTTTCTATTGAATTGAGAGAAAATGCAGTCATGAATAAAATTGGTAAAGAAGTTTTCTTACAAGGAATTTTTAAAAGTTTACTAAAACCCTTGAGAGAATCCCTGGCTTCTTATTCTCAGACCCAGGGCCGCCTCTTCCCAGGCTCCAGTGTCCACCAGCTTCTGGCTGCTCTGAACAAATGGGAAATTCTGGGGATTGAGCTTCCTGGGTTGGAGAAGAGAGAAGCCAGGGTATTTCTTAGTCTATTTCTCTGCCTCTGGTGGCACCTTTAGCAATTATATTGCTTCCCCTCCATGGTTCCAGTCCCACCTGCTCTGCTTGCCATTATTGCAGCTTCTTCTGAGTTATCTTGAACCCTGGCTTAATAAGAGCATCTTCTCAAACCCTCATGCACTGTTATGGAAATGCAGACTGGTGCAGCTACTCTGGCAAACACTGTGGAGGTTCCCCTGCAAATTAAAAATGGACCTGCTATATGACCCAGCAATTCTGCTTCTGGGTGTATATCTAAAGAAACTCCAAACACTAATTGGAAAAATGTATGCATCCCTATGTTCATTGGTGTGTTATTTACAATAGTTTAGATATGGAAGCAGCCTAAGTGCCCATCAGTGGACATGTGGATGAAAAATGGTGGTATATACATATATATGTAATGGAATATTACTTGGTCATAAAAAATAAGAATGAAATTTTACTATTAGCAGCAACATGATGGACCTAGAGGGTATTATGCAGTGTGAAAGAAATCAGTCAGAGAAAGACAAATACCATATGATTTCACTTATATGTAGACTCTAAAGAACAAAATAGGAACAGACTCATAGATACAGAGAACAGACCAATGGTAACCAGATGGGAAGGGGTTGGGGGGCTGGGTGGCAAAGGGATTAAGAAGTACTAATTGGTAGTTACAAAACAGTCAAGGGGATATAAAGTACTGCATAAAGTCAATAATATTGTAACAATTATGTGCGGTGCCAGGTGGGGATACTAGAAATATTGAGGGAACACATTGCAAAGTATATGGTCTATCACTATGCTATACACCCGAAACTAATAAAGTTGAATGTTTGGAAAAATAAAATATGAAATACCACCTTCTCACTTTGTCTAAGCAGCCTAACAGTGGCAATGACTTCCCTTTTGTTGCTAATTTCTGGGTTTCCACATTATCACCAGTTTGGTTTCTCAGATTCTCTATCACTTGTGTCGCAAATTTTCTGCATTAAAGTCACTTGAAGTAATTTCTTTCTTCCTGGTGAGAAATCCCCAATCTGCCTTATTTTCGAAAGTCATTGTTGAGTGAATTTTCCAAAGATTGCCTATATTGGCAGGGGCGGCGGCTAGGTTATATGAACAGTATTGTACAAGTTACAAAGTAAATCCATGTTTGTTTTATTCCACATGATATCAAGTAGCCAGTTGAATAAATTTCCCTTTTTTTCACAATTGAGTAATTTTTTCGGATTGTGTTTGTGCAATTTTACCTGATAATTGTTATCTCCCCTATGGTCGCTTAGAGCCAGCCTACGAAAAGTGCAGAATTCGGAACCGAACGCCTAGCTGGCTGTGACCATCTTCTGGGGGACATTTTGGCCTCAGTCATACCATTGGACATATCACATAAAAAGAGGTTCTTTTGGCCGTGTGGGAAAAAGATCTAAATGGTCAAATTCACTGAGTCTGGTTAAGAAAAGGAATTAGAAGAGAAGAGAGGTGAGGAAAGGAATAGAAAAGAAAAATAAACACCTTGAAATACCTGCATGTTGTGAAGGCTGGCTATGTCACAAATTGATACTTTGGGCAAGTCATTTCACCACCTTGGGCCTCAATTTGACCTTAAGGTCGTGCATGGGGTCAGATGCAGTGAATCATAGAAAGTAAACCCACCCAGTTTTTGCCATCACAAAGACAAAAGTCCCTCGGTGGAGCTCCTCCAGTTACCCAGGTTTGGTAACAAGGACTTTGTGGTATACCTAGGGTCAGGTTCTTTTCATTGTTTTCTCTGCTGTTCCCGATGCCCCTGAGGTCAGAAAGTTCAAGGCAGCCGCTAAATGCAGATTCTGAGTCAGGAGGTGTGGAGTGCCGGCTAACAAGCTCCCAGATGGGGCCAGTGCTGCTGGACGGAGGACCACAGCCAGAGTGGAAAAGTGTTTAATGACAATTTCCGTGGTGGTGGTGCTGGACTCACGATGTGCTGGAGCTACCTTCTACTGGCTTCTGGGAGCCAACTGTTAAATTTTCAGGAATCCTGGGATAAGGTTGTTCAGCACAGTCACTAATAAGAATTAAATGATGTAAGTATAATCGAACAAATTGTAGATAGAGATAATAAACAGTCATAACTCATGACTTGCTAATTATTCCGTTACTTTTCTCCCTTACTGATGCTCTCGACATTTTGCCTGTTGTGGAAACGCTCCATGATGGTGTGCTACTACTCGTCTCTTTCCAGCTCTGCGCTCAGTGATGTCATTTTGAAAGCTTGAAATCGATCATGGTGGGAATATTTACACCCTGGAAACCGGAAAAAACTTCAAATCAGGACTTTTCCCCTGGAGAGATTGTTGTTGTTAAAACATGTACTAGAATACCACTTTGATAAACTTATGTTGCGTTTACACTTTATGTTTTAGTGATTGAGAAAGATCTGGTTGTCATTCTGAACATAAAACTAGTTTACGTGGAGCCATCCTTGCCTCATTTTATAAACTGGGTGAGAGTGTGAGGGAGTCTTTTAGTTTCAGTTTGGGAGTGACATATCTGCGTTCTAATTTTGAGGAGGCGTGGGCTTGATGCTCACTCTGTCTGCCAGTTATTCATAAGAGGGAGGAGAGCAGAAGAAGAGTGATGCTAGACGAGTCCAGTCTCCACGCACACATAAGTGGCTACAGATATGAAATGTCAGCTTGCTCTATTGTTTGGTCTCGAGCATCGCCTCATTACAGTCATTTGTTCTGCATGGTCTGGGCACAGTTTCATGTTTGGTTTTGGCAGCTGAGAGCTATTATTGGGCCCCACAACATCTGTTTCAACAACAGTGGGTCCCTGGTCAGAAGAAGTAATTACAAAAGAAGTCAAAAACAAAATGTCATAAGTTATGTTGTGCATGTACAGTAAACATGGTTACCGGTAAAAGAAAGAAAACCCTTTCATATGGTTGGAGTTATTTACAAAACTATGACAAGTGATGAAAGGCCTGAGCTGTATTTTGAGTTTGAGGCTGCAAGAGAGGATGCTAACTAGCCAACTTTCCTGATGTGGGATGCTTTGCAAAAGGTTGTGCTAATTGGCAAGATCATTCTCCAGCATGATCAACTGTATGAATAACAAAATATAATGGGTCCCAAAACATTCGCTCAGTCCTGCCGGTTCATTCTTCCATCAAATTTTCACTCATCAGTATATAAGTACAAAGTGCCGGTGATTTCCTGGAAGGCTAAATAGTTTTTCCTAACCTGGCAGTAGCAAGAGCAGCGATGTTTACGTTGGGTTGATGAAATGCAAGTAACAGACAAAACAGAGAGAGATGTGGGACCAGGAACCTGTAAGAATTCCATCACTTTTTCTTTCAGTGTGCTGCCTAAGTAAGAGATGATGGATTAAAACTGAAAGTCTCTTTCTCCTTCCTTCATATCTACAGAAACATGCTTTCTACTTTTTATTTGTTATTATGAACAGAAACTCAATGGTGATTGAAAATGCTTTGTGTGTGTGTGCGTGTGTGCTTTGGAGAAGCCCAACCTTCTCTCTCTTATGACTTTGAGCATTTGGAAGCAAATCAATGACTAATGCTGAATCTACAGTTTTTAAAAACAAATCAATAAATGTCCTTTCCACAAACATTTTCTTTCCTCCAGAGGCTGCGGCAGGGTTGGGTCATGAAGGCCATTGTGTTCAGTTTTATTTTTCAGCCTCTAGGCCCCACAGAACAGCTGCGTGAGCGCTGGGACCCCTAGGGAACACACCCCACCTGGTTCCGTTCCTTTTTTCCCACCCAGATGAAATTTTTTGGTTGTTTTAGTTGCTAAAAAGGTAACTACCCATTACCATGGGGTAGAGGACTGCCTCTACCCCAGCTAATTTTAAAACTGGTTATGCCTTAACTTAGTGGTTGCCCCTCAGACTCATTTTGTGTTTAATGGTGAGAGACAGCATGACTCCAAGACAGTGGTGCATGCAAGTTAAGAGTGCAGACTAGACCTAAACTCCATGGGTTGGAATCCCGGTTCTGCCACTTACTACTTGTGACTTTGGCTAAAACACTAATTTGTTTGTTGTTTTAGAAAAACATTTGTATGGAACTTGTTATATGTCAGGCAATATTAAATATGGACTCATTTAATTTTTACCATGTGAGGAGAGTACTTTTGCAATTCTCCATTTTCCCGGCTGGGATATGAGGTACGTAAAGCTAGCAGGGTACGTTGGTTAAGAGTGTGCACTCCGAGAGCCACTGCCTGAATTTGGATCCCAGATTTGCTGTTTTCTGGCTGTGTGACCTCAGGCAATAGAACAACACATCTTACTCATCCTATTACCATCATTCTATGACAGAAAGATTTAAAAAAAATAACAGTGTAGGAATGACATATCAGAATAAATAACTGACTCTTACATAGAATAGATTTTATTCTTTAAGCAAATCATTATATTCTCCTTGCTTTTCTTATTTTTTAATATACTGGTAGACATTTATCATGGTCTTGCACCAGTCCAGACTGGTACTTGGGAACCTACATCGCACTAATATATCTTTGGAGTATCAGTGTTATTTTAATGACGACTATAGTAGATAGATAGTCACTGCATTTTTATGTTTTTTGGCTCAGCCTGTTCAAAAAAGAAAAAAGGAACAGCAATATCATTCAGACAAGGAAACTTGAACACCCACATACTCTTATTTGGAGAGTAGTAATTCATGCTTCCTACCTTTCATAATATATATGGAAAATTACATATTAGCCACTCCAGAAAACACATACTCTCCATAACACATATTCCTACCATAAATTTTATCTTCCTTAATTGGGACACCACAGAACACATCTGTGAGCAAACAGTGCATCTGGGATTTGAGGTAGCTCTGCCCTGTAGGTGCATGCCAATCTGCAATGGTCCATGGCTGTGTACTCTGCATTGTAACACCGCAGCAGTCAGCCAACCAGAAAGCCCCAGAGACTTCTGGACATTTGAAAACACTGCCTGTCAGTGAAAACACTGACAAGAGGAGGCTCTGCCTGGCTCTTTTTCTCTCTTTCTGGAAAATATGGCCGATTTATGGCTATCCGGTCCCAAGGCAGCAGAAATATGGTAATCTATTCTTTTTCTAATAGACTTTCCATAACATTTTCCACCCGGATTTACTAAATGCTCTTGACTTGCATCAAACAGAGGTGAGACTGCCCTCTTTTCCCTGTTATCTTTCATAATTGGAAAATGTGTCAAGATAAGGTGGTAATTGTAAGGGTTTTGTTTTTTTCTCTTAGGAATTGACCAGGATGCAGAAATTATGTCCTGGGCAAACACTCTTTAATACTGGGATTGTTTTAATAGATGTTTCATGTTAAATAAGTGACATTTCCATTGTCCCATTTGGAAATTTTGAAAAACAGCAGATTTGTTTGTTGTTTTTATTCCTCCATGTTATTATTTTAGTTTTTTAAAATTCACCTCTTTTGAATTTCTTGGATTGTACATTTATTCAGGGCTCTTTTAACATACACATTAGGCGGAAATGTGTGGGTTGCTCTTAAGTTCTCACTGTGAATATTTTACTGACATTAAATAAAATTCCATTCATGCCTTGAGATTAATGGAAAAATCAGTGCTGTAAAAAATCAGTGCTTTAAAAAAGTACTTTATTTCCAAGATGTTTGCTTGCCCAAACTGAATGTGATTTAGTGTAGGGAATGAAAGTTATGTGCAGAGGGACTATGGATAAATTGTTTATCAGACTCACACATTTGTAGCTTTGTATGTTGAAGAAATGGGTTGGTGAACAATGTGTTCAGTAACCACGCTGTGCTTCTCTAATGAAGTGGTACAAGGTACAATTGATGTTTTCATCTCCCATGTTCAGGGTAAATATTTGAGAGCCTAGGAACAAAGCCACTCTATGTAGACTATACTTGACCATTGAACAACATGGGTTTCAACTGCATGGGTCCACTTATATATACTTTTAAAAAATAAATACAGTAAATATACTCTTTCTTGATGATTTTCATAACTTTTTTCTAGTTTACTTTATGGTAAGAATATATTATTTAATACATGTAATGTACAAAATGCATGTTGATTGATGGTTTATGTTATTGGTAAGGCTTCCTGTCAATGGTGGCCTTTTCAGTAGTTACGTTTTTGAGGAGTTCGAAGTTACACATGGATGTTTGCCTGAGGAAGGTTGGTGTCTCCCACCTTGTTCAAGAGTCAACTGTAGTTTTGTATTTTTCCCACTTTTAGTAACACTTTTGTTTCATTGTTTTATACTAACACAATGGAATCAAGTAGAAGGAAGATAAATACAAAAACGTTTTTTCTAACATCATTTTTTCAGGTGGTTGCTTTACTGTAATAGAATTCTGTAGCATCTTTAGCAAATCTTTGCTCAAATCATGACTTATACTTGCTTTGAGACTCCTTTATTCTCAGTGAGTGATCTGTTCAGCTGCACCTCTCAGCTAGAAGTAGGTGATAGCCTGGACCTGTTCCTTGGAGAATTTGCTTATATAGAACCAATGTCTGTCTCCTTGAGGCCTTGACCTTTGGATTCCACAGAGCAGGTGTAATTCCTTTCTTACATGACAAAACTTATTTGAAAGCAGTAATCACATCCTACTAAAGTCCACTCTTATGGTTAAAAGTTGCCAATTCATTTAAATTTCTTCAGAAAGTATAATTTTGAGCACTGTTTCTATTCCTGGGGAAGTCCTCTGCCCTCTGAATTTAGTCTTTCTTACAACCTGGCTGCCAGAAGTGAGAATGACACCCAGAAATGTCTGGTCAGGGGAGAGCAGTGATGTGTCTCTCTCACTGGGGAAGTCACATTTTGCAAATGGGGCATGAACTCCTTTTGAGGAGAGCTGAACCTTCCAGCCACTTAAGCCAATTAAACCACTTAGATATTTTTGTGTTTTGCTGTGCAATTTTATAATTATAGATAGATATATATATCTATATATATATCTATCTCCAAGAATGTTCTATCCTGTCTCTTGCTTTGTAGGAAATGAAAATCTGCTACCATCATCCTTTCATCCTCCAATAAAAATGTGGAAAAAGACAGAACTGAGAACAGAGCCCTGTACAATGCCCCTGGACCTCCTTCCATGGTGCTATTGATTAGCATTGATTTTTCACCTGATTAATAATCCACTTAACTGTAGAGCACTCAGGCCAATCCATACATTTTGTTCATAAGACTATTTCCCTTGTCCATGGGTTATTTTACTAAGTGAAAAATAAACCCAACAGGCATGATTTTTTTCCCCTGTAAACACATCTGTTTTCTAGCCCTTTCCCTTCACGGTGCTTAAGTGCTCATCACTTCTCAACTATTCAAGTTAGCTGGGCATCAAAATCTTTTGCTTGTCCTCTTATCACATGTCACCAAGGTCTAGAACTCATTGAGAGAGACCAGATGGTGCTTCTGTCATGTTCCACTCCAATTCTTTTTTCAGCTAGTTCTATTATCTCTTTGAGGTCCAAGACCACTCTTGTTTTCAGAAAAAAAGCCCAAACACTAAACAGGCAGCCAAGTGACTCTATTCTAGGCATAGTTCAGCCATGAACACACTGTGCCCCCTAGGGACACACACTTGACCTCACTGTGCCTCAACTTTCTTCCCCATAAAATGAGGCAGTTGGGCAAAATTACTCCCCCTCATTCATCCTACAAGCTTTAAAGATGAAGCCTGAAGAAGACCTCTTGGTTTTGGGCCTTCCTTTAGGATCCTAGGCTGCAGCGGCTCCTGAACTTAAGGTTTTTAAAATTCTCTACATTTTACTTCTGTTATTCTCAGTGGGGAAAACTTTTAATCAAGGAGAAAATTGGAAAAAGATAATTAACTTTGATAAAATAATTCAAATGAAACACAAAGTAGTAAATTAATGTAAGTTCATATTTCCTCCTCAGAAATTTTTGGCATCAGGAATGTTTTAAATGAAGAATTCTATGACCATCCTGGGGAAGTTTTGAAACCAAATATTTCTGCAGCAGAATACACATTCATAGAAAGTGAAATAAATAAAACTACTAGGATTGATATATCTGCAGCAAAACATGAATATGTATATAAAGTGGGATAAGATTATCACATTTTAGTTAAGATCAGTTTTGCTACCCATACTTATGATAACTCTTTTCAGATTTTCTTTTGGATTTAAGAATTGTAGATAAAAGATTATGAGCTTATATATTAGGTAAATATTAAGGCATAGAGTGGAGATCAAAACTAGACTTATTTACTCATTTTTATTTTTACCAGAACAGAAGATGGGAAATTGGGTGCGATAAGTATTCACTTGATGTTATGAAATTCATCCTGAGCCTTCAAATGAATAAGACGTAAATGGTATCCACAGACTGCTTCTCCAAATACAATTGATTACTGTCTCATTTGTGCTCCCATTGTATGCTAAGTATTTTTTCATTCAATAGGCATTTATTGAACTTGTACTAGATGCCATGTTCTGAAATAGATAAATGGGAATGTGAGAATGAATGGCACTTTCTTATCACTGATTGTATTAAACTCACTAGTGAAGAAAGGAAGAGAGACATTATGCAAGCATTTGGAAATTACCATGGAGACTTAATCTAGTTGTGTGGTTCAAGGAAGAACTCTCTGAGAACATGCATTTAGACCGAAACCTGAAGGATGGCATGCTGCCAGCCAAATGAGGATGGTAGGAGAGAGTCAATGTTCCAGGAGGTGGGCATATGTGGTGCAACCTGTGAAGAGGAGGAGCATATTCGGTGAGTCCAAAGATCCTAATAAAGGTGGAGTACAGAGAACAAGAGTAAAAGGGTAGTTGGAGAGGCAGGTTAGGAGGCAGACAGTGGAAGAACATGTAAGCCATTTTAAAGAAGAATTTGGACCTGTTGGTTACCAAGTCAGTCTTCTCTATAGATGAGCTGTTCTTTGTGTAATGAACTATATTTTATTCTTTGTATTCCGAGCTCATCCCAGTGACTGGTATGTGGTAAATAAATATTTATGAGAGGAAGGAAGAAACAAAGGAAGGAAGGAAGGAAAAATAAGAAGGAAAGAAAGGAATGAGAGACAAGAATGAATCTAAAACTGGATGACTAAATGTAAACATTGAGGAACTTGAGTATGAGGTATAACACTAACCATCTTTTTTTTTTTTTTTTTAAGAGCATGGACATGATTTCACAGCTAAGCATTTAGAATTTGGGTTTTTAAACAAACCCTTAACATATTCTATAACTTCCAGCAAGTAGCTTTACTCTCAAGACCTGTTTATTCTTCTACAAAAATGAGATAGTTAGGTGTCCTCTGTAGCTCTGAAATTCAATAATTCTATAAAAAGAGCTTTCAAATGAGGGTGGGGTAGACTTCTTTCATTGAGAGCACAATTTGTTGTAAATTGCAGTGTGATTCTTGTGGATGCCACATCATGAGGAAAGGATCATGGGAAGAGACTGTTTTCAGGAAGGTATGTGCCCTCATACATAATCTAAACTTTTTGATTCATCTTTGATTGAATATTCATCCTACTTCTAACAATATAGTTTGAAGGAGCTATTTTTCCTCAAATTTGTATTCAGTAACGCCCTCAACATTTCTCAAATTACTAGTGTCTGTTAAGACAAGAACAAAACAAGAATGTTAAAAATACATCGTGTCTCTATGCCATCGCCACAAAAACTGAACAGCCGACTTGCCAGGGAAGGCTTTCTTTTCAAGGAAGATAATTTGCATGTGGGGCTCCATTCAAGTGCTTTGAAAGTGTGTCCAAGGAAACGTAGCAGTTGAAATGATTATCAGAAACTGGTTGTTTTTCATTCTCAATCACACTTACTTCCAAGATACTTGGTAAGCTAGGGGAGAATCAAGAGAGAGTATTTGAATTTCATTCTTAGTCCTCCAACATATAGGAAGCTTTTGATTATTCTGTAGTTTGGTCTATGGTTACTTGATCTATTTCCTTGTTTTTTTCTTCCAATGTTTGCAGGTAAAATGTATATCATAAGGCTTAGATCTTTGAAGACCTTTTGTGGGTGTTTATTGGTAAAACAATTTTAGTAATTAGTAGACATTTCATTTGGCACTTTGGAGAACAGGCTTGGGAGTCTATGAAACCAGTGGGCTTGATTATCATCTTTTTAAAATTAAGTTTTCTATAGGGAAAATGCAAGAGAACAGATTTATATAAAGGCAGACAAACATCAATATCTTAGCCTTTATGATGCAGGTGAAATAGTGAGCTGCTGAGGCAAGAGCGGAGAGGTTGAAGTGCAATGCCACCTGTAAGGTTTTGGCTCATGGTGCATGACCTTGGAGAGTTCACTTGATCTCTCTGGGCCTCGTTTCTTCTGTCATGAATGAGTCAGACCACAGGAAGCCCAGGAATCCTCAGGTCTAAAATTTTAAAATCTTATTTTCTGCAAACTCAGGAAGACAATTTGCTTTACATACAAAAATGTTACAATTGCATATTGTGCTCCTGAGCTAAAATATCCTAGAGATGCAGTTTATTCTTATAAAAATGTTTATACTTTTTATTTAAAGAAATGAAAACTACCAGTTTCAGTCAAAAGAAATATAATAGCTTCTAAATTGTAATTAAGCTTGAAACATCGCGGGACACAAAAATGACACAACTGAAACTGCCTGACTTCAGGCACACCATGAGAAGGCAGGGGAAACAGAAGGCAGCAAGGAAGGAGGAAGACCAACCGTGAGTTGGCCTGACTCCATAGAAGAAGCCACAGGCGGGAGTCTGCAGTGCGGAGCAGGGCTGCTGAGGCTGGGACGCTGTGAGATAAACTATATATATATATACGTGTATATATGTGTGTGTGTATATAGTTATATAATCATAGTTATATTTACACATTTATACTTGGTCCATTACTTAAAACATTTTTACTACTAATTGATTGCACTTTATGGTTTAAGGAATAATGCTTTTCAGGAACTAGCATGCATGAAAATATGAAAATGCTATTAGTTTATGGGAAATTGGTACAATCCGGAGCTTCCAGAAAATTACTCCAGGAAGTCAGCATCACTGGAGTAAACTTCTATCTGTGCAGGTGAACACTTTACCTGAAACACATTGCCCAAATCTGCTAGACTAAAGAATAGAAGCTTCAATATACCATGAGTTGATCTGTGGCCATGAATGATCTTTGTGGTTTTGTCTGTTTGCTTGTTTCTACCCTGCTTTACTGGTATGACCTGCTGCTGAGCATCGTCTTCCTCTGGAGTAGGTGTCTAGATCCCTGTTCTGTGACATGGGAAGACAATGGGACCCTGCCTACAAGAGAAAGAGGCTGTAAGAGAAACACTTCAAAAGTCTTCTAGTTCTCAGAGGAAGACAAATATATAAATATAACTTGCAATTTAAAAGAAAATTGTCCCCACTGGTGACCCAAAGGATTTGATGTGGCTCACAGTCTAATATATAGTGAAATAAAATTTAAAAAATCATTAGTGTAAGAGTAAGAAGAACCAATCCACAAGGCATAAGAGAGCAGGAGTTTGATCTTAATGTTCTGTTTGCTGTATCTGTTTTAAGGAACCAAAGATCCTCAAACACTAAATTATTATCCTAGGAAAAATTGCCTGACAGGGCTGTTCGGTGGAGTTGCTACGGGATGTGCAAGTCTCTGGCTTGGAGGCCGCTGAGCTGCACAAGCAGTAACCATCAGCAGTTACCATCGGACAGTTACCCTGTGGCTTAAGGAAAATGGCTTGTGGTCACAGTCCTGTCTCTGCTGGACAGGTATCCACATCACAGGAAACCACCACTAAATCTGGCACCGAGACAAACTCCGATTGGCAGCAAAGCGAGAAGGCCTGAATCAGCTTTCAGACCTGAGTGCCCCGACCACCACCCTGGTCCCTCCAGGTCAGGGTTGGGGGAGGCGTGTCTGCAGGGTAAAATGAGACCATGGAAGAGGTCGTTGCCTGAGGGCGTTTGACAGTCTATGGACGGAATAATCATTCTGAGTTCTAGGTTTCCTACCTGGCACGTTTTCTATGTACTTAATTTCATAAAGAAATGGAACTCTCTCCTGATATTGAGTATGATCTTTTACCAGACAATTAAAAGACATAAGAAGATACTACAGGCACTAATTACTGTATAACAGTGTATTTGATCACTCAGAGTTGTTTAAGGCACAGTCCTTGTGCTGAAAGAGCTTTTTTTTTTTTTTTTTTTTTTTTTTACAGAAAAGTAAAGGGATGATGAGGAAAAGCAAAGAAATCCATGCCAAAAGGTCATCCAACAGTCAAAGCCTGCCTTTCAGGGAGCTGGCAGGTTCATGGGCAGTTTACTGCTGACCACCTCAAGGGCAACAGAGACCCTATGGTCGTTCTACCCAGAGAACGGCATTCTTAAGGCCTCATTTTCCTTAAACTTGATGGTATCTACTGCAGAGAAGTATAAATGGCTTATTCTTCCAGTAGAAGTTCACTTTGTTTCTCTCACTTCTCCATATCTGGTTATTTTTATTCAGCACACAGTAAAATACATCTCTGAATGGAGAGGGCATACTAATGGATCAAAGGTGTTCCAAGGGCATTGCCACCAATATGTCAACAGTGGAATTTACCTGGCCCATGGGACCCAACAGTCATTAAACAAGGTAGCAGTCTGGGGCACCAATGAGCTCTACAGTATTATAGTTAACCTTGACCTTGGTAGGGTGGTGCACCTCCCACTGGTCAATAAATGAGGTAAATTTAATGGCAGCCTTTGAGGTGAACCAATGTTTTATTCCTTGGCCAGGGCTGAAAATTTGGCTGGCCATACAGAGCAGAGGGTGATATTTAGGAGTGTGGAGAGGCAGGCAAAATGCTTGTAAAAAGCTTGGAAAATGCTTGTAAACGTGGTTGAAAAGAGACAAGGCATTGGAAACAAAAGCAGATTTTCCAACCCAAATCTCTGAGATGCAATTATACGTGTGTGTGTGTGTGTACTTATTTATTTATTATTTTTTTCCTGGAGACAAGCTCTGGTGGAACCGTGCGGGGCAACTGCTAACAGCTTCTGCCAGAAGGAGTCAAGTAAACACGGCAAAGAAATGTTGTGTCCTTTAGGGAATATTGACTTTTCCCTTTCTTGTGACCGGTGTTGGTTTTTTCTTTTTAAACTCTACCTGGAAACGGTTATAGTTGATACAATCATATCAAACTAAACGCAGGGAAATGAATCAGCTTCAAATGCACATAGCATATCACACAGTGTTGCCAGTGTAGTCAATGTGACTCAGAAAAATTTGAGTTTTGTGAGGTTTTCCCTTTCACTTGACATTATATTTGCTTAATTTCTTTAGATAGTCATAATTTTTGGCATTCGTGTTTAACATGTATCTGCTTTTTATACCAAATCGAAGGCAATTTTTAACTAAGTTTCAATACCGTTTCAAAATGAAAGGAACACTAGTATAACTGTAAACAAAAAGAGTAGGACTGACTTGATTAGGGCAAATATAATCTAATTGTTAACTTAAATGTAAATTACCATGATTGAGCAGAATTTGATTTCTAATGACTCACAATACTTAAAATATACTTATCTGTTATTCCATAACGAAAATCATTTTCTTAATTTTTTCATCTCAGATGACTTTTTACTTTCTGTGAATAATTCTTAATTGAAGGAAGGGTATGGGCAAGGCTCAATAATCTTTTAGTGTTTTCTTATCACCTCCATATATATTCAGGAAACGTCAGGGTATGTACGTTATCTCATATTTTGGTAATTTAAATTAGCCATGTATGAAAGAAACATGTGACTTCTACTAAATGCCTAAATACTTCCATTTTATCAATCTACTAGCCCATGAGTGAAAGTAGAACTCTGACATTTTGTAAATCCTTCAACTTGAAGGAGGCTAGGAGTTTATAGTGCTTGTGCCAATAGAGCATCTGATTAATGTTGCTTCTTCTAAAATCACCATGCTCACTTAAGCCTCTAAAAGCAGTATGTTAAAATCTAAAAGGCAATGGCCATGTGCTTTTAGTTGCTTTTCCCCTTGATTAACAGCCCTGTGGGCTGGACCCCACAGGTTCCCACAGTTAGCATTCTTACCTTCGAGGGCTGTGTGGTAACAGCTATAGACACCACCAGGGGGTGCCAAAGGACAGCACCTGTTTGCATAATAGGCTAAAGGGCACAAGAGTAGAAGAGAATAACCCAAAGCGAAAAAGTTAATACTTGCCTCCACCTTGGGCCATGGTATCTTCTTATGTTAATGGATTGTGCAAAGAGTCTTCAATCACTAGAGATAGACAGGACCATTGCAATCATTTGACAAACCTCCTTATTTTATACACAAGTCTTCTGTGATCTAGAGAGATTGAAGGACTTGTCTCTCCACTGGTAAATTGTAATAGAACTGGGACCAGTACTGAGGCCAGAACTGAGGTCTCCAGATTTGTCCTTCAGAGCTTCTTCCAATCCACCATGCTGTCTTCTCACAGCGCACATGCTGAAAGGGAAGTTCGCACATTGCTTTTGGCCTGGTCCCCATTGTCCTTTTCAACACTTCGGTGGTTGGAAAACCATCTCCTTCCCTGGACCTCCAGGTTTTAACGACTAGATATTGAGAATTTTCCCTCCTTGCTCCCTCCTTAGAGATTCTTACGGAAGAGAATAGAATTCACTTTGAGGATGTTGTGCTCTATATATGGAAACCACACACTCCTGTTGGAGTGTGTTCCGATTCTTTCCTCACTTTTTATCTCTACTCTTCCAGGGAGCGCCAGCTGCAGGATCTTTCTTGTTTCTATAGTCAGGACCCTGCTGGCCTCTTGTCAAAACTAACAAATCCCTCATGCCAAAAAATACATCAGAAACTAATATTTTAAAATATATTAAAATGTATGTGTTATACTGTATGCTGAAAACCCATTTTCAACTGATGCAGATCCAAAGTCTTCAGGTAAAACCCACATTCTGGCTTTGTGATAGAGCCTCTGCTTTCTCCGTAAACAAGCAACTTCTAGCTCATATTAAGTATCTGGGTGAAAAAAAGCACAACATAAATTAGAATTAGAATCACAACTGAAACCTTTTAGAGGGCCTATCGATTCTAACGTGCTTGGTCCACAGAGGCGGCTTCGGTGTGTCCACTTCCTCCTAATTTGACAGCTGCTTCGTTATGGCCGGTGCTTGGACTAACGAGGACACAGCTGTCAGGACTGATCAACAGATCCAAATATGACCGAAGAACTGGGTAGCTGGTTTCAGTAAATCTGTGCAAATGTACAGATTGGGTGTGCAATATTTACACGGGTGGCTCAAAACAAACTTTCAGGAATTGAGCCAAGTCTGATCTCACTAGTTCTCAGCTCCACTCTGGGAAGATAAGACACAAATTACAGAAACAGGAGATGAAATCCGAAAGCATACCGAGCTCCAAACTACCCATGAAAAACCCATTTATAGCCAGCGTGTTTCCCTCTTAAGCAAGTATCTAATTTAATTTCCAGTACTTGAGTCTGGTCATTCCTCAGAAAAGTGCTCAAACTGTCCTGATGATTCAGCTTGGGATTTGTGCGTCTCTTACCCTTGCCATGGACTTTATGTAAGAGCTACCCCTCCCTCTGATCTGCGCACTTATGACAGCATCCAAAGCGAGTGCCACGATGGCTGCACGTCCATTTTGTTATGAAAACATCATTCTATTAATATAAATACAGACTGCATTTGCCAGGGCTAACTAGAACAGGTGCAAAGTCTTTAGACGCTTGCTTGTACTGAGAAACGAAAAGAGTGGACAAACAGTTTTCTGTGGTGGCGCTGCTGGTGTCAATGTAACATTCATCTCTGTTGCATTCCTTGATGGTCATGGAAGGTAGCCCAGGAAACTCAATATGACTAGCTCGTAGGGCCGAGAGGGAGGAAGAAGGAAGAGAGAGAGAGAGAGAGCGATGACATGGTCTCTAGGCTTTTGTTTATGCAAATACTCTCCTCTTGATCTGGGGCTCACATGGGTTATGCACAGGGTGCATTCTGTCAAATCTGCTGCGTGGTAAGGGATGCTGCCAACATAAATATTCTGCTGATTCTGAATTTAGAAAACAACTTAAAGATTTCTGATGTTTCTGTTCTTCTCTTTAAAAAAAAATCTTATCGCTTTGAGTACCACTGTGTTGCTGGTGGTTTCGAATTCACTTTGTAGTTTTCCGAGCAGTGGAAAGTCTTTGCTGAAAGGCACATTTGGGTTTTCTTGTCCTGCTCCTCAGTGTTATCTCAAGACTTCACTTTGCCTCATGGAGTGAAAAGAGTAAACGCATGTGCTCTTCGTGCAATAGTGTTCACAAATAAGCAATAACAACTCTGGGGAGGTTGTGGAGCTTTACACTTGTGAGGAGCCCAACCTCAGAAGTAAGTTCCTAGGGCATGAGTGTGTCACACACAAACACACATATGTGTGTACACATACATACATTTACACATGCACTCATACGTAGTAGTTTGGGACTGATTCTTGCCACTTCCATTATGATGGCCTCTCCGCTGTGGCAGGCAGAATCCCAAGACGGCCCCTCAGACTCCGTCTCCTGGGGCGCACGCCCTGTACAATCTTCACTCTCCGAGTGTGGGAAAGACCTGTGAATGTGGTGGGGTGTTATTCCCGGGATTTCCTGGTGTTATATGGCAGAGCTGAAGGCATTTTGAGATGTTCTTAGGGTCCCTAATCAGTTGACTTTGAATTAATTAAAAAGGAGATTATTCTGAGATTTGCTCTGACCTTTAAAAGAGGGACTGGGGCCCTCCCTGAGGTCAGAGAGAATGCTGCTAGCTTTGAAGAAGTCCATGGCCAGGTTGTAATAGGGCTCATGAAAGGGCCACATGACAAGAACTACAGGGACCTCTAGGTATTGAGATAGTCCCTGAGCTGACATCCATAAAATATATATATATGGACCGTAGTCCTATAGCAGCAAGGAACTAAATTCAGTCACAATCATGTGAGCCTAGAAGAGGACCCTGAGCCCTAGAGGAGATCCCAGCCCTGGCTGAAACCTTGATGTCATCTGATGAGACCTTGAGCGGGAACCCAGTTAAGCTGTGAAATGATAAATGGGTATCACTTAAGCCACCAAGTCTGTGGTAATTCCTTACTCAGCAATAGGAAACTAATATACTACATTCAGTACAAATTGCATGTAGGCTTTGAACATCAACAGGACCAGCATTCTCAAGAAAGGGAAAAGTGTACGCATATTGTGCATACCACAAATTACCTGCTATAAAGAACATTAAATTATAAATGGTGGCAGTGGTTGCTACAGTCTTCTTGTCAACCGTCTCATTTTCTTTTCGGCCTCAGAGTTAGTAGCTACTCTTTCATTTCTCAAAAGGGATAGAAGTGTGTTTGAATTCTGATTTAAGGCTTCAAAATGCAATGTCATAATCAAGGTATTTTGTATTTTGTTATGGGATTAAATAATTATTTTTGAGGTTTCCTAGGTTTTTCTCTGTGCTGCCTTCTAAAGAGGAGTCTTGCATGTCATGGGAGTAATCTTTGGGCTTTATAATGCACAATCAGAAGGAAAGAGAGTGGGAAGGATGACAGGAGGCTCAAAGGCAGGGCTGAGTATTTTGTTTGGGGGCATTTGTTGTGGCGAGGACCTTCCTGACGATGAAAGGAGGGATCTCACATCTCTGATACTTAAGAGCATTGGCTGGAGTATAGTTAGCATTAACAAATATATAAAAAATAAACTACATTAAACAAAGACATAGATGGTAAGCAAAAGTAGAATATTAAAGAGGCGTTCTCTGCTCTACAAATTCTATGATACTGAAAATTGAAATGCATGACTAAGAGTTTTTTTTTAAAGACTTTTGTGAATCAGACTCTGTCCTTTCAACTGTGATAGCACACAAAGGCTAAGCCACAGGGGTCAAAGGTTTGTAAACATGAATTGGTCACAAACCCTGAGTGCTTATGACACTGGGTTCTTTGGCCATCCCGACGCATGAGATGCAGGTTCTGCATTCGTGTTTCTGATATCGTGGGAGGTCATACCAGGAGATCTGTCTTCCCCTGTTGTTGGTAAGGTCAGCAAGAGAAGGGCCAACTCAGAAAGACGCACAGGCTTCTGAAGCGGCTCCTCCTCCAGCCCGGGGCTGGGTGCAACAGGCCTGCAGCTCACGCACTCCCAGCTTCAGCACTGAGCAGAAGTGAAACGTAAGAACCACTGCGCTTTCTTTTTACAGTAGTGAATCACTGAAGTCCCCAGCTTTGATTTCATCTCGCAGTCTACAAATGCAACATAATTACTGCTATTCTGAATCATATACAAAGATGTAATGATTTAAAGAAAACAAGATAAGGTATGGTTTATATTTGAAGTGGTTATTTTTAATAAAGCACCAAAATAAATGCTTTGGTAGTAACATGTGAAAAGGAAAAGCTGCTTGTTCTTTTTAAAACAAGTGTATAAATTAAAATAAAATGTGTATTAGCAAACTGCAGCTTGTGGGCCAAACCCAGCCACCCCTTTTTGTAACAAAGTTTTGTTGAAATGCAGCCACATTCCTTAGGTAACTGGTGCTGATGGCTGGTACTTCATGCTGCAAAGGGCAGAGGTAAGTAGTCGAGACAGATGATCTGGTGAAGCCGAAAGTATTTTTATAGAAAAAGTTTGCTAACCCCTATTTTGGAAATACTTCCTTTATTTATTGTTATCATGGGAAAACATCTCTGTGGTGGGAGAATTTGGTCATTTAGGAAGACTTAGGAAAAGAAAACGTAAATATGATTCATATATATGATTCCATGTGGAAAATGTCCAGCTCTACAAGCAATAATTAACAGTAACTGTGCTCTTACTACCAAGCTAAGTCTTTGCAGGCATTACCTTATTCAATCCTCTAATAACTCTATCGGGTCCTATTTGCATTTTACAGATGGAAAAACAGAAGCCTAGTTGGGACAAGGAGAAGGCAAAAGGCTGTTGCTCCCTGTTGCTTCTGATATTCACACCCATGAATCCATGTCTGTCTGGACCCAGAGCCTGGGATCTAGGTATCACACTGCAATAATGTGGTACATACTGATACATACTGATGATACAAGGTGATACATCCTGATATCTCCTATACAAGGCATCCAAAAGAGAAGAGAATCCTTCACTCACTAAACATGAACTTAAGAATACAACGATTTTTGAGTATGCTTTACCTGAAACCTCTTATTTTTATTTCTTGTCTTTGAAGAACAAAAGCCATTCATTAATCCGACAAGTGTTTACTGAGTATTTACTCTGGCTGGGGACCCTACAGCCATGGAAGACCACTTTTTCCTCCAGGTGGAGTGGTTTTATTCACATAAAGTTTTCTTTTTACCTTCAGAACAAGGAGAGTAAACTCCTTGCCAAACTGACACATTTCTCAGGCAAGAAGATGCAGTTACAGTGAGAAGCACCTTTCTGAGGCAACTTTAGTAAAATTCATTTGTCAAGGAATCTTCAGCTTAACCAACAAGGATGCTCATTGGAAACCCTCAGTTAATGTTAGTAGAAAAGGATTGATTTGCCTTCAAACAAAACCAGGCTTTCGTTACTAGGGTTTGGAAAAAGTCTCTGAAGGCCATGAACATTGGGGATCAGGGAATATCGATTATAGTTCTCAACTGGGGAATGACTTCACCTCCTAGGGAATATTTGAAAATGTCTGCAGCTATTGCCGCAACCCCAGGGGAAAGTGCCACTGTTGTCTAGTGAGTGGAGGCCAGGGATGCCACTCAATATCCTACCATGCACAGGACAGGGGTCACAACAAAGAGTTATCCAAACTAAAATATTAACAGTGCAAAGGTTAAGAAATTCTGGCATGGAAGTTCTATTAGCTCTTGAGGGCAATCGAGCACTGATTCACTTTAGATAGTCGCACATGTGGAAGGGGAGAACAAGTCTTATTTGCTCAAGAATAACTTATCAGATGGATGAATCTAGCTTATATCTTGTGTGTTTATAACTACTACTGACTTTTCATGGGCATAGAATGATGTTTAGGTCTCCCTATATTTTTTAATGGTCTGGAACTTACCATTAGCTAGTTGTACCATTACCACTAGCTACCATTTATACTAGTTGTTAGGGCCCCCATAGCAAGGGACTGCAAACCAGGTGGCTTAAACCACAGAAGTTCATTGTCTTGCTGTTCTGGAGGCTAAAAGTCCAAGATCATGGTGTCTGCAAGGGTTGGTCCTTTCTAAGCGTTGTGAGGGAGAATCTGTTTCATGCCTCTCTCCTGGCTCCTGGTGGTTTGCTGGCAATCCTTGGTTCTGCAGCATCATCCTGATCTCTACTTTGACCTTCACATGGTGTTCTCCCTGTGTCTCTGCACCCAGTTTCCCTTTATATAAGGACACCAGTCATGTTGGATTACAGCTCACATTAATGACCTCCTTTTAACTTGATTACCTCTTGATTAGACTTTATCTCGAAATAAGGTCACATTCTCAGGCACTGGGTGTTAAGACTTCAATATTTTTTTTTTTTGTGGAGTTTTTTTTGTTGTTGTTGTTGTTTGTTTTTTGTTTGTTTGTTTGTTTGTTTTTAGTGGAGGGAAGGTAGGGAGCACAATTCAGCTTGCACTGCACCATAAGCCAATACTATTTTAGAAATGGCTTGTTCAGTGGGTATGCATTTTCACAGTTTACTGAGCATCCACTTTCCTTTTAAGATCCCAGAAAGCCAGACATATCAAAGAGACTCTGTGGGAAAGATTTAAGTGAACTTTCATTGTAAAACGATAAAATTGATATGAGAAAGGTTTAGCTTCCAGTTTATTCATAGCCCTGTTCTCTGCAGCAATAGGTGATCTTTAAACTCCCCGTAAGAGTTCAGCAGTGTCTAGTACATAAGCAATAAAGAAGATAAGTTTGTTTGCAGAAAAGTTGCATCTGTCCTGAAACTGAATATGAGTAACTTAATTTGTGCTTAAAGGGAGACCGCGTTGGGCCAGCTTGCTTACGTTATTACCTGTCCATGTTTCTAAATAGTCTCCCCGCAGTCGGTGGTCACCTTTGGTGGTCAGTGGGGTGCTTAAACAAAAGAGCCCAATGTGCTCGCTGCAATTCTGCCACCCTAAAGTGACCGGCCAAAATTACCTGTGACCTTTCCCAGGAGTGTGAGCAGAAAATCCTTTTCGAAAGAGGGAGTGATAAAGAAAATTGGACTTCACTCTTTCATGGGTTTGCTCATAGGAATGTTTATTGGCGAGACACTAAGAATAAACCCAGTTATTGAAGAGGGAGCTGGGAAGTTGACAGGCATGGCTAAACCTGGCAGAGAAATTTGATGAGGAAATTAGATGCTGTGTAGATGGTGTGTAGTGATTAGTCTTCTGAGAGCCAGGATTATTATATAAGTAAGCGGGGGAAGGGCAGCTTATTGTGTCCGACAGACTCCATTTATACAGGTATTCTTCCAGCTGATTCGAACCATAATGCTGCATTTGTTTATACGTTTCTAACAAACGCTTTTCCTTTAATGAGATGAAACAACAAAGCAGCAGCATTTTTCCTTCAAAACTAGATCTCAGCAAAAGGAATCAGGGTTAATAAAAACGTGCAGCTAAAACCTCTTCCCGAGGTTTCCCTTGATTAAGGCAGTGTATTTTCAACTTTATAGATTCATGAATATTTGGGTTTGAGTGTGCCTATACCCATGAAGAACTCTGGCCCTACAATCACATAGCACAGGAAAAAAAAAAAAGGTCATCAAAAACTCTCCCCAAATGAGCATTTTAAAATCTTATTCAGTGACTTCTATCACATTTGGCCAAAACAGCCTAACTGTGCAACCCCCAATCTCACATAATCCTTCGCTCTGAAAGGATTTTCTCATTTTGCTTTCACTCAGTTAATCAAACGAAATAATATGTAAGGGGCTGACTTAGCACAGTACCTGGCCCATAATAAGTGCTCAATAAAGTGGACGATCATTCTCCTCATTTTAATTCCCATCTTCGCCCTGGAGAACACTTCCGTAGTCATACACCGAAAGCAAAGATGCCGTGGGCTGGCAAGAAACAGCGTAAAAACACGAAACTCGGCTGTCCACACGGTGTGACTACTGGTGCTGTGCTCAGCACCCTCGGCGTCGTCACGTGTCCCCAGACGAGTTGCAGATTAAATGGCTCGTTTAAGCTGCGGTAAACAAATTTTAGAGCGGATTTCTTTGACAGCCATTATGACCCTTTTGTGGGAAAAACTCAACCTTGGCAGCTAAAAATTCAAGTGACTTCAAGTGTGGTCCATGTTTCAGCTTGTACAGATCATTTTTTCTGTCCGGAGTTGCAAGATGCTGGAGGAACACATTTTTTCTGCCTAAAGTCAAGCATGAAACTAGCAAAATTACATCTTGGGATGTCTCCTAAACCTAAAACCATTTCATCCTTGATTTTTTAAAAATCATGCATTTTATCTGGCCCATAATCATTGCTTCAAATAACCTATTTGCAGGTTGTTGCTTGCTTAAATACTATATCCACCACATCACTCAAAAGAGAAGGAATACAGCTTAGTAATGAATTAATTTTCTGGAACTTAATTAACTAATAAGGACAATCAATTCTTGTCACAGACAACACATGCAACAGAGACTCCTCCAAGTCTCTCTGCGGTGAAATTGAAGAGGATTGACTGAAAACCTTCAGTGGGTGAAAGATGTCATCAATTCCATAAATAGATTTTCCTTCTCTTTCCTAAATACACCCCAATATTTTGTATGTACAGTGAGAAAGGAGGCACACACACACACATACACACCCACACAAAACCCCCCACAAGGAATTATTTAGTAATGCTGATGTGTGTATAAACTAACGTATTTAATATAAAGTATACTTGATATATGCTGTATACATTTTATGAGTACATGCTACTTACAATGAAGTAGCACTCAAATTGCTCATGTTGCAAAAATCTTTTAAGTTCTTCACATATCTTTACTCACCTATTCCTTGCAATCTAAGGGACAAGAAGTATTTTTAATCACATTTAACAAATTAGGAAATTGAGGCCCAGAGAGTTTAAGTAATTTTTTCAAGATCACACAGCTGGTGAGTAGAGAGCTCAGATACAAACCCAAGCGGTTTGACTTCAGTTCTCGTGACCTTAAACCCCATACTACTTCTTAATGGGGGGGGGGGGAGAGAGAGAGAGGGAGAGAGAGAGAGATATTGGTTGATTCCTGAGGGATGAAAGTTCTCTGAAGAGCAATCTCAAACTAACTATCTAAGCTTTCACTTTAGGAAACTAGAAATGAAAGAATAAATATATGCAAGAAAAAGAGAGTAATTAAAAGTAAAGATCAGAAATCAATGAAACTGGAAACAAAAAACAACAGAGAAAAATCAACAGACCGGCTTTGACATGAAACTAGACATAACAGTTTGGGTCTATTTATGCATTATACTCAGATAATTCATTTTATTTTTTGATTCACAAGTTGGAAAATTCATTCTTAAGATCTCAGTGTAATATTAGCCTGTCACTAAACCATTAATCATATCTAGTCACTGTATTTATAAACTATGTAGAAGTTTATACTATGAGCTTGGGAGTGTTTCTTGTGTAGCCCAACAATTTTATATTTAAATAAAATCATGGGCTTTGAATCTCTAAACATTTTGTGCAGTCCAATTCTTCCTGCCATGATGGTTTCACATGTTGCTGAGTTCATTGTTTTAGGCATAAAGATCACCAGGTTTTTCTGAAGTGAACATCCCGCCTCACAAAAGTCACGGAAGAAGAGCAGTGCCATTGAATTAGTCACGGACACTTGCTTTGTTTTTCTTGCAAACTCTGCCAAACCAAAAGTGTTTCAAAGGTTTATTTTACCTTTAAATGGAAGGACCAATTCCTTGGAGGGAAATTATATTTTTGCACATTACAGTTTAAAATTATGTTTATTTTATTTTATTTTTGCAGCAGAGATATTGTGACCAAACAGTTTTCTCTTTACAGCCACGATTTGCCAAGAAAGCCTTGAAAATATTGCTCATTTTTCTTTCTGAAGACTCTGTTATTCCAAGTATGTTTTCTCTCTCCATTTTTTTGCCAGCTGTGCAAATTTTTATAAAACAGCTTCAATATGAATCTTTTATGACTGTTCTTCAGTCGCCTGAGTTATACTAAGCACGAAAGGCATAAGAGATATCCACTTTGGATATTGGCGCAGAGAGGGAGCAGCATGCAAGCCACACAAAAGAAACTCGATCCCCTAACAGCTAATTAAAAAAGCATTACTTTCCACCAGGGCTGACCTCCAGCCATATAAAGGATAAAGATGGCTGTCTGTCAATCATGTTTACCTAACAAATTCTGGCACGGGATCATGATGAATGGACAGATCTAAAAAGGGACCATATTGCTCAGAACTCCTTGGTACTCTTAATACCACCTTTAAAGAGGCAGAAGACCTCACCAGTAATTTGAAACCCCTGCCTCAGTGCTAGGGATACTCCAGGGCTAAATTTGCCGAGGACTGCAGATATTATGCACAAGAAGGCAGGAGGAAGGTATTTTCACATCCACAAGGATTTTGATGTAAGCGTATCTAAGATATCATAATGAGTTCATGTACTTCATGTTTATATTCAGGCATTTTTAAACCTATTTCGTTACCTGCGGGTAAACCTAAGACATAACAGTAGTCTGTTTTTGTTCTTCCTTGGAGTTATCCCAAAATCAACTGTCAAGAAGAAATCCTTGAAGTCATTTGGGCCCTCCCCCTGTTTCCAGGCAGGCCAGCAATATGCTTCTCTCCTTCAGTCATAAAAATACTAGAAGAAGGTGAGTCCGCAATCTGTTCTGCTACTATCACAAAGACTGTAGGTCTTACAGCCAAGAAATTTCTCCTGAGTTTACACTAAATTCTACCATTTAAAAACCAGCATTTCATTTTTTTTAAAGGGAAAAGCAAGTCTTTACTATCAGCTATACAATATCCCCTCACAACTTTCCACAATGGGGACTACCTAGTAGGGATGTGGTCGGGGTCATCTCCGCAGGCTTTCTGACCTGTGTTTTTAAACTTAGTCCTTATTACCTAAGGCCTGTCATTCTTGCTGAGTTTACTTTATCTGCTTTAATACTGAGTTTGGACCACAACAAGGAAAAAGTTGACTTTTTTGTTATTAATTAATAGTAACAATGAAAATAACAATAAGGCTACTCATAAAGCACAGTGCCTGGAGAATAGAAAATATAAATCGACAGACCATTTGGATGGTTTTTACTTGTATTTTTTGAGCTTCAGATGTTGCATCCTGAGATGGTATGACAGCCAAGAATAATTTGACCAAGTGTGTTGTGAGGGCATTCTCGTGATCACTTTTTGGGGTTCTAGTTATGATTTCTGGGTTTATTCTATTTGTTTTGCTAACTCAGCCTGAGACTGTGAGTTATGTATTTGTGCTGATTATGTAAAATTTTTTTCCTTGACTCAAATGACAGATGTGGAAGTGTTTATTTTGGATTTATTCCAATTAAATGTTATCTATTGTATTAAAGTAAATCTATAATTTTTTGACCATGTTCCCTCTGTAATACATGCATATTTGTTCTGCACATTTCCTTGGTTGTACATATAGCTTTTGTAATACATTTATAATTGTTTTCTGATTATTTAATGTAAGTTAGTCTTGTCTTTTCAAAGGCTGGAAGTAAAAGAATGGTGGCTCTGGTTCAATAATTCCTTGAGGGAAGTTATCTAACCTCTCGGTGCCTCAGTTTATTGCAAGGAAAGCCAGACATAATAAATAATAGTACTTTCTCATAGGATTGTTATGAAGATTATGAGGGCCGATGCTTAGAACAATTTGTAATACATCATAAACATTGTATATATAATTTTCAATCAAGAACTGATACTTAATGTTGTAACCATATCATTTGAAAGTCCAAGTAATCAATAAAAATATATAGAATTCTTTGAAGATAATTTCTGTGTTTTTGTTTAGTTGCTTTTGCCATATTTGCTTCTCTGTTTCTCCCCTTCTAGCTGATATTTTACCATAAGCAGTTTTCCTTGGTCAAGCATGCTTTCAGGTATACGATCCTTCATCATTCACAAAACTATGTTATCTCAATTATTTCAATGCATTTATAGGACATTCTTAGATAATTGCTTTGCAGAGTCCACTTGCACTTATTTCATTTTTCTGATTTGTTAGATTTGTAGTTCTATGAAAAACATTATCAGGTTAATTTGGCTGATTGGTCTCACTCATCACGTTAAAGTTTTGCTTAATTGAATGATTTTGATCCTCATAAATAGATTTGGGGTGGTGAGTTTTACTATGTTCCCAACCTTTGAACTCTAGTGTTAATGGTCATGATCTGTTCTGTGTCCATTCTCCTTTAACTGGAAGTATGTCAGTGCCAAACTTTGGTCCTTTTTTTCAAATGTTATTAAGAGATTAAGTTGTAATTATCTAATTATTCTAGTTGATGAGATTACCTTTTTAAGTTTTGCATGTCCCAACCCATGATTTTAGTGTGCAAGGAAATGAAATGAGGAAATGGGGGACTTCCACCTAGTGATATAAATTTAGTGTTATCTTGGGGCTGTGTGTGTGTTTGAGATTTCCTTGCTGTTCCTCTGAAGGGAAGGAGACTTCAGATAATTTATAACATATTAATGATGCCTATTTGAAATACATCTGTAACTTATAACGTTTAATAGTGGTGGGAAAGTTTAATTTGTCCTCTCTTTTACCTATGTTATAAAAAAGAGGGGACTATTTGAGTTTAGAGAAAGTGAAACACTAAGCGGGGAGTATTATGTGGCTCCTTCTTTTTATTTGCTTTCCACGAGCTTTACCCTAAAATTCCACTGAATGTCTCTCTTCATAACTGTTTTTGGCACTGTAATTTCTGGGTGACCTAATAAAGAATGCAACACAAGAAATAAGTATAAGAGCTTTGGGCCCTGTGGACAAATATCTGCAATCAATCATAAAATTTACAACAGATACTGAAAGGAGAAGTGATTTTACAGAGAAAGGTTCTAGAACGGCACAATGTCATCATTGGAGAAGCCTCTAAATGGCATTTAATTCAAGTTTACCCTAGAGATGCACCTGATATTTCATAAATCATCTACACAAATATATTATGGTAAAATGTTATAAAAATTGAGGTATCAGTGAATGTAATTTAAAGAGCTTGGCCTCAAAATGAAGTCACTCTCTTAAGACTGATAAGAAACATAGCTGCCCCCTACACAAGAGTCTGTGACAGACTTGTTTAATCTCAGAATTGTCATAGCAGAAGAAATTTTGAAGTGTTCTATTAGTAACTTGTACACTTAAAAATCCAATGACTTGCTCCCACACCCTGTCATTCCTACATGATATGACCATCCTACATCATTCTGAAGGGACTGGGGAAAGAGCCAACCAGTTGTCCGGGTTGAACTTTCAAGGAGGGGAAATACAACATGCTAAAAAGTTGGCTGGATATCAGACAACTCATGAATTGGCCATTCTGACATCTGCAATGCTTATGTAAAAAATAGTAAATGAATATTTCAGTTGAGGCATCAAGACAATCAATGTCCCAGTTCAAAGAGAGCTGTAAGACCATAAAGCTTTTAGTTTTACAGAAAATTATAAACATTTACAGAAGTAGATAGAATTGTATAATGAATCCCTGGTATTGGACACTTGGCTTTAACACATGGCCAGTCTTGTCCTTATCTCATCTCTGTCCTTATTCCCTCCATTCGTGCATTATTTTGAAATGAATTCCTGATATCATATCACCTCATCTATAAATACCCTAGTATGTATCACTAACAGATAAGGATTCTGTGATATTTAACATAGTCACAATACTACTCTCCCTCTCAAAAAAAATTGTATTTTCTTAATATCATCAAATATCCAGCTAGTGTTTACATTTCCCTGATTGCCTTATAACTTTTTTTTGATATAACATGTCTGAATTAAAATCCAAACGAAGTCCATGAATCATATTTGGTTGATGTGTCTCTTCAGTCTTGTTTAATTTATAGGTTTTTTCCCTTGTCCTTATTTTTCCCCATTGGAATTATTGAAAAAACTGGGATGTTTGTTCTATAGTTTCCCTCATTCTGGATTTTGTTGATTGCATTCCTGTTGAATACTCTCCTCTGTTTTCCTCATAAACTGACAATAAGTTTTAAAGGCTGGAATAATACCGCATTTTAAGAGAAGATGGCTGAAAGAACTAATTCTCTTAACCCTTCACCGTCAAGGAGTGTAGAAAGAGTAAGGGCTAGAAATCGGAACAGGCATTGAAGAGAGGAGTTCGTACAGTATGAGTCCCTTTTCAGCTCAAGTCAAGAGAAAAGAGCTTTAATGAGACCACTCTGAGAACTTAATACAAGACCCCTGCATTTAGTCTGTGTTTGGATCCTTCCTACAAAATCTGAAAGGTAAGAAAAGAAAGGACCAGTTTTTTTGACCTGGAGCCCAGGAGAGCTGGTTGTGTTGAGGTCTGCACCTCTGAAGTTGGTCAGCCTCTGAGAAGGATGTGTGAGATCAGCTTGTGGACTGTAAGTGTGACCAGTGGCATGAGATTGGTGGTTTGGATTCTAACAAAAGTGCTGCCAGACAGAAGGTAGTGGATACAGATGAGAAGAACAAGGAGCAAAGAGACTGGCCAAAATATAGACAGATTCCCTTGGATAACAGAACTTGAAGGAGAGATCTGAAGCCATTGACGTCGCATGGTTTTTCAGGGACAATTCTCCCGACGACTGAGGAAAGCTCCTAGCAGTGAGAGTCAGATCCTACTTCCTAGTTCACTGTTCGGTTGGAAAGGCCAAGTTGATGCTTTGTGATTGAACCATGTGAGAAGAAAGTCAAAATTAACAGGAAATGGACTCAATTATTACCTAAATGTTTTCAATCCAACCAAAGTCATGACAATACCTGAACTTAATGTTTACTCTTTGGTTTACCCCACCCTAGTTCTAGAATATATGCTTTCCTACAGATAAGAACTCATGCCCATATCACCAGCAGCTATTATAACAGTGCCTGGCATGAATAGTTGCTGAAGAAATATTTGTTAACTAACTTATTACTACTTTAATATATCTTTATGTCTGGTTTAAATCTTAAATACTGAGATCACTTCAGCAGTGCTTTGCAATATTTATTGAATGACTACCAAATCAATCTTTTTTTTTTCAATTTTTGGTAGGAAAGAGTATTCTACAAAATATTGATTTTTTTGATAGGATATTCTTTTTTCTTTATTTAAAGAAAAATGTGATTTTTTTCTTTTATTTAATCTTACCTACTTCAAGATGTAGATCTTAAAATTTCAGAAATTGAAAAGAACACAATGAAGCCTCTTGTTTTACACATGAAACATCTCAGAGAGGATTGTTTCTTTCCAAAGATGTAGATAATCCAGTAGAATATAGTTTTTCCATAAATGAGCTATTTTCTGTTTCTTCCATTTGTGTTACATTTGCTCTGTTAATTAGATTGGAAGCTTGTTGTTGATGCACTAATTTATACTTCTACCTAAATTTCCACTGCATCTATCCTCATGCTGGGCACATATGTCATCTTCAAAAATATAAGTTACTTTTGAGTTGTTGGAATATCAGAATGACAATCAAAATAATATCAATAAAAATACATTAGAAAAATGTGATATTAGTTAAGTCCCTCCTTCTAATATTTAAGTATTATTATAAAAATAATTATTCTAAGTGAAATAGTATTTTATATTCAGAACTGTCTTTACATGAGTGTGTAAAGAGAAGTTATTTGAGGCAACATTTGCCCACAGTTTTGTTCGCTCTTTGAGCCATGGTTTGCCCATTTGAAAAAATAAGGGGAAATCAAGACAACTAATTTTGAAAACATTCAAAGGTCTAAATGATTCTCTTCACAAAGGACAAATTTAATGTAATGGAAAAGGCATCAGTCTCAGAGTTGACTTGTAGACCTAGTCTGAAATGAAGTAACTGTGAGAGGTTAGGTTTTTTACAACTTTACGTGCTTTTATTTTCTCATTTCTACTATTTCTTTGCAGATTTCAATGGGTAAATTAAGATAATTAAAGTAAAAGCACTTTTGAAATGGTACAAATCTATTGATACAGATGGTTCTCTGTGACTGTGGGGTTCGCTGTGCTTAGCAGCAGAAAAGAAAATGTGCTTCGGCAACTACCCACTCTTCAGAATCACGGATGTTAGGGAAAGGGGCGTTAAGGGGCCTTCTCTGCACTTAGGAGCCTTTTGTATAGGTTTCCTAAAATTAAAATTTATCCCATTGTGGAACCTGCAGGGACTTTAGGTAGTACACGTGTGAATGTTTTTAAGTTACATGCTTATTTTAAAGTATTTTAGAAAAGAATAAAAACAACACGACTAACTCCCCAGAGCAAGCTCACAGACCATCAGGACTCCTTATAACTACTGACCTCCTCCAGGGTTTTCCAATAGAAGTGAGTATCTCCTCTGGGAATATTATTTAAAACACAATCTTACTACCCTGATAGAGGCTCCTACTAACCTTATGATTCCCTCATAATTGGGGTGAACTTCTATTGCATGCCAGAACCCCAATGAGAGAGTCTGGTGGGGACTGAAATTAATTGAGCCTAAAAAAGGATAATGGAGGAAGGGAGCTGAGAAACTGCCTTGGCTAAAAGGACTGGATCTCCAAAGTAAGCAGAAAATACTTAAATGCACGTTGTACAAAAAATATGAATGAACTTGGACTTGTTTCTGGCAGATGCTAATGTCATAGGTTAGTTAATTTAATGCATCAAGACAATCAAGGAAAGGGGCGACATACGTACTGATGTCAGCCAGCAAGGACACCACGAATCTGGGAGTGATCAATCCGTTTATAGTGTGCCCTCACATGCACTTGTAAGGGAGCATTTTTGTGGCCTTCATCAGATCTGATTTCTCCTCTTAGCTTAATCCATTCCAGCCTCACTGTTTCTTTGGTGTTCTCTGAACATGCCAAAAGGGCTCCCAGCTCAGGGCTTTTGCACTGGCTATTCTCAGGATCACTGTTTTCCTAAAGACTGCCTTTATGTGGATAGGACAAGGTGCCCCTTTCTCAAGGCGCACCCCAACATGGCTCCCCTGAGCCCCTTTGCTTTGCTTGGTACACTCTTCCCTCAGATCTATGCATTGCTGTTCCTGCCACCTCCTTCGGTCTCCGCACCTATCCTCCTTTGAGCGGTGCTTGCCCGGACCCCTTTATTCTAAACTTGTACTTTCTTCTATTGTTCAGCCCACATTCCTTCTCTTCTGGGCTTTATTTTTCTCCACAGGATAAATCACCTGATATGCTACCTATTTTACTCGTTTATTGTATTGGTCTCATCGCACTAAAACATCATCCTTTCGTGAAGGCAGGGTGTGAGTGTGTGTGTGGTCTGTTGTATTCACTGCTGTATTCCCAGAAAAGTGCTGAAACATAGTAAATGCTCAAATATTAAATTTTCACTCAAAGGCTTCTTGTTATCTGTCTTTCTTTGTTTCCAAATTATTTATCTTCTCCTCAGCTTTCTGTTATCTTAAAACTGAGCTTAATCCATAATTGCAGCTTGCATATGGAGCCTACTCTTTCCAGAAACTTTCTCTGAGCTTTCTTTTTATCTGCTTCTGCTTCTTACAACCCAAATCCCTTCATATCTCATAGCTGTAATTACTCAAACAGGCCATTCAAAATTATTTTTTACTGAACCACTTTTAAATTTAAAGAAAAAGTTTTCCATACCAGGCCACTAGTCAGCTTATAACTTTCTTTGGATTCCACACTTAGACCCTTCAGCTATGGCTCAGGATTCAAATGACGTTACCAGGACTATCTGCTTTCTCTCCCTTGGGTGAGACAGACACTGAATATATCCTGATCCAGGTATGGAAATTATTTGTTTAGTTTTGTTAAGATATGGAATTGTGATTTTAGTTCGGTATCAAAGCTTTTCAAAATGTGTTTATCTGCATTACTCTTTCCTGACCCACTTCTAGTTAATTCTCTTTCTTTGCAAATGTCCTTTACCCCAAGTAATGGGTAGCCACCTTCAGTAGAGATCCCAGTCCTATAACTGATTACCATCCCTCATCACTTCTATTTCTAAAAGATCTCTGTGTTTCCTTAGTTAGATTTCTCTAGACCTAATTTCTCACTTTAATAATATTATATGTCCTCTACCAGAATATTTAAAAAATACTAATGCAACCAGGTTAGGTTTCTATCAAAATCTCTTCATAATCCTAACTAGTTCAGTAAGGCAAGAAAAAGAAATAAAAAGTTAAAATAGTTGAAAGAAGAAGAGAAAAGTAGATTACATGGTTTTGCAAGTGAAGTCTAGAAGCATCAGCAAATAATCTAATATAATTAATAAGTAAATTTAACAAGCTTGCCAGATACGAGGTAAATGTCTAAAAATTAATTGTTTTAATCTACTAGCAACAAACAATGGGAAAATACAAAAATAAAACAATAGATTTCTACACTAAAGTTTATAAGATGTACTAGTGGATATTAAACAAATGCTTATTAAGTTCACACCAAATAGTTCTGCATAGAAAATATTCACCAGTCATTTATGGAGATGTCATATACACTTCAACCAAAGTAGAAACAAGAAAGTGTTATCATTTTACTTAGAAACACTTTGCTCATTCTCAGCAAAATAGATTCTTATACTCTAGCAGGATTGCAAATAATTTCAAAAATATCTCTGATGGTTCACATACTAATTTTTCAAGCATTTCTCTTCATGACTATTAAATGCACAGAGAGATAGAACTAAGGGCTGGGAACATTTCCATACATTTGAATACATGTGTTGTGAAAAGAACAAGTATCAGATTCAAAGAGTTATTTATATTTCTGATAGCACGCTTGCTTTCTCAATAACTGTGACTTGAATACCTGAATGAAGGCAGGTCTGTCACATAATTTTATTAAATGACAGAGTCATCAAGTTTAAATACAATTTTTAAAAGATGCCTGAAGCAACCTCTATTTGCCTGCATTTTCCTCGACCGGGGCCTTGTCAAGCACTCGGTTAGGTTCACCGTTGCCGAGAGTTCGCCCTTGACTGTGACTGCTCTCTACAGATGTCGGAGAGCGGCCAGTCTCAGCACGTGATTCTCGGGGTTCATCTGGGGTTTCGATGGCAGCCTGCAAAAATATAAATATTGGTTGTTATTTGTTGAGCATCTTAATTCACCATTTTCTAGAGTTTTCTGACTATATAAACTATATCTGGATATTAAATCATTAGCACGAACATTTATTTTGAAGAAACTAATTAGGTCAAAATGACTAATTCCCAGTTGCACAGTCATGAACACAAATTATGATTCATGGAAGTAGGCATGACTTCATATCCAGGACATGGTAACGCTTTATTTGTGTGCATTTAAGGAAGACAGGGGCAGAAGTTCATTTGCTGCACCTGTTCTAAAAAGTTGTGAAGGCAAGTAAGAGTCTGGAATGGTCTGCACATCATGCCCAGTGGCACTTCAAGAATGACTGCATACGCCAGCCGCAGGCTGGCAGCCCTGCGTCTGTAGTCTTACTGTGACTCGCACTCGGTTTGCACAGAGCAGGAAGAAACTAAGGGGAGGGACTCAGAACCTCCACTGGGATCAGAGTCACAAAAGGAAGCTGTCAAGA
Organism: Anoura caudifer; assembly: GCA_004027475.1. Classification (NCBI taxonomy): domain Eukaryota; kingdom Metazoa; phylum Chordata; class Mammalia; order Chiroptera; family Phyllostomidae; genus Anoura; species Anoura caudifer. The sequence goes on along the minus strand of PVKU01000318.1, from coordinate 501,020 downwards.
TGGAGGTTTTATGATAAATAATAGGTCTGCATTTGTTGATGGAAGAATTTTTACGAAATGTATACATTATTCTCATTAGTTATGCTTCTGATTTTGATTCAGGAGTTATCTGCATGCCACACATATTTTTTTAGACAGCCTTGGCATTTTCTAAGAAATTCAACACCTAGCGTTTTAAACAAATCCTAGTGTTTTGGAACTTTCTTCTGCTCTTCCAGGTAAGAAAGAAAACATAGGGTAGGCTAGCACTGATTGCTCAGTGAGATGCACCTGCTTAGCCCACACTTACGGAAGCACAGAGGTTACAGGTTACAGGCCATTCCCAGGATGGGAATGCAGTAGACACTGGTTTCCAATTGTAACTCAAATCTATACACTTCTTTGATTTGGTTTTTAAAGAAACACTATAAAGATTTTCTTTTTCTAAAGACTGTATTTAGAAAATACAAAAGATTTCAGTAGTTTCATTGTATTCAGTTTAGATAAGCAGCCAAAAAATTCAGAAGCCCAGTCCAAAATTATTCTTAGTTTTACTTGCTAAAAGATCAGATTAAATATCACATAAGAACAGGGTTTCTTGAAAGATTTCTGGTTCAGGACTTCCTGACTTTGTCATGAAGCAAAGATGCCACAATACAAATCTTGGTCAACTCAGACTGGAGTATAAGCTGTACCTAGAAGTCTAAACTAGAATATTATTTTCACCTTGTATCTGAATAACTCATAAGGATTTATTTTGGTTTATCTCTATAGCAGCATAAGATTTAAATAACATTTTTCTTCCTAATGATTTTAGTTTAATAGTAGCAGCAAATATTTAATGGCTTAAGTATAATTTTACTTGCAGTCTGTCAAAATGCCATTTTTTCAAGAAACAATTCTTTGTCCTTAAGTAGAATACATACCCTTTAACCGCTTGATCATTATATTTCTTTTCATGCTTCTGTGTGGTATAATTTTTGCACTTTAAATAGTACACTATTAAGACATGTGGAGGATATTTTTGGCTATATCATACCTATGGGTATTTGGTTTTTAAACATATTATGGTTTCTTGAAAGGTCTGGTATTGCAAAAACAAATTTAGAATAAAATTACTCTCTTAACCATATCCCTGAAATGGTTTGATTTCTAGCTGTGGATAAATCGTAGTTGCTTTAGAGGTTACCTCTCCCCCTTAGACCAGCCATCCCCAGTAATTAGGCTGCCAGCACTCTCGCGCTGACAGCTCCTGCATTGATTTACAGGGTTTGGAATTAAGCATTTTTGTCCTACAGGATGATTGCTGAGTGGTTCCTAAGGTCTCCAAGTGCTACAAAGATTATGTATTTTAAATTTGGTGTGTATAAATTTTAATCTCTACCAGATATTTATATTCTTTTTTATACTTTAAATCAATTATATTCTAACTACTTGCTTTAAATTTTTCTTTTAAATGAAAAAAAAAAAACAGCCTGAAAAGGCTATACATTACAAAATTTCAACTACATGATATTCTGAAAAAGGGAAAACTTCAGAGACAGGAGAATTGATCACTGGTTGACAGAAGTTTAAGGATAGGGAAAGGGATAAACAGGCGACACAAAGGGAATTCTTAGAGTGGTAAAAACTATTGTGTATGATACTGCAGTGGTAGATGCATGCCATTACGCATTTGACAAAACCCATTGCACTGTACAGCACAAAATGTGAACCTTAATGCCTGAAAATTTAAAACAATATTTAGGAGGTTGGAGGATCTCAGGGTGGAGTGTAGATGGTAAGAAGAAAATATATCGCTATTACAAATGTGTGAAACAACAAACAGAAGGGCATGGAGTTAGAAGATACTGACCTATGACTTTGGAAATCAGTAGAATATGCATGACCAGAGATCAAAGGAACTGTGCATAAGTCCTATCTTCTAGCCACTCTGTTCCATAAAGGTGCTTCTCAGGGGGGCACAGGCAAACGGTTCTGATACTGATATATACACTGCAATGGAAAACCTAAGTAAATGAATAGCAGATTGACGCGGCTAGCGGCCCGCAGTGCCCACCGCATTATGGATGAGATATGAGACAAATTCACTCGGACTACCGAGTCCTGTGGAGGAAAAGGGATAGTGTGGCCTTTCTCTCAAGGGGTGAGCAAGCCTTGGAGCACCTGGGCCACTCACTCAAGAGGAGAGTGCTCTGACCCTTGCCTTGACAGGTTTTTATTGGATTCAATTTGCATAGGAATACAGGGTGTGTATGTAAATCGCATCAATCATTGTCAGGCAGAAATGATTAAACAATAGATAACATTCAAAGGAACTCTGAGGGCCTATTTTGAGTCAGGGTCAGATAGCTAAAGGGTCATAAAACTTTGAGGGACAAATTCACTTCCTGCTTGGTCCCTTATTATTTAAATTGAGGGTATTAGCAAAGTAGGTTTCATAGGATTTTATGCATTCTTTCTTAGGCCTGATTGCCCCTAGGGAACCCGCCCTTTCCAGCACAGGATGGCACCTACCTCCAGCATTGTTTCAGGCTTAAGTCAGATAGGGGAAGTAGGGCAGCCAAAAGATTAGGACATTTCTTGCAGACAGAATGAGGACTCAGGCTATGTCAAAGCCGAGGAGTGAGGATACACCTCGGTGACCCATCACCTCCTTTTTCTATAGCCCCCCAAGTCCTTCCCAAGGGGCCCCCATGATCATGTCTGTCTTAGGTCATCCCTCCCTTGAGGAATCTTACCCATCATTGGCTAACCAATCAAGCACTGGGGGTCAGGCAGGGTGAAGTAAAAGGAGCAGAGGCGGCACCCCTGCCAGGGAGATTGGAAGGGGGTTACTTTTGACAGGATGAGATGAAAATTACACTTAACCTTTGTGATATTCCTCCCCCAAACCTCAGTCTTATCATGAGAAAATATTAGAGAGATTCCAACAGAAGGGTGTCCTACAAATACTTGGCCAATCCTCCTCAAGGCTGGCAAGGATGTCAAAAACACAGTCAGTCTGAAAAACTGTCACAGCTAAGGAGACATGGCAATGAAAGGTAATGTGACATTCTGGATGGGACCTGACATTCTGGATGCGTACTTTGCTTAAAAAAAAAATTGTCAATATCCGTTTATTAATTGTAACAAATGTATCATACTAGTGACTGTAAGGAGTAACTGGGTAGGGAGTATCAGCAACTGTGTGCCATCTTACAATTTCTCCATAAATCTAAAAGAAGTCTAAAAAATGTATTTAAAGTAAAATTACACAAATACACATGGTTGTATTAAAAACACACTAAAGCAATTAAGAACTATGGAATTCATAAAATTGCCGCTCTGCCTCTATTTCATTTTAACTGCTTGTGAGAAGAATATTAATATTTTGATTAATATCTACTTTTCAAAAACTGTTATGGGCATCTATAAGTGTGTGTGTTGCTTTTCTTACAGAAGTGGGATCATATCAGGACATATGCTGTAATTTGCTGATTATTTGACGCTATAACACGGATGTTTTCTATGAGGTCTATAGGCTTCTACTTCACCCTTAACAGCGTATTATGATATAAGATGGATGTCTTCTCTAAATACATTATCTCTAATTTTTGCCTGGTAAAACTAATGATTCTACCTTTCAGTGTACACCTTAAGGATATATCCCTTCCTAAATCTGACACATCAATCTCTTACTGAAAAGAAAAGTTGGAAGAATTTTAAAGTTCTCTCATTTCTTTGCACTATGATTTTAAGCTTGTAGGTCTTGATTAGGGACATAACAGAAATGGTTTACTATACTATTATTTTCTCTTATCTATATGTTTAATATTTATGTTAGATGTTAATCCATCTGGAAAGTATTCCTTACAATTTGTTTTTCTCCTAAATGGAGAATTACTTCAATAACATTATTTATTGAGCGGTCCGTTTCCCCCTGGGATTTGAAGTGTCAGCTTTTTAATCTACTCAACTCCTATATTAGCATGGGATTGCCTATGGCGTCACGCTGTTGTATTATTTATCTACTTCTGCAGCATCAGAGTTTTAACTAACGTAGCCTTGAGTGTGTTTTGAACCATGGTAAGATGACTTCCTCCACATCAATCTTCCTTTTGTAAAATTTCTCACTTATTATTACACAAGTTTAACTTTTGTTGTTAAATTTTGCCTGGAAGTTTTTTTAAAGTTGTTTGCTTCATTTTCTAATTTTCATGGCTAACATTCTGAATGGGATCGTATTGTAAACCTTTTTTTTTCTGAATTGACTGTTATGAAATATTTCAAAAAAGCTATTTAATATTTGTAATTTAAATGACTACATTACTGATGTTGTTTTGTTCTAGTTTTGCTGTTGTTACTCTTGCATTTTTCTCTTTGGAAAATGGTACCCAATTCAAATAAAGATGATAATTAACCCTGCCCAGAGTTAATCTCATGCCAAGAAGTCTGTCAATGAGAAAGAAGGGTACTACACCAACATCTACTTCATTTACACATTTCTTTGGAGGTTGTTATTTTGATCCATTAATTGATTTATATTAGTAAAACATATTACACTAAAGTAATAGGGTTTATTTATGTTTATAATTATGATTTTTTCTGAATGTGACACAAAACCTCTCACTAGGTCAACAGGTGACCCTTTTACATGGAAACTGCATTCTGATTCAGTGTATTTACAAAGGTTTGACCAGAATTATGTAAATTATTTTAAACTTGTATCAGTCCATTCTGAGACAAGAATCTGATAGTTTCAGGAAAGCCTATTTAAATTAAACTGTTAGGTTACATTAACTAGAGTATAAACACATTGACAAATAAGATCTCATTTAATCTTCATAATGACTTTTTTTAGTTTGATAGGCAATAGGTCTTCATTTGGTTAACTCCTTAAAGCAAGGAACCTACTTGTACATTATAAAGCCAAATTGCTTTTGTCCTTTCTCTGCCAATCATGAGAAATAAGATTTTCAGTGTGGGTGTGGGGGGGGTGTTAGTGTAGGGACCTGAGAGAGAGAATTGAAGGCAAGGCAAAAAGGAGACAGTTGAAAATGAATAAATAAGAAAGGTTTATGAGAAATGGGGATTCAGGAGCTGCTCAGGAGAGGAAAAGCCTTGGTTAAACCTGATAGGTTGGTCTCAGTAAGCAAGTATAGATGGGTGAAAATATACGTGTAGGTGATTTGGTAATGGTGGGTAACATTAATTCGTAGGAATTATGAGTTAAGTTGTAATGTAACATGCATCAAATTTACTGCTGAATGATGCTGAAAGACACGACTACAGTTTGGGAAACTCTATTGCAGCCCATATTAATCAGGTAACATATAGAATTTCACATGCTTCCCCTCCAAATGATACTGCAATATTTCAAACAGAAACGTTGCCCTGTATGTACCAACACCGATCCTCTGACCTCTCTCATTGCCCTACAACATTTTTGTTGATTTAATGAGAGACTTCTTGGTGTCATTATTTATATCACAACACAATATGCTATTAATCTGAAGACAGATGCTACTGATTTTAGTTGACACGTATTCAAATATATCTGGGAACATACATATTGAATAAACATGGTTCTAATCATTTTCTATGAATTGCATTACTGTTCTTAAGGCATTTTGGTTTTAACAGGGAGGCCAGGAGGGGTGTGAAGATTTGCCCCGGAACTTTATTCAGGAAAATTTTCTCCTGAGAACTGAGAATAAAAGTATAAGAAAGAGACACTTAATAATGAAAAACACTTGACTACACATCACAAGTGTGTTCCAGAAAAGCAGTGCCATGCTGGAAACTGACATATGTTTTCCAAGCCACTGGACAAGCATTCATCAAATACCACTGGGTGCCTTAGATACTCTAAAATCATGCTATTCTACCCAGTTAGGAAATGATACATTCATTGCCATCTTGTGTTTGTGTCTATGTTTGTATCTGTATGTGACTCTCCAGGGGAAACATGACTTATAGATAGTAGCATCACGTGAGTGCTCTTTTTTAGCATGTGGGAACATATATCAAGATTAATGGTTAAGGGCAGGGAAGTAATATATGAGCAAGATTTGAAATTTTCAGGTACTGTTTTGTTAAAGGTAATCAAGAGGAGTCAGTCAGACGTGGAAAGACTGATACCCAGAACAGAAACTGCCATGGGAACTGTTCAGATGCTGAAGAGAGATTCAGTCCTGTGTTGTAAGAGGCTGTCCGGTCCAGCAGAGTGAAGATAATAGCAGCTCTGACATTAACTATTCAGACAAGTCAGCATCCAGGTGTCTGACCTGGAAGGTGAGTCAGAGGCCATCAGCCCCAGGATTAGTGTCAGCAGCTGTGGGAACTTAGCTATGGAAAGGGGCTTAGGGCAGAACTCTTTTCCATAGGATAGATGCTGGCCAGAGCTGGTCAGACTATTAAGCAAGAGATTTAGGCACAAGAAACAGCCAGGACTCAGAACCAGGGCAAAACACTGGACTGCACTAGTGACATGATGTTGAGTCTCTAAAAAACGGCTTTTTTCCGGTGCTTGAAGCCAGAACTGGCCTTGGAGATTTGATGTCGTCCAAGCATGCAGGGTGAGATTCAGCCGGGAAAAGGAGAGGAACAGTGAGATCCAGGGAGGGCAAAGTTTAAATTGAAGGTCACTGGTTGTTTATTTGTTTGTTTTGTATATCAACATGCAAGAATGGTGAATGTCCTTTAGAGATATGTAATTCAATTAATTATACATTTAATTTAATTTTTTTAGAATGCATTTTTTGGGGTTTGGCAATACATTTCTGCTATCTTTATAAAATAAATTGGAGAGATTTCTATCTTTTTCTGTGTCTGGGATTGCCAGGGTCCAGCCTTGGCGGGTCTCAAGGTCCCTGAAGGATGAATGGCTCGGCGAACAATGAGACGGAGACAAACACACCAATGGAGACAGTCACTCGTTGGAGTGCTGGAGGACAGCCAGACCTCTTGGATCTGACTGGCTCACTGGTTGAAATTTTTCTTTATTTTTATAGGGAATGCTTACAGAAAGTCAGGGGGAACAGGTGCAGGGCATGACCATCAAGGCAGAACAAATCAATACAGAAGTAACTAGGAAAAGTACAGTACATTTCAGATACATTTCAGGTATTAATCATGCTAAACAAAAAGGTTATTTTGACCAAGAGGGTCATCAATCAGATAGCCAACGAAGCTATTTGGGCACAAACTTTCAGGTGTTTATAGTAACTAGATGTTTATTAAAGTTCTATGTATTGGTCTACATTAAAAGGGTGTAAGAGGTGATTCATAGGTTATATAAAAATCAGCTATTGTTCTTTAAGGTTAGATTGTCTATGTTAAATGATTGGTTTCCACCTACATCTTGGGGGGGGTGATGTCTTGTATTTTTTCTATGTGCTAAGATTATTGTTTTTAATTAGAACTCCTTGCTTCTTAATCTACCTGGTCTCATTAATAAACATTCCTGTCCAGGGTGTGGGAGGGGTAGTGACTCTAACAAATCGTGAGTCTTTAAGTGGTAACTCTTAGCAACAGCTTCTTCCAGCATTCTGGCAGCTGGTCTGCCCATTGTTTAATTCTGTCCCTAACTTTCCAGGTGGGGGAAGTAGGCAGCATTAGGGTTGCTAAGGACTTTTGCTTTGTGGTCAGCAAGTCACTGCACAAAACCATAGGAACCATGCAATCTTTTAGTAATAAAATACCAGTATTCCAAAATCCCACCATCAACCACCAGCAAAAGCAAGCATTTAGGGAGAAACAGACAGGAAACCCAACCATAGCCGCTTCTGCCATACAGATGCACCCCATCCGTCCTGACGGTGTCAAGGATCGACTGTTGGTCGGCTCCCAACATGGGATAGCTTAGCAATGTTGGAATAATTTTAGAAGATGGCCTTTTTATTTTAATGGCAGATTACCTTTAAAATGTTTTGTGTTTATTGCCTTTATTTCTCAATTCTTAGCAATTTGAGGTACTTTACAGAATCCACTATCTTACAGAGGAGGCAAAGATTGGAATGTCGGAAATTGGAAAAACAGCATAGAGGACTCAAGAGAAGAGTGAGGGCATCAAGGCCAGAACAGTCTCTTAAGGGCTGGTCTATAAATAGTTCTGGGCCTTTCAATAAGACATTGCTTCAAGGGCCATATTTCTGTTTTTTATTTTGATTTTGACCTAAGCTCTCTTTATCTAAATTACATGATAAATATAATTTATTTATATTTATGCAAATAATATGATGTTTTCTGAGTAACTAAATATTTTTAATCCTAGGAAAGCAAGGCTTTGGTAACCACAGTGACCTTGGCAGTCATGCAGTGTAGAGCCACGAAAAGAAGGTGCGAGGTTCTGCAGTTTTTAAATGATTTGTGAGTCATGTCTCCTTATAGTGGGATGACTCTGGCCAACTACATGCATGTACAAACAGGAAATGACAATAAGCTGCTTTTACTAACTTCTAACAATGGTTTCTTTCTGTTTCTTATGCACACACATACACACACAGAATGTTTCTGATGCTCAGAATATAAAAGCAATATACATATGTATATTAACATAATATTGTATTTATTTTCTTAAAAATTTCTTAAAAATTCTTAAATGCCTATTGTGTGCTATGTTTATTATTGTTCGTATAAAAATGTTTTTATATAGGCTCTCAGGCTGAACATGAAAAAATATGGTTAGTGTCTACTGTGCTTCATTACAGGTAGGAAACTCTTACCCTAAAATTAGTTAAAGAGAGAGTCTGGATTTATCAAATTAAATTTCATGACACAGACTGTATTACACTTTAAGTTTAATTTCTATTGATGAAAATTTAAAGCACATTTTAATTAAAAAATGAGAATATTCTAAATATAAATGATGAGTTAATGTAGAAAATACAGGTGCTTTAACATGTCTTCTGTGTTTCTCACTTGTATGTTACTCATAATGTGAGATTTCCTATGTGGGAAAAGGCATAAAGCTGTTGCGCTTGGGGGATGGGCTGAAGCTGGATCTGCACAGCCAATTCAGGCACACGGTGAAACACATTCAATGCTTTTTTGTGCTTTAAGGTAGTTTCAATTTAGAAGGGCGTTGTATATATTGCTTACCTTGTCTTTCTATTACTCATATTGCCAAATTCAGGTTATGATTTCCTTGAGGAAGCCAGAAAAGTGAAATATACAGTTTAATTGTGCTTTCTAAACAAGATATACAACCTGACTTTTGTATATTATATGTATTCTTTACATGAGAAACAAAAGGCTGAAGCCGCTTAACAACATAGCTGTGCCTATTTCAATTCTTTGACTACAAATTCCACAATTAAGGAATTGGGCATATTTATAAGCTTAGGTATTTTATTAGTAATACTCAGGCAAATTATGTTTAACCTGTCAGAAAACATTTTTAAATGGCCACACTTCTTTTGGATTTGAAAATGTTTAAAAGCATGTGGACATGGCTGAATGTGTTGTTCAGGTTAATATAAACTCTGTATTAAGATGTGATTTATGTTTAGGAGCTAGGCTTAAGCTCAGTTTGAATTCCACTAAATAATGTACAACATAAAGGTATACTCCTTTTTTATACTCTGTATGTAGCATAGTTGAAAAACACACTTACGGAAAATAATTAAACAAACATAATGAATGACAATTACACTATTCTTCAGCAGAATGAAAATTGCTGGTAATTTTCTCAGCATTCATTGCTCTGTTTCTCCTTCCTAATAATGCCCTGATTTTCATTTATGTGTCTATCTCTGTTCTGAAAGGCCCAGAAGCTTAAAAGAACAGCTCACGTCTGTTCTAAGGCAATCCCATTATCCTTCCCACAGGAACAGGTTTAGAAACCCAGGATTAATCCTGTAAGGCCGCAGCAATTATTTCATGTGTGACATGTAACTCAATTTGGTCCCAGGAGACATAAGGAAAGATTGCTGAGGTCTCCTGAGAAAGAAGTCTTTTCTCTCCTAAACATGCGGTGGTGTAAAAACATGAGGCCTAAAGCTGCGATATAGCCATTTAGCCACCGATTTGTAGATGTGGCCACATACTGGGCACAGCTAAAGGCACAGCAGGAAAATGGAGATAGTTGCTGGATTAAGCCAATTCTGTCACTTGCTCTCCTTCTGTGCATTGATATGGAAATTTTTTGTGGTTTAAATTAGTTTGCATTTTCTCATCAAAAACATCTAGGTGGGGGGAAATGAGTGAAGAGGTGAGGGGATTAAGAATAACAAATAGGTAGGTACAGAATAGCCATGGGGATATAAAGTACAGTATAGGCAATGGAGGAACCAAAGAACTTATATGCATGATCCATGGACATGAACAATGGTATTCGGATTTCCTGAGGGAGTGGGGGGTGCCGGGTAGAGGGGGGCAAAGAGGGAAAAATAAGTGCAACTGTAATAGCCTAAGCAATAAAATGTAATTTAAATATCCTAGGTGGATACGCTTACAAATGCAGAAACACATTTCAGGTTTTCAGCATAGTTCTCTTCCCAAGAAATTTAATTATTTTAGGGAAGGCAATTCATTAAGCTAAAATAAATATGATTTGTTTTAAACATTTTAAGTGTTAATAGATTTACAAATCATAAGAATGATTTATAAGGCCATCGATGCTGATTTAGGGATTGAAAAGTATTGCTTCTGATTTTGGAGCTAATTTCATTGGTATGGTATTCTTGAATTTTGGTAAGATACTAGAAGTTTATCATCAGGAAATTATTAAAATATTTTCTATTTGTTAATGGTTTATGATATCCTTGCTTTAGTCTATCATGAAACAACTACTTACATATCTTACTATATGAGCATTCTTCCATTCAGAGTTTCATAACAGGAGCTACTATTTTATAACTCACATGTAGGTATAAACCTTTTCATCCAATCAACTTTCAATTATTACTATTTTTTTGGTAGAGTACCGTCTGTGGCAGCAAGGTGCTAGCTGTTGATATTTGCCATGTTGCAATGACAGTCACTGACTTCTAAGGGCCTATTGCCTTGAATCTTAGACAGAAAAGGAAATGAGCAATTAATTCAAAGTGATGAGAATGCTGTGGGGCTAAGTATAGCATCTTATGAAAACACTTAGTGGCTGGCAGGTAATCCAGACTTGGTTGTTTAGAGGACTCACAAAATGTGATGTGTAAGCTGGGACTGAAACGCCAAGGATGAAATAGTCATTTTAACTGTGTGAAGTTCTCATAGGAAAAAGGTGTAAAAGTGGGGTTCTGGTGGGGGAACAGTACACAGGCACAGTCTAAGGTGAGGACATGGCTCATCCTGGGTGATTATGAGTTATTCAAGATGCTGGAGCATAGAACATCTTCACCCCATAGGTGCCTGATTCTGAAGGATCTTGGAAGCCTGCTTATAAATTTGAACTTTATTCTGAGTGGGAAACTTTGGAAGGAAGAAACTTTTTAAAGAATTACTCAAGAGGGATGTAGATTAGAGGCAGGGAGACCAGTAAGAAAACATTTGCAGGAATTTGAACAAGAAATGAGTTGTTTCAGGAAGAACCATTAATGGGATTTAGTGATTGAGTGTTGTGAAAGGTTGAGGTGTTCGTTAAAATATCACTTAATGTATTAAATAATTGGCAAAGACTTACTTCCATGGAATTTCTTTTGACTTGAACAGAAGTCTTATTCATAAAGTTATCAAGATATCTATACTCTGGGAAAGGGAACATATGCAGAACTGCCTCACCGATATAATAAGCAGGCTCCATCTTCAGAGTAACTGAAAAAAGCAGCCTGTGTTTGAGCAATGTGGACTGGGCAGAAGACACGCGTGAAAGTGTAGGCTTCTCCTTCCCAGGCGTTTCCAATGATCAATGATCATGATTTCATCAGTGCTGTTGAGCTCCCAGGACAGGAGTGACACTTGGCACAGATCCACAATGGATTAATAGCTGTGCATGTGGTTTTGAACTTCAAAATAGCAGTGAGGTCATCATTGTTGGGAAATTTTAAAGTAGTAGAAAAATGGGAAAACATGCATTTCAACTTATAATTACAGGCATTTGAATTAAGGTTGTTGGTGGGGGCGGCGGGGTGGTACTTGTAATTTGAAGAAACTGTTAAGAGAAAAGGAGAAACTAAAGACAGAAGGTATAAGCCCAAAAGCAATTTGCTTGAATGAACTAAGAATCAACAAAGGAAAAGGGAGAGGTCAGTCCATTCTTACACTGAATTTCAGTTGCTTTTTTATGACAATGTATCCTTTGTAGTAGTTTGTTTTTGCTTCAGTTTTTCTCTTTCATATGTATTCTCTAAGAATAAAAAGAAAAGGAAAAGAAAATCTATAACCTTCCTCACAAAAACTTTCCTGATCACAATATATTGCTACTCAATCTCTTACTGCACTGCTAAAAGCAAAGACAAAACAAGCTTGTGAACCTCTATTGCATCCACAGTGTATAAAACACTTTTTTTATTCAAGATGAAATATTTTACACTTCATATGTTACTTCCTACTATTTAGAGCCTGAAAAGAAAGATAACAAAAGGTAATCCCTATAAAAATTTGACTCTCAACCTGAAATTTTCTTATTTACTTTAGATTTTTAAATGTTATTGTGAATATAAACACACACACAGAAAAGAAATGTTGAACTAAAATGTAAGTTCAATGATTTATTACTTAGTGAACATCTTGTCATCATAACCTAAGAAGAAATAAGAAAACTTGCCCAGAAGCACGCCTTGTGTATGCATCACTATTTCTCACTTCTTCCACAAATTTTCACTACTGTAATATGTATGGTAATCCCATTCATGTATATTTTTACAGTACTACCACAAACATATGCATCCTTTCATACTATAGTTTAATGCCAGATTTTTGAAATTTATACAAATGGGATCCTATAGTACATGTTCTTTCACTCCTCATTATACTTGCAAGATTCGTTCACAGTATTGCTTGCAGTTGTATGTTAATACAATTCATGAACATTGAATGGTTATACCAAAATATATGTATCTATTCTAATTATGATGGGCTTTTGGCTTGTTTCCAGTTTGGAATTATTAGAAAGAATGCTGCTATTACCTCCTTATGCATGTCTCTGGGTGCACACTCCAGGGCATTATTATTCATTTCCATTGGATATACACATAGGAGTGGAATTGATGAGCCAATAAATAATGTGTAAGTTAAATTTTAGTAATTAATACCAAACAGTTTCCAAGGGGTTATATACCAACTTACACTTCAGTCTTCAGGTTCTGAGAGTTCCAATTGGCCCACCTTTTTGCCAATGCTTGTTGTTTGTTTGTTTTGTTTTTATTTTTTAACTATGCTTGTGTGTATGTAATTTTTACTCATTATGGTTTGGTTTGCATTTTCCTGATGACTAATGCCATTGAACCCTTTCTCATGTTTTTTCTTCCTTGAAGTGCCTATTCAAATGTTTTGCCCATTTCTTAATTGAGATATAATTTTCTTATTGATGGGTAGACATCTTCTTATAGATTTAGTATGTGAACTCTTTGTCAAGTCCATGTATCACACACACACAGCCTCCCAGTGTGTGTGTATCTTGCCTTTTTTCTCACTTCATGGTGTCTTTTGGTAAACAGTGGTTGCTGGTTTTAATGTACTCCATTTTATTAATCTTTTTCTTTCTTTATGGTTAGTGCATTTTCTGCCTTTTGAAAAGTTTTTTCTTACTCTAAGGTCATAAAGATATCTTAAACTATGTTCTAGAATGTTTGTTATTATTTGCTTTTCACATAAGATCTAAAATCTATCAGGAATTTATTGTTTGTACAAGGTAGAGAATAACTTCCAATTTTTAATTAATATCCAATTGTCCCAGCACATTTCACTCCACACTCATTACAGTACTAATTTTTCATAAATCAACAGTCAATATTTGTATAGGTTGGTTTGTGTGATTCCCATTCTAATTAATTTCTCTAATATATTCTTGCACAAATAACTCACTATTTTATTTTTTATTTCTTTTACTTATCCTTACCTGAGGACATATCATTGCTTTTAGAGAGCAAGGAAGGGGGAGAGAGGCAGAGAGAGAGAGAGAGAGAGAGAGATTGAGAGATTTGTGAGAGAAGCATCAATTAGTTGCCTCTCGTACACTCCCTGACCAGGGATTGAATCCACAACCTAAGTGTGTGCCCTGAATGGGAATCAAACCTGCAACCTTTTAGTCTATGGGATGATGCTCCAACTGACTGAGCCACACCAATCAGGGCATAGCTTATTGTTTTAAATGGGCATTATTATCATTGTTCTATATGGTCAATATTTATTCATATTTACTCACTTATATGCTTTTTATATTGTTCTTCATTCTTCCATCTAAATTCATTTTCCTCTGCCTACATCCCAAACTTCCATCTGAACTTATTTTTTTTTAAGTAGTCAAAAAGATGATTCTGTTTTAGTACAGGTCTTCCAGAGGGAACTTCTCTTAATTTTTGATTTTGAAAAAATATTTACTTCTTTTTATTCTTGAAGTATATTTTTGTTGGGTATAAAATCCTGCGTTAGAAGTTATTATTCACATCCCCATAAATATATTGCTCCGTTTTCTTGTTTTATTTTTTGTCTCTTGGGAAGATGGCTCTCTATCCAATAATTGCTCTTTTGAAAACAGTCTGTCTTATTTCCCTTGCTTTCTTTTTTATCAGGGTGGATGGGTTTAATGAGTTTGCGGTGATACACCTATGTATAAATTTCTTTTATTCTGCTTAGGGTTGGTAGGAATTATAAAATCTGTAGTTTAATATTTTTCATCAATTTAGTAGAGTTATCAATTATTTCTTCAAATATTTCTTTTGCTTACATTTTCTTTTTCCTATGTGTATGATATTCCAAATATATATTATAATTCTTGCTCTTTCCTCTAACTCTTGTATCAATTATTCTGTATTCTCATTATCTCTTCTTTTTCTTTTTGTTTCAATTATAAATGGTATCTTATAAAGATTATATTTTATGTTATTTTCTAGCAAATAATAATGAAATTTTCATTGTATGTTGAGCTTGTATCTAGCCACTTTGCTACAGTTACTTAACTTTTCTAATATTTTCTCTATATATTGTTTTCTAGGTAGACAATTATGTCATATGCAAATAACATAAATGTTTTTTTCTTTCAGATACTTAGAACATTGAGCTTGGCCACGTGACTTGTTTTACACATTGGGATACTATTAAACAGGATGGGAATGGAAGCTTAAACTATGGTTGTACCATTGGGCTGGTCCTTTGAAATCCTATCTTTAGCCATGAGAATACCATGCTTTAAATAACCATTGGTCCAAAGAAGATGAAAGACACAAGTTGAAGATCTGAATTCAACCCATGGCTTAGAGAGAGCATAGCCAGACCCAGACTATATAACGAAGTGAGAAATAAATGCTTATTATGGAATGTCACTGAGATTATGTGGTTCTTTTGGCAACAGCAGACAACAATAAACCCTTAGTCATGGGAGAGTGTTTCCATTTCAATAAATTCCAACCAACCTTACAATCTATTCATTCCCCTTTATAGTGTACCCCTTATAGTCCTTTAACTATAAAAACAACTGTCGCACATACTCTCTTGGTCTCTGCTTTTATATTTTTGCCGGGTTTGGCAAATTTTTGGTGTGTAAGCTATTTTCTCTCAAAGTGGGTGTTTTAAGAAAAAAAATACCACCATTAGAAGCTGGCTAGGTTAACAGAGCCAAACATTTGAGAGCTATAACACAAGTAGACGGGCAAAGCCATTCACATGGTAAGAAGTTAAGACAAACAATTATTGAGTTTTAGATATTATTCTAAGTGCTTTCATACATATTTCCTTATTTAATCTTGCCAATATTTTATTGTGCTAGTCATTTTTCACAGCTAGTGCTGGGTCACGATTCAGCTCTGTCTTCAATGCCTATGTTCTCACTGCAAGACCCATATTGATGGAAGTGCAGTCCTTGGAACAAGCACCATCAGCACCATCTGACAGGCTGTTAGAGACGCAGTGTTTCAGACCCAACTCAGACCTTCTGAATCAGAATCTTCATTCTAACAAGCTCTCTACATGAGTCCATGCACTTTATGCTTTGAGAAGCAATGCATCATTGCATATATTCTCAGCACATGTGTCTTGGGAGGATTTAGAAACATTTAAGAATGGCCTTCAGCCCTGGCTGGTGTGGCTCAGTGGACTGAGTGCCAGCCTGTGAACCAAGGGGTCACCGTTTCGATTCCCAGTTAGGGCACATGCCTGAGTGGCAGGCTGGGTCCCCAGCAGGGGGTGTGTGAGAGGCAACCACACGTTGATGTTTCTCTCCCTCTCTCTCTCCTTCCCTTTCCCTCTCTCTAAAAATAAATAAAATATTTTTAAAGAAATGGCCTTCATAAACTTGCTCTTAAAAGAGTCTTGGTAAATAAAAATAGCTTAAATGTTTCAGTGGCCTTAAAACAAGTCCAGATTGAGCTTCAATCTATGGAAATTCTGGCAAATTTTTGTGACTCTTTTCCTCATCCATACTAGTAAACCTTAAGTTATTCGAATAAGTTTTAGTGAAAGATTTTTTTTTATCAAGGAGCCCCTGTGGGCTAAACACAGTTGTAGGCCAGACTAAACAGTAAGACATGTTTCACGTTCTTAAGTAGCATTTAATATAAATGGGAAAAAAGCAGATGAAACTAAAATAAAAAACACACAGAAAAAAAAACAACAGAAGAGCACATAAACAAAGATCTATAGTAGAAGTGGGCATGTTATAGAGATATGTGTTTTATGGGAGCTGCTGGAGTTTTTAGTGACCAGAGATACATGAGTTCAGATCATAAGGCTTCCTGCAAAAGTGATTCTAATCATCGTTTTAAGGAAAGAACTGTGGTTCATAAGGCAGTACATCATACTGAGGCATGTCATTAAGTGGCGATGACAAAAATGTTTATTTAGACATGGGGTCAAGAAAATCATGACTCATATATAGAATTAAAGATAGTTTTTGAGGCAAGATTTAGTGAAGGGTCCATGTTTGATCAAGTATGTCAAGCATAGGAAAAAGAGTTAAGGAATAGCAGAGAAGGAAAGGAAAGGAAGAGGGGAAGGATGTTGTATGCATACGCGTTTGTCTGGTTTCTCCAGAGAAATACAACCTGCAGACCTGAGTGAGAGAGAGAGAGAGATTTATTGTAAAGAATTGGCTCGTACAATTTTGGAGTTGGCAAGTCCAAAAATTTGTAAGGCAGGACAGCAGACTGGAAATTCTGGCAAAAGTTGCTACACTAGTCTTGAGCTTGGAAGCAGTCTGGAGGAGGGGTTATTTCCTCTTGTAGTCACCTCAGTCTTTTCTTAAAGCTTTGAACTGATTGCATGAAGCCCACCCACATTAAGCCCACTTTGAGTAAGTGCTTTACGCAAAGTCTACTGCTTTAAATATTAAACACATGTGATGTCTAGACTGGTGCTTGACAAAACAAATGAGCATCATAACTTAGTCAAGTTGACGCATAAAATTAACCATCACAGCATATATAGAGGCACTGAAATTGTCTGAGGTGTCCTTTTAGGGCTGGTGGAATAGTGTGATTACAGCCAATGTCACTGCCAACATCTGTAGTGCAGGGCGTGGCCAATGAGGTTGCATCAATTATTATTACATTTAGGAAATGAGTCATAACTGCATTTTGACTGTTAGATTGATAGTAATAGATATTCAGTGTCACTATCACAAAAGCTGACATAACATTCCCCATGTTACTCAGCAAAATTAGAATTATTATTCAGTTCTGGACACCAAGATATTATCAAAGTACAGTTCATCTAGAGTAGAGTGTCCAGACTAGTTTGCTCTGGAGTTAAGAAGATTTAGGAGAATTCAACAGTTGATTGTTAAGATAACACAAGAGAAAGTTAAAGTTACTCTGTGTTGCTCCAGAGAATGGATTAGGACCCATGAGTCAGCAATGCATCAGGTAGGTACAACTTCTGAGCACACAGAACCTCACACAGCTGAGCTGACCGTCTAGTAAATCATTCCTGGAAGCATTGAGCTGAACCTGGCTTACACTTTTGGAGAGGTTGCATGGAGGAGTTTCCTGGGCAGGATTTCGGGTTGTCTATTATGCCTCTAAGATGCTGTGATTCAAAGGCAGTGTTTTTGCTTAGTCATTTTGTGGCCAGTTCCTTGGCTAAATAAATATTTGGGAATGAGCTATGTAAAAAAGAACCAGAAAACTTTGGGACATTTAGCTGCTCTTTTGATCTCTGTGTTTGCTTTTAGATCAGCAGTGAAGAAAGTGAGTAGAGTGGTGGACCTATGGATAAACTTCATTTCCTTCATGCTTTTCTGTATTTTTCCAAATTTTCTACAATGAATGTGCATTAATGTTATTTTTAACAAAGCAAAGGGAGTGGGTACCAGGCTACAGTCTACTTTATGTTGACCACAAATGAGCCTGTGTATGGAAGCCTTTCCGGCCCTTAGAATAGTGCAGGGGTCTGTGAGACAGCAGCTGGGAGGCAAGAGGAGCCAGAACTTTGGTAACCTCTTATTTTTTTAAAAAAGTCTCATCGTGGTTTTGACCAGTATTTTTTAGCATACAGCTATTCCAGGCCCCCTATTTTCTAGCAGATTCATAACACCAAAATTAACATGTGACTTTGCTTTTCTTTCTAAGTTGGAAATGTCCAAAACACAATGTCCCAGAGAGTGTCAAGAAGGTAAAACATAGAGGGTGGTAGACACTTTGCCCAATGCCTCCTTTTTTGTGTGTGTGATATAACAGAAGGTCTAGGAACTAGGAAAGGCTGAGCTCATGCAGATTTCAGCGAAATGCAGTTGGGACAGGAAGGGTAGCTGAATGGAAACCTTCTAGGGGAAAGAGATCTTCTACTTGTGTGTGTTCATTCCAGGTTGGAGAGATTAGCAGCCAGATACGGGAGCTCTCCCTCAGCAGCTCTCAGGGAGCCCCTGAGCACCGGCAATGCAGGTCACTTTTAGCCCCTGTTTTCTTTTCAAAAGAGACCTCTTTGAAAGGGAACTGTTGGAGATAATGAACTCAGTGACCTTGAACACTAATATTTGGTAGAATTTACAGCTGCATAAATATGTGTTCATACGTCTCAAGAAACACTTCCAGCAACAGATTGCCTCAGGCCTTGAGAGAGCTATTGGCACTAGGACCCTAAATCTCTTCTTCAGAAAAAGTCTTTACTCCTGTTAAAGCTCCCCAGTTGCTCAACTGGAAGTTGGCTGTGACTTTTCAAGCTCACTGACTCAGCATGAAAAAGAACTAAATAATAATTGGCCAGTAATTTCAATCTTGTTCTTTTGATCCACCAGAAAAAAAAAAAAAAAACAAGCTAGAGGTTTTATTTATTATTCATGTAGTATATTAAGAAGCCCATATTCAAACTTTGAAAAATAAATTCAAGAATTTTCTTCATTATGAAGATGGTGAGGCACCAAAAGAAGAAATCAGATTAGAAAAGTCCATAGTGTTGCCAAGATTAGAGCTGAGGAAAGCAGTTTCGGTACTTTCTCTGGTGTAAGGATGGACTGATTGATTTCATGCTGAGGGTGACACCTCTATGCCAACCGGATATTGAGCTTTAATGAAAGGTGGAGATAGAGCAGGGTGATGAAATGACCGAAACTCTCCCTTTGTCTTATTTCTGATGTGACTTGAAGCTAGAACCTGTGAAGTTGCCCTCCTTTCTCAGGTTATTACTGCTCTTGTCGCCTAATTGAAAGCATTCTTTAGTGACATGCTACTATAAATGAGCAAAAAGCTATATATAAGTACAGTCTCTATTGCTTATTTTTATTTTTTAAAATTTTATTCTTGTTTATTCTATTATAGTTGTCCCAAATTTCCCCCCCCTTGCCCTCCTCCATCCTGCCCCATCTCCCACTCCCACAATCTATCCCCACTCCTTGTCCAAGTCCATGATCATTCATTCATGTTCTTACACTAGTCCCTTCCCATTCTTTCCACTATTATCCCCCTTCCACCTCCTTTCCTCTGGCAGCTGTCAGTTTCCTGTTTCCATGTCTCTGGTTCTGTTTTGTTCATTAGTTTATTTTGTTCATTAGATTCCTCTTATACATGATAGCATATGGTATTTGTCTTTCACCAACTAGCTTATTTCACTTAACATAATAGTCTTCACTTCTATCCAGGATGTTGCAAAGGGTGGGATTTCCTTCTTTCTTTCTGCTGCATAGTATTCCATTGTGTAGACAAACCAGTTTTTTAATCCATTAATCTACTGATGGACACTTAGGCTATTTCTAGCACTTGACTATTGTAAATAACACTGCTATAAACATCAGGGTGCATACATTATGTTGAATTGGTGTTTCAGGATTTTTAGGGTATATTCCCAGCAGTGGAATTACTGGGTCAAAAGGCAGTTCCACTTACAGTTTTTTGAGGAAATTCCATACCGTTTTCTACAGTGGCTGCAGCAGTCTGCATTCCCACCAATGGTGCACCAGGGTACTCTTTTTCTCCACCTCCTCACCAGCACTTGTTGTTTATTGATTTATTGATGATAGCCATTATGACAGGTGTGAAGTGATATCTCATGGTGGTTTTAACTTGCATCCCTCTGATTTCTAGTGATGTTGAGCATTTTTTCATATGCCTATCTGCCATATATAAGAATAGTTTTTAAAGTGTTGTTATAAGCAACCTAAATGTAATCAATAGAAAGCTAGTTAAATCATTTATCATCCATTCTTACAATGAACAACCATGTGGCTGTGGAAAAGATTTCTGGAGATCTGTACCTATTGGGGTGGAATAGTCACCAAGACACAGTAAGTGGACAAAGCAAGTGGACAAAGCAAGTGGAATAACATACACATTTCAATCTCTCAAATTGAAGATGGCAAATGTTGATGGAAAGATAAAAATTAAAAGTATGCACTACTCAAAATTTAAAAGAGTGAATTAAAAATAAAATTTAAATGATTAATATTTTAATTTTTTGAGGAAGTTTGTAGCATTTATACTTCTAAAATTGCAAAAGCTTAAAATTGCACCAGGACTCTTGGGACAAGGCAGAGAATGCTTTGCTATATTCAGAAACAAAAAGGTAGATACATAGGTAGATGGATATATACACATATACATACATACAGTCACATATATGTTGGCTTATACATGTGTATGACATACCTCATATACAGCGACAATTTAAATTGGTTGCCCCAAGAGGCAGCCAGAAGTAGACGTAGGGCAGATCGTGGGACTGAAGCAAAGGGGGTGGGTAAAATTTTCCCTCTGCACATCCTGTTGATGTTTGATTTTTTTTAACTTTGCATTTGAAATACCATAGGATTGCTAGATTTTTTTAAAGGATCATATGGAAACAATAATACAATGCATTGCAAAGAAATGGTATGAGAGGAGATTTCTTGTCCAGGACAGAGGCCATTTGGTGTAGCTTCACCCATCGCTGGCATGTAGAAAATGCAAAGTACTGCTTGGGAGATGGGAACACCCATGTGCTACACTAAACGCCCCCTCAGCTAAAAAGGTCTACCGTGGAGGAAGAGAATTCACTGTCCTGGGAAGGAGAGAGAGGCAAGCAAAGAGTCTCTTATTCCTGGAAATAAAAAGTCTGGTTATCATCTCAAAGGGGTATAAGAATTCTGGGATACCTGTAACTTTCCATATTTGCTACTTTTTTTATTCTGTTTCTTCCCCCTAGTGAAAGGCAACAAGCCAGGTGAAAGAGATCTTGTCCTTGTTGACAACATGGAAGGAAAATGCTCAGAGGCCCTTATTTGTGCTGTAGCAAGTCTTGGGTGAAGGTGGTGATGGTGGGGAACCTGTAAGGAGACGACCAGTTGAGTTAGAGAAAGGAGAGCAAGTTGGGGTCCTGTGGCTTATTAAAGAAGAAAATTCAGCCCTGGGTTAAGGCAGAGGTCCTTGGGTTTAATCGTTTCCTGTTTGCCCTTTATCCATGAGGCCTGGGCGATAAATCTTCACATTTTAGACTTGTCAGGCTTCTGCTCTTTGGCCTCCTTTTGTGGGTAAGAATTACCACAACTTCAGTTGCTTTCTGCAGTGATCTCTCTCTACTCAATACCCCTGCTCCAGTCAAGTTTTTCCTCCCTGTGAAGCATTATAGACTAACCAGAGGGTCCCCAGGGCTCTCTGGACCACACTTGGGACAAACTCTGGCTGAAATGATGCATGACTAGGAAATAAAATACAGTATATCAAATAGTTGTCCCCACTTATCATATCCAAATTGTGACAGTTACAAGGAAAAAATATAGAGAACTCAGTAACAATATACTTGCCTTAAATATTACATCATCTTTCAGTAAAGGCGGCCACATTTTTGTGATGTATGGGATGTATCTTAGTTAAGTGAGTTGTTTGCCCTTGGGTTTTGAGCTGTGGTATGTATGCCATGACTGAAAAATGAAAGCATAACAGCATTTCACTGCACCAAAAGCTGCATGACACCTTTTCTCATATTTTGTGGAGGTAATTTTTGTACAATTTTCTTCCCTGTTGGTTAAGAGAAAAGGCATAAAATCATTTAGTGCAATTATTATAGTCATTTTGTAAACAACAGTCTGATTTTTAGAGAGTTTGAATTAACTTTTTTGTTCTATAGCATCTGATTTTGACTAAAGCATGAGTGGAATTTTTTAAATTTTATTTATTTATTTTTGAAGAGAAGGGAAGGGAGGGAGAAAGAGAAGGAGAGAAACATCAATGTGTGGTTGCCTCTCACATGCCCCCACTAGGGACCTGGCCGGCAACCCAGGCATGTGCCCTGACTGGGAATCGAACCAGTGACCCTTTGCTTCACAGGTCCATGCTCAATCCACTGAGCTACACCAGCCAGGGCATGAGTGGAATTTTTTGTTAAGTTGTTCATTTTTTCATCAGTAGCAGCACTTAAACATTAAATATTCTAATGAAACATATCATAATCCGTGATGTAATACACAAATGCACAGATTAATTTCCAAGAATGTAGTTTATTTCTGAGGATAGACATATGTATTTACAGGAGAAGGCATGTGTGGATTTGTGAGTTCATAGTGGAAAAGAGTATTTTTATTTGGCTGGTAGGTAAGCAACATAAACATTTGAGATCTTGTTAATTGGCTGCTGTGGACGGAACTGCCCCACTCCACTTCAGTATTGAAGCACTAACCCCCAATTTGATGATATTTAGAGATAGAGCCTGTAAGGTGGTGATGGGAGTTAAGTGAGGTCAGGAGGGCGTGGTCCTGATATAGTAGGATTAGTATCCTTACATGGTGAGCACCAGAGACCTCTCTCTCCACCCCCTGCCCCCCCATCTTCACCTGTGAACAGAGGGAAGGCCAAGTGAACACGCTGCTGTTTACATGCCAACGAGAGAACTCTCACCAGAAATGGACCCTTCTGGACCTTAATCAGGGACTTCTAGCTTCCACAACTTCGAGAAAATACACTTCTGATGTTTAAGCTACCAAGTCTGTGGTATGTTGTTATGGCATACCAAGCAGACCGATACATAGCCGTAGGCCAAATAAGCATTCTGTGAATAACAAAGTCTTATACAGAATTTAACTTCAGGGGCACCCTAAAATTCTGTGCATTTTCAACGTGTGACAATGTGAAATATTATAACCACTTAAAATTTATTTTAAAATTTACCTTCTTAAAAGTTCAAAGTGTTTAAATATAGTCTTTTCTAGGTACTCTTCACTCAAGAACTAGCAAATTCACTACATATTTCATCACATCTCTTAGCTTTTTATTAGGAAAGACAGATCAGGGGAGAACTCTAATTGAGGCTTATAAAGGTCTGAGGTGACTTTAGGGTGGAACATGCTGAGTAATGCTTTGGCTCTGTCTCCGTCGAGTAACCAAACTCAGGAGGTTGCACATCATTTCCCCACCTTTAAGGATCCAGCACAAGGAGATGAGACACTGGGAGTTCAGAGAACACGTGCAACCATTCCCAACTCTTGTCTGCATGATTTACTTCTCAGAGTTTTAATAATACCCTCTAATCTTAGTGCAATTGTTTAGTTTTATTTGTTAGCTATTTATTCTTGCCCCAGATTTCCTGAGTGTAGCTCGAGATGCCTGTCCCTGCCTCCACCCTAACTTCTACCTCTGCCCCTACGTCCGTCCCTCCCTTGATCCTCACACCTGTGTCACACGAGACTGTTCCTTAAATACATTCCCCTGGGAGGTTCGGGGCCTAGCTTTTAAGCATGCCACAACCCCTCTCCTGCCCCATGCCTCACTGAATCTGTTTTCTACTTGATCAAGAGGAAATTGAAATCTTAATAAAATGCAGGTTGGTGACTTGCCACCTATTCCCAAAAGTTTAATAAAAGAGAGAGAAATTGAAGGAGTGGGAGAACCTTGACCGATATTGTCTCAGAATATTCTTTTACAGTGAACAGCTCTCAGCTGGGACAGTTGTTTGACTCTGAAACCCCTTATAAGTCTTCAACATAAACTCCATTTCCAGTCTAGGTTTATGCCTGTGCATTGCTGATCTGAAAATGCACCAATATCTCTAGTTTTGTGCTGGACGCAGTAAAGATCTGGAATTCTTCTCTCTTCTTTGAGGGAAGGGGAGGACGTCTCATGCACTGGCTGTGACCAATCAAGTTTTGCTTGATGCCAAAAAATTAAACACAGTAAGGCCAGACCCTGTCAGCAACGAGTTGATTGCTTTAAATAAGGGAGATTTCCTGAATGTTTAAATTGAAACTTCGACTTTGATTAAAGCAAAGAGAAGTACCAGGATGGCTTCCTAACTCTTTAGTTCCTAAAATTCCTGTGAGGTCTGGAGATGACAAATTCAATTCTGATGTGCTGTGTTTTACACTCTGCAGGCTGTAGTAAAAGGGAAAACTAATCAAGCTTGGGTTTCCCATGGGCTGAGCTTTAAGATGTTTTCCTATTTAAAGCCATGGAAATATGTTAAAACCCACATCGGCAGGATGAAGTTTACACAAGGCAAAGTCTATGTGAGCATGTTTTTGCACAGTGTGCATATTTTGACTTTTCATTATTTTTGGTTTGCTTTATTTTTTATTCTAGTTAAAATTATATTCCTACTACCTTTTTTATTATAAAGATGAAAAATGGTTTAAATACATGTATAAAAATATAAACTGTGTATTACAAAATGATTTTGTTGTCAAGTAGAACACATTAGCCTGACTTTAAAATTTGTAGTGAAAATAAAAGATAGAAAACTTACAAATGGCCAACATATAGATAGATAGATAGCTATATATCTCAGCATGTTGAGGTAAAAAATGTAAGAATTTATTTTTACAGCCAGTGCCATTATCATATAATTAAAATATTAATTACTATGTAAAAAAATCATCAAATGAGAAGAAACAAGAAAGGGGAATCAATGGCTCCATATGCCATTTAAACAAGCTAGATATTTTATATACAAACAAGAGATTGAATTTTATGTAAGCCATTATTTGTAAACAAATTGTAATTAAAGGTAGCACTTTCCATCAGAAGATGAATCAAGGGATTGCCATTTATGTCTCTGCTCCATTTTAACCTGGTCCTTAGGCCCGTTTCTCATGAAATTACAGACAAAGCCAAAGTCTTACAATGAAGTGAAAAATATCTTATGTGTATGTGTGTACATATACTCTACGCATCTGTTTATCTATCTATCCACCAATCATCTCTTTATCTATTTACCTACTTCTCTGTCATCTTTGGAGGGTAGTTGTTTTTAGAATATTAGAAGCAGAATGGCTATCCACATTGAAATTTCATTCCACAGGAGAATGAAAATTTCTTCATAAATATACATGGCATAGTTATTCATCTTGGACTCTTTTCTCAAACTGAACAAACAAGTAAGCACAATTTAAAAGTAGTGATGTCTTTTTAATCCTCAGAATTGACAAACAATTTTATGTTTTGGCAAGGTGTATAGCATTCAACTTTGGGAGGTAAATTAACTCTCTTGGGTGACATAATTTTAACAGTTACTCCTATCTCCATATAGGGTGTAGCTAAAATATACGTTCTTTAAGAACACTTGTGGCTATGTCTATGTTAGGTGACAAAATGGACATATTAGACAATGAACAACAACTAATTCATTTAATCAGTCTCAGTGTTCTTCCGTTTTGTATGTTACCTTTGGAAGAGGTGCGACGGAGTTAAAATTGAATTCACTGGGTGCTTAACAGGAGGGGCAGAATCAGGCAGTTGTTGGCCTTTGGTGAGGCAAAGCCGATTAGACGAAAACGTGACCTGGGTTACTTTTCCACAGTTTGAAAAGGCCCTTTGAAAAGTCAAAGCTTCTTTGCTCAAGTAACAATGCACTAATCTTTTAAAATTTACTGCATTTTCCCTAGTAATTTATAGAATTTAAGAAGCCTTGGGATTCATTATTCTTATTTCCAGAATTTGTAGATGAGGAAATTGAGGCCCAGGGACTTGAAATGCATTTTGGTCTTGCAGCTGGTCAGTGCAGGCCTAGGACAGTCCCTGAAACCAGTTCTCGGCTTTCCGCACTGAGTTCCGTCACTGCCCAGTGCTGCCCTTTCAATGATTGCTAGGAGTGTCATTAAAACCAGGTGGGACAATATAAAACAGCACCTTATCATGTGAAATTCATGATGGAGAAATTAAAAATTCTTTTGGAAGGAATTTTATTCTTCATAAAAAAGCCTTTATCAACAGTTAACAGAAAGGGTGGATGAACAGTTACTATGGAGTTGCCTGTGTAATCATTTTCCATTTTTATTAAAAGTATAAAAGTTTTTAAACAAACAAAAATAAAAGTTCAGTAATAGAAAAATACCATTTTGACAAACCTTTCCACTATAGTTAAGTATAAACTTGGCTCTTGTGGTCTTTGAGGAATTCATACTTGTGTTAGAAGGGAAGTTAAGGACATATTTATGTGAATACCAAATTAGCTGTTTCAGAAACAAATAAACTCTATCTTTTCAAAATGAGAACGTTTGAACACACGATTATAGATCTGGTTGGTTTTGATCTTTGGAAGTCCGTGGTGAATTGCATTGCATGTTGTCCTCCTGCCAAACTACACTAGGAACTGTTGTTATTGCTGATGAGAAGTTTGACTTTACCACAATAATATAAATGTTAGTTTAAAGTTCCTTATTTTCTTTATGAACATGTTCATTTGGATTGATAGGAGTGACTGCGTTTCATCCAGAGAACTGGCTGATGGAACGTTTGGGGTTTCTGCAGTGGAAAGTATCATCTGATGTTGAATATACTTTTATGACAAAATCATATCAGATTATTAGGTAATTGGTAGGGAAATAATACTGTTGAACATTAAAATTATTTAATTATTTGTCAAACTTAATTGAAGTTTCTTCTTAGATCAGTATAGCACAACACTTAAATTGGATTACTTTATCTGTTATCTCAAAAAGTGGGTTTTTTACTTTGTTTTTTTCACTAAGTGAAGCTTATTTACATAATGTAAAATTTCTCACTGTCAATTGGTTCTTTGATCCAGAAGGCCAACACTAATACCTGTGTTGTATAACAGTTTAATGGCAATATCCCTTGCTGTGTTAAGAATCCTGCAGCTCTGCACTGCCTCATTAGTAGTCATGACCCATATATGACTAGTGAAAACTTGAAATGTGGCCAGTTCGAATTGATATATGTTGTAAGTGAAAAATTCACACTGGATTTCAAAGACCTAGTAAAAAAAAAGAACATAAAGTAACTCATTAATTCTTTAATGTTGATTTTATTTTGAAGTGATAATTTTTGAAATAGTTAAGTAAAATATAATGTTAAACTAATATATTGTTTCTTTTTACTTTTCTGTAATGTGTACATTAGAAAACTAAAAATTATACGTGTAGTGCATACCATATTTTTATTGTACAGTAACGTAGAAAGTCTAAAATTGCATATGTTATTTTCATTATATTTTTATTAGGTAGTGCTGCTTCATAGAGTCATGCCCATACATAGAATCAGTGCACATTTCCCTTACCATGTTCTCAGAAAAATCAACTTAGAAATTGTTCCCCTACACTCCATCCTGCGGTATGCACTGTTATCACATAGACAGAAGTCAGTGAGCACGCTCCATGCTTGAGAGTTGAATTTTCTCTTCTTAACAAGTTCTGCTAATAACAGAAGAATCATTGAGTTAATTTAGTAGTTGTTTAGTTAGTCTGACCTTTTACTTTTTTTCTTAGTCAATCCATTAGAATTTATTTTCAGTTAAATTAAATAAGTTTCTCTTTCTTTTTTTTTTCCTGCAAACGGAACTGGTATAACAGGCCATTACAGGTCATAATAAGTTCTTCTATCCTTGTGAAAATTAGAATAATCATTGCCTTACTTGAAATGGCTAAGAAAGACCAATGTAAGGATTATTTAATTGCAGGCGTGCTGCTTCATGGATAGTTTTTTCTTTTTTCACAAAGTAGAGAAGCAGAATCACCATGGGTATGCCAGTGTTATTAGCTGGAAGCAAACCAACCAAAATAAACCTAGAACCCAATAAAAAGAGTATCCCTCCCCCATTGTGGCCATCCATGGAGCTTGTTGATCCTGAAGGATTAGAGCAATCATATAATTGAATATGAATGAGTGTACGTTCTTATGGGATCATGGACAGAGTCTTGTTCATCT
Source organism: Anoura caudifer (assembly GCA_004027475.1). NCBI lineage: Eukaryota > Metazoa > Chordata > Mammalia > Chiroptera > Phyllostomidae > Anoura > Anoura caudifer. The sequence continues at coordinate 472,410 of PVKU01000318.1, read as the reverse complement.
TTATCTCCCCACTGTACTTAGCACCATGCCAGGTATACACTAGGAGTTCAGGACATTTTTGTTGAATGCAACTGAGTCATTCAGAAATAGGAATTATCTTAATGAGACGGTTTAGAGAGGTTACTTACAATAAAACACAGAAAAGGCTCTAAGAGAGAACAGGCAGCAAAATGTGAACTTACCCCTGAGGTGTCTCTTTTAAAACCTTTGTGGATATAATGTGTTTAATTTAACCAACTTTATTTTGGGAGGAAGAAGGAGGTTTCTATGCTCTTTGAAGCTGGTGTTGCTGTTTAACCAGAATGCAAGAGCTTCTGTCAGTCGATAACACGTGCAAAATTTATCAAGTGTATTACTTGACATAGAGGTTCCTCTGTCATTACTAACCAAGTTAAGTCTGCCAGAGAAATTTTTTATGGAAGTGTGTGCTGCCAAAAACGAAGTGTCTCTTGATTGACTGCCACAGCTGACCTACACGCACAAGGATCACTGTGTAATAACCTCTTTATCATATATTAACCACAAAACCCAAGTCCAAATAGCAGTAAGGGTCTTGTTCAAACCCACAAAACCTCGGAAAGCCAGAGAGTTGGGGGATTTTCATCCTTTTTGCTACCCAAAGACATCCATGGCATAGCCTCTGTGTGAAATTGGGTGTCTGATTTGTGAGCCTTGAGAACAGATATACTGAAAACCTTTTGAATTGAAGGTTGACCCATAATCCCAATATTTCCTTCTTTTTCTCTGGTTTCTCCTATTTTAAAAAATATTTTATCTTAAAAATGTGAGGTATAATATTTTAAGCCATAAAACTGAATATACCTATAGATTACTGGGAATGTAAGCCAGACCAACAATATTTCATGAAAGTGACTTATATCATTTCATTTCCTCTTCTATTTTGGTAAGTGCCAGTTTGAAGAGGGGTGGGGGAAGTGAGAGGGGAAATCTCCATGCTTTTGAAGCACATGAGAGTCTCCAAGATTGACTGTAATGGCTACTCAAACCTGTATGGTCTTCCATGATTATTCTAATTTCCTGTGTGGTCTAAAGTACAAGCTGCATTGGAAGTACCTAAGGGCTATGAAGGGGGTTTAAATCAGTAGGACCTCTACTTTCTGCCTCTGTGAATTTGACTACTCTAGCTACTCCCTCTGGGTGGAATGATATGGTATTTGCCCTTTTGTGACTGGATTCTTTCATTTGGCATGGTGTCCTCTAGGTTCATCCATGTTGTAGGATATGCCAGAATTTCCTTCCATTGTAGGGCTGGGTGGTGTTCCTCTGTAAGTATATAGTACACTTTGTTTATCTGTTCGCCTGTTGGTGGACACTTGCGTACCTTCCACCTTTTGGCTGCTTCGAATGGTGTTGCTATGAATGTGGACGTAGAAATATCCTTTTTTATTGAGGTAGGATTTACATAAAATGCAATGCACAGATTTTAAATGAACTGTTTGATGAGTTTTGACAAATATACTGATCAATGTAACTGGCACCCTAATCAAAATATAGAATATTTTTATTACCTTAGAAATTTCCCTTGTGCCTCCTTTCAATGTCTCTTCCCCAAACCCACTGTTCTGGTTTTTATCTCTGAAGATTAGTTTTGCCTGTTCTACAACTTAATATAAATGGAATTATACCATTTGTTCTCTTTTGTACCTAGCATCTTTTGCTTGATATGTTTTTGAGATTCAGCCTCATTGTAATTCATTCCTCTTTATTGTTAAGTGTTATGCCATGGTATGACTATACAGTTGATCATGTTGGGTTTGAATTGTGTGGGTCCATCTATATGCAGACTTAAAAATAAAGTACTGTTAATGCATTTCTCTTTTTCATGATTTTCTTAAAAATATTTTCCTTTCTCTAGCTTACTTTGTTGTAAGAACACAGTATATAATACATATAACATACAAAATATGTGCTAATTGACTGTTTATGTTATGGGTAAGGCTTCTTACCCATAACATAGGGTATTAGTAGGGTATTAGTAGTTAAGTGTTGGTGGAGTCAAAAGTTACGCACAGATTGCCGTCTGCGTGAGGGAATTGGTGCCCCTACTCCCTGTGTTGTTCAAGGGCCAGCTGTGTACAATGTGTTTATCTATTCTCATCTGAGTTGCTTTTGGTTTGGGGCTATCATGAATAAAGCTGCTATGAACATTCTTTCCAAAAAATCAATAGGACCTCAGATTTGGTTCTTGTATGCTTGGGAGAGGAGGCACTGGTAACTGGGTCCTCTGTCAGTGTGCGCATTAATAATTTGATATTGATACATATTTATATTTTATATAATAAATATCATACATTATAATTTGTAATTTATTTATTTTATTATATTTTATCATTGTTGATATAATTATGTAATATAAAATTATAATGTATAATATTTATATTATATGTATTTATATATTTCTGATGACTAATCTGGCTTCTGAGTCTATGTTCTATTTAGTAATTAAGTGTAAGGATGGTATATTAGTGCTGGTTTTATAATTGTCACGAACAAAGCTAGATATAATTTGTTTTTGGACAGATGAATAAATCATAGAAACCCCCAAGGACTATTTTTCTCTCATCTGTGTGACACTTAGTGTTTTTTTGTTGTTGTTATTGTTAGTTTGTCATTTTTGTCACTTGGTAGGAAAATCATCCTTTTGGAGGTGAGGCAAGGCAGTAGCTCTCACTGAGAAAGGACCATCACAGTGTGGGGTAACTTCCGCAGTATTAGACAAGGCTCTTCAGTTCAGCTAAATTCTTACTTGTTGACTAGTGATTGAAATTTTGCCACTACTGCTTCTTTCTAGGATTAAAGACTTCTTTCTTTTGGATGACAAATAGTGGCCTCACTTCCCTCATGGCGAATGGGGCAGAAATGTATAGAAACCTCCTTTGTTATGTATACTTCAGGGTTTAATCCTGAGAGCAGGTATTCCTAGTGTGGAAGTAGAAGAGAGAGAAAAGTCACAGCCTGGGTAGACATGAGAAAGATAAAGTCATGGAGGAGAAACTGGCTACTATTTTTGTGAATCTAAGTAAGGTACCCCAAGAAGAGGTACCTATGAAGATCTCTTTAATGGCAAGGTGCCATTAAACTGGGTTAACTACAACCAGGAGACCTGACCCTGGGGAGACAAAGTGAATAAATTTTTCTTGTAATGGAATTGCATTTTAAAACAAACACAAACAGATCCAAGTTCCAGCCTGAAAGAGGAAGAGAACGAGAGGAAAGGAGAGAGAGAAAAGAAAGGAGAGGAGAGAGAAAGGCAAAGAGAGACGCAGAGAAAGATGAGAGAGAGACAGGGAGAGAGAGAGACCATCAGAGCCTGGATTGAATTTAAGATAGGCAGATTTAGATGATGAAAATATACAGAGAGAATTTTGAATGCATGCCCTGGGCTTATGTGCTCAGATCTCTTTGGGAGTAAAGCCTACACTCTGGCCCTACTCAATTTTTATTTCAAATGGGTAATGAAGTGTTTATAACCATCTATGTTTGGCATCACAGCTTCAGTGTATCACTGATGGCACTAAGTAGCGGTTACTTGCCTGTACCACCAAACACTCTGTTACTATCTTCCATCCCCTCTAGCCAAGGAGCTGACATTTTGATATATTTACATACTAAATAAACTTTTTTTAGAAAGTAATAATTAGTGCATCCATTTTAGAAGATTAACTAAAGACATTTATAGCTATTTGTAAGAGCTAGTCCATTCAAAGAAAGGTCTGCTAGATATTAAGATATTTCTTATATTTATAGAACTTGTTGAGCACTTGTTGATTTATGTAATTATGCAGCAATTTGTTGGAGGAGACAAATTGTTGGTGGAGAGACTCCTGTGGAGTCTCTTTTTCTCCTATGCGTTATCTCCATTTGCTTCCTGGTCACCAGTGGACTACAGATGGCCAGTTATACGGCCCTTGTGTCTGCTGACTTGCTCCTTTGTTGTGGCCACTCATTCCCAGTGAGTTGCATGGCTTGACAACACCTGGGCCGTACTCAGGGGTCAGCCAAATAGCTTCATACCTGGTTGTTGTGGTTCAGTGAAATCCTATTCTCAATTTGCCATCTGATATACAATTCTCAACCTGGATAATTGCTTAAGTATACCCAGTCAGCTTTAACAAGAAGCTGGCCATGTGATCTCAAAATCTTTCTTGAAGTTCAACTAGATCATGGGAAAAAAGCAAAAGACACTTTACAGCCTATCCATTAGAGGTTAAAAGAAAGAACACTGAGTTTTGTTTGGCAAGTAATCTCTTGGTAAGATTTGCTTCATTGCCAATTTTTCTCTGAACAATCAAGCACTTTATTTCCAGTGATTGATTCAGATGACCTATCTGGAACAAATGCTAATTAGATGAGCTATAATTACCGGGTTCCCACCCATTATATTTCTAAAAATAGACATTCCCTGTCTTGACTAGTAATATTATAAACAACAAGATTTCAAAGATTGACCCCTTACAGTACTTAGGGTCTATATTCAGGCTTTGGCACTTAATTGTACTATTTTATATTACTTTTATTAGTTCATGTTTGTAAGCCTTGTTTTCCCTGTTATGATTACAAATCAATGCAGGCGGGAGCCCGTATTTTCTTTCTTCTTCTTTTTTTTTATATACACAGAAACTCAACATGAATGCTGAGGGCAGAAGTAAGCTCTGGACACATACTTACTTGTTCAATGGCATTGAACAGCTCCTCCAGTTTTCATACCTGGAACCGCTCTCCACGACCAGGTTTCACTGTGGTGTGGGATGGCTTTGTGGTCATTTTGAAACGTTGGTTCTCCCATTCATTTGTCAAGATCAGCTTACAAATCACCTCCTCTGGGGAGCTTTCTCTGACCACCATCCAGATAATGAGCCACTCCCTCCTGGGTGCCCCACCGTGCTTTGTGTGTGCTTTGATTACTGTGTATTCTACCTTCTCTGCAGACTCCTTATTGTTTATTTAACATTTTTTCTTCCTTTTGGAATGTAAGGAGGGTCTTTATTAGTCTTTCAATTGGCTGGGCATATTATAAGCTGAATATGTTCAATTGGTGAATAAATGCGAATCATTAGGGCTACCCCATCACTAATAAATTGCTTTTTATGCCTATTGATCTAATTTTGGTGAGAATTGCAGTAGATTTTAAAAGAAATTCCATATGTTTTTTGATAGCTGAAAGTCTGTGCTGAGCTTTTGGTCTTTATTTTACATTGTGCCTTGGCACTGGTCTCTGTCTACATATACTTCTTTTTTCTAATCTCCCCATGAAACTTGAGTTTCTCAAATTTCCCCCGCTTTTGCCTTCCAGCTCCTGCTTTCTTCACTTGCCCTTTGGGTTTAAACATTCTCTTTATATATTTTTATACTTGATATGTTTGAAAGAATATTTATTTCAAATTCCACTTTACTTTCTGTGCCACCTAGGAGAAGTAGGAGAGACCTCTCAAGAGGAGAAGATAATTTAAAATGCTGGAAGTTGTATAAGCATCCTAGCTTTCTAGTCTGTTTGCAACAGACGTGGTCTGTAGTGAACAAAGAAAATGATGAGTAAAAACAGAATTTAGAAACAAATGCAGTAAGGGTCATAGTCCACGTATCAAAAAGTTCCTCTTCCTCCAAAATTATTCTCAGCAGGGCTCCTTTTATAGCTAGTTCATGCAGGTCAATTGATAGATAATTAACTTTTCCAAAAATACCTTCATATAAGACCTTTCAGGAAGACAATGTAGTAAGATTTAGTCTCACAGTGCTATCTGCAATCCTGAGAAGCTGTGCAGACTTTTGGATTTTTCACAAGGTGCCATTCTTAAAGTACATGAATACCTACGTATCATGCCTGTGAAAAGGAAAGTGTTTATATCTCCACGTGCTGCAAGCTGCCATATCCTTCCTTCAAGGCATGGAGTAGAAACCTGTTATTCTTAATGGGGTTAAAACAAGGATGACAGGAAAAACTGAAAACATCTCAATATTTGGGAGAAGAAAGAGATAATAATCCATCATTTAGATTTGTGAATCCTTGGGCGTGGTTCCATTGTTGTGTTTGAGGCTTTCTATTTATTTGCTTCCTTTAATTTTTTCAAAAGATTTTATTTATTTATTTTTAGAGATGGGAGGGGAGGGAGAAAGAGAAGGAGAGAAGTATGAGTGTGTGGTTGCCTCTCACATGGCCCCCACTGGGGACCTGGCCTGCAACCCAGGCATGTGCCCTGACAGGGAATTGAACTGGTGACCCTTTGGTTCACAGCCTGAGCTCAATCCACTGAGTTACGCCAGCCAGGGTAATTTTTTTTTTTTTTTTTTTTTTTACAGCTTTTGATGACACATTGTCTCTTGAGTTCCCAGTTTATAGATATTTCTTTTTATTTTCTTACGTATGTGCTTCCTTTTAGGGCAAGATGTCTTCTTCTTAAGTCTAAAAAGCCTTCCTGCATGTTCCTAGGGGCACTACGATCTGTGTATGATTTAATATTTTTGTCCAGCCTAATACGGACTTAAACTTCCCTTCCAGGTTAAGTGTATGCACCTGGGGCCCCTCCTGTTGGCTTTGGCAGGGCTAGACAGAGTGCAGCATCAGCTCCCATCATACTTGTGAGTGGAGTTTGCCAGCCAGTAATGGTTTTCTCTGCTCGCCATGCTCGGCAGGAAGCCTGAGCTGTGCTGTCAGGGAAGGTGCGCCTGGAGAAGCAATGCTGAAGCAGCAGCAGACCCGAGGCTCACTCTGTTCCAAAGGCTACCGTCTTTTTTGAAAAAGTGTACATTGAACAATTCTTCCACATTGTTTCCTAGTGACTCTGAAACCAAAACAAGGAAAGAAAAAAATAAAAAGATGAGATAGTGGAGAAAAACCAGTGTCTTCCAGAAGTGAAAGAGACTAATTAGATTAAACACACATCATGTTTTCCTTTTCCTTAATGATCGGTAAGGTAGCTATAAGTTTGGTGCCAGCAGAGACTTCCAGGAAGAGGGAAAATGTGGTCCATGGCCAGCAGGCTTAGAACTGGAAGACGAGGGAAATCGCAGAGGCCCCTGCAGCTGCATGTAGGATGTTTGTTTCTAGAGGATGTAGGGAGAAAGGCGGCAGGAGGTACAAACAGAGGCCAGGTCATGAGAGGGTCACGTGTGTATCCCTCAGCAGTTTGGGCCTTGCACTGTGTAGGCAATGAGGAGCCTTTGAACAATAGCAAATTGAAGGAGGTGTGTTGTGGTGGGAAGACTGGGAGCTTTGTGGGAACAGGTGAACCGACACCCAGATATTCTATTTATTGGCCGTGTGAACTTGAACAAAAAATATTCTCACCTCTTGTGTCTTTATCTGAAAAGTGGATATAAGGATAGAAGTGAGAATTAAGTAAATGCACACATATATATAGCACCTTGCCCAGAACATTGCATCAAAAACTAGGCCAGGTAAATTGATTGTCTAAAACAAATGCACACAAATGGTGCTTATTCTCCTTTAATTAGAAATTTGGTTGGATTAGTTTAGGGGAAGGGCATGGTTGACTAATTTATCAAACATGAGTCAGAAAAATGACAGTCAAGAATAAATGCCTACTTACCCTCCGACATATCTGAAAGGCACAGAGAAAGTTCAACATGTATATCAAGGAAAATACCCTAAAACCTATGTTGGAAAACAGAACAGCAACGTTCTAAATTCTCTTTTGTTTCACCTAATTTTCTGGAGATTCCAAAAAAAATGGTCTAAGTAAGCTGGCCACCCAGCTCATTTGTTTTGCAGAGCTCGGTGGCTAACACTTTACTACTTCGCTCCTATGGCCTTACAGCTGGCACTTGAAAATGACCTGGAGGCAGAGGTGTGATGATCAGCTGTGCCTACCTATAGCAGGAGTAGATATTCCTGTGCTATAAAGACTTATTTGTGGGCCATGTTATGTTTTTAGTCAAAACCTTTAGTCAAAGAAATTAAGAGCCCTTGTACTGAAAATGGAGATGCTCAAAAGTACTAGCAAAATAAATTGATAAAGTGGAAACACACAGCTTGAGACTTTGAGGAGCTGATTTTCAGCTTGACCTCTTGCAATATTAGTATGTGACTTTGCATAGATTAAGTTACCCCTGATCCTCAGTTTCCTGATCTGTAAAATGGTGGAGGTGATCCAGGTCATTAAAGTCCCTTTAAAGTCTGTGAATTATTTTGAATTTTAATTCACATTTCTAGACTCAATAGAGCATCATCACCCTGACCCCAAGACCTGTCTCTCTTCCCAGGTTCTGTTCATTCACAAAATCCTGTTCAGCATTTCTGTTAAAAATCTGAGTTTCAGAATCAGGAAAGCTTTGATGCAAATCCTGGCTCAGTCATGCGCGAGCATGGGGAAGCTCTTTATTTTTCTTTACACTTCACTTTTCCTCTCCTGCAAAGTGGGGCAACAATAGCATTTGTATCATAGGATTGCGGTGCAGATTGGATGAGGTAATGCATGTAAAGTGCTTAGCACAATGCCTAGTATTTAACGCATTGTAGTTACAATAAAAATTTGCCTTCCAAATAGCTCTTGAATCTGATTCTTCATCTTCACTTGGAATGCTAAAGCCAAACTGTTTTTTTTTTTTAACTCTAGTTTGACTCTTTGCTCTGACAAAGGTGATGTTTGAAAAACACATAGCATAGCAACAACAAAAAATTCCGATGGAGTCCCACAGAAATGGAAGGTGGGGTGCCTAGGTCTGACCAATTTGAGACCAAATTTCTGCTGATCTTATTTAAAAATGACAAAAATAATGCCTTCTTGAAATTTTCAGGAGAATTTCACTCAGATTGAAGGTAAGTTCTAGGGTGAGGTTGGCATTAGGAACACCTAACCCAGGTCTCTGTACACAGAATTTATGACTCCCTACAGTTTTCTTTCTGATATCTTCCCCAGGCTTGCTTTGATTTGGGGTTGATTGATCTCTCTGTGGGCACCAGCTTTTAGTCAGACAGGGAAATGGACTTAGGTAAAGAACAAACTTTCTGCATCCAACCAGGCCACATCCTGACATTTTCAGATGCAACCTGGAGCCCAGCACAGGCTGCTCCGGAGCATCACTAGTGCTTCCTTTGCCTGTGCCTTCACTGAGATAGGAGGGGGGCGTGGATAGCCAGAGAAACATGGGCTTAACCCGCATCAGTGATTCTGGTTAGGGCTCATCATGTCCTGCTATGGGTCCTTTGTGCAATAGTAAAATAAAATTCCCTGGACTTTCCTTTGGGAGAAGAGTCTCTCCTGCCTGATAAACACAATTACTCTCTTGCCAATAAAAATAAATAAATAAAAGTTTAGATTCCATAACTGACCAGCTAACACTCTGTTTACTGTGAAAAAGCCCCCAGCAGGACAGCTATTTCAGAACTCAGGGAGCAGAGAGATTTAGTCTAACCCCCAGGAGAATGGCGGGCTTTTAAGCCCCTTTTCAATTCAGGCCAGTGGTAGCAGCAGGGTCCAGGAGCAGGGAAGGGCGAGGGGGCCCACCGGAGGCTGATGGCCGGAGTCGCATTACAGGGCCGGAGGGACTGGAGAAAGGGAACATTTGGCTCTCATTACAGAACAAAGGGACAGGGTGCTAGAAAACAGAGCGAATCTGGGTCAGAGGTACCTGACTCTCCCACAGGTGCTGTAGTCAATTTGCACATCTCCACTCTGGAGGGAACCTCCCAAAGCTGTCTCCCTACCGTCTGCATTTGCCAACAATAACATTTTACCAAGAACACAGCTTGTCAAAACCAGCGTTTTAGCTAGAGCAATGGCGTGATGAAAACAATGTTTTCTCAGGGGCAAAGCTCCTTGCTCTTGAGAAGTTAGAGCTGTTAGCATATGATTTTCATGAAATCTTCTCTAAATAGTCACAATCTTTATATCACATTACTTTTTACAAAGCTTTTTCTCTAATAGTTTACTGTCTCTTAGAGAGCATTGGTGAGGAGGAGAGATGACAGAAAATCTCTGATTCTTATGAAAAATAGATATTGGTCATAATTCAAGATCTAACTTTACATTTTCCTTAATTATGGTAATGTTGCTCAAAATTTGTGAAAGAACACTTTTTTTTCCTCCCTATTTTTTTCTTTCTAATCATTACTCCTTGTTTCCCTCTTTAAAAATCTGCCTTCTGAGGAAGCATTACTTTTAAAATCTGAATTCTTTGTTAAGTAATTGGTGAAAGTTTTTGGTTATTTGTCTCTTTCCTTCTTTTTTTCTCCTTCCTTGTCTTCTGAAATCATCCCCAGGCCTTAGAAGGGAGAAGGATTGTCCTGGATGCCACCATGCCCGCATGTCTGCCAACCTACCACCTGAACCTTGGAACGGTATTTTAAGTGATTAACAATGACTCCCCAGAAATGCTAGCATAGCGTAGGTTTCATCTGAAGCAATGTAAAGTGTACAGTGAGAGGAAAGCAGGCCTCAGGTATTTGCAGGGGTCCTGTTATGTGGCAGTTGTGATGAAAATAGGCTTAGTGACTTTAACAGCTGGCAATTTATTAGCAAACCTGGTTCTACTAAAAAAAATTGGAAAATCAGAATTGATGTAGAGTGCTAATCCCAAATCTTTTCTATTAGACTTCTGTATTGTGTTAACTTTTATTATCGTGGGGAGCAGACAGACATCCTTTGGAGCTGAAGGCTGGGCAAAGTACATCCTCCATCAAACACCTCCTGGAGGGATCCAGGCAGTATCTGCCTGTGCCATTCAGCCTAGATGGCAAATAAGTTTCCTTTATGGGATTTGGCAAAACCAAGGGGAGAGTCTTCAGCCTTAGCTAGTGTCACTTCTGAGAATCCTTTATTAAGGTTTAATTTTGAAGTTGTCATTTTCAGTCTACATTTATGCTAACTCCTTCTCTAGGCACATCATCCTGCAAAGTTGCTTTCCCTTTGGCTGAGCTTTTCTACACAGTAATTGAAAACAACACATTTTCTGCTGCCAACTGGAGACACCAGAGCGATCACTCTCTCTTTCTACTTTAGATTTAACAATGTGGCAGTGGATGAGATGGGAGACATGCTCTAAGTATTCAAAATGAAAAACACCAGAACACAACCGTTATTTTATGAAAGAGGCTGGAAAATGCTTAGTAAAGAAATCACAGATGTGTTTCACAGACGAGGGGGAAGAGAGGGGAGTACTACCTTCTGCACATAGCATGGCAAGCACAATCTACTCTTAATTTTGCTCAACATATTACTTTTGGGGTTTTCTAAGCTTGGTTTGGGCATTTATTTTCACTTCCAAGAATATCTGTGTGTGAGGGGATGTATGTGTGTAAGTATTTGCACCTTCGAGGAAAGCATAACAGCATTTTATAGGATAGAGACCTTAGTTACCTGTTTATGGTCATACATGCTAACCTGCAGCCGCACTAAATAAAGAAACCATGATGAAACATGGAGGTAACTACCTTCTCAATTAGAGATTACACTTCTGAATTATTGTGCAAAAAAAGAAATTAAAAATCATCAGACTATTTTAAATTCTAAACTACTCAAAACAGACCTTTAGTTTTATAAAAAGAAAATCTACAATTATAAATTTTTCACTCTTGCCTTAATTTTGACTCTACAGAAGATAGAAGTTTTTTAAGCATAGAGATTATATCTTGTTTTGCAGGGCCATTCACTCAGCAGGCATTGAATGAATGACTGCCCAATGAATTAATATATTAAAGGAGTAGGCAATTTTATAGAAGAGAAGATTTGTCTATTCTTTCCTCTCTGTCTAGGTACACTTTTAAAAGAATTTTTATTTGTACTTTATTCTTTTGACTAAGCTTTTACATATATTTAGCAACTATTTTTCAGATAGTTTATGTGTCTAAGTGACACACATGTTTACTACAGTGAAATAGAGATGCACTATTACTTACATCTCCTAAATGGTTGTAGCTGACCATCATCCACAAGTGATATCTAAGGAGAGTTGTTCTGTGCTCTGAACAGTTCCAACAGTCCTGGAAGAGAGAGAAGCTCACCACAGCAACCAGAACAGTATCAGGAGTTCTGCTTGCCTTTCGCAAAGAGTTTAAACATATGTTTCAAGGCAGCACTAAGCTTCTGTAAGAATGTTTATTTTGGTTCATCTCTGTGGTGAGCATCACTTTTTGTGGGACTTAATTAAAAAGTCTCGATGTTCTAATTCTTCATCTATTACAGATACTCAGTTTAGAGCATTAGATTAGTTGGAGTAAATCTACTCTCATTGAGCATCCATTGGAAAAATGTTGATCCACCTCTTCTAAGAGGAACAATGTGTTTTGACTTTTAATTTACAAGTATGTATATAATGCTTACTCCATGCCAGGCACTACTTTCAGCATTTAAAAAACTATCAATGAATTTAATCCTCAAAGCATTATGAAGTAGTTGCTTGTATTACCATACCCATTTTGAAAATGAGAAAACGAAGCACGCACAAGCTGAGTAAATTGCTCATGGCCAAACATTTAGTAGGCAGAGGACTGGACTTCGATCCCAGGCATTCTGAAAGCAGAATTCTTGCCCTACTCTCCTAGAACAACACTGTCCTGTAAAAATGGTGTTGGCCACATATATAATTTTAAATTTCCTAGTAGCCACACTAAAAAAATCTCTTAAATGGTTGTAGCTGACCATCATCCACAAGTATAAATAAAATTTAACTTGAATACTATCTTACATGTAGTGCTTACCAAAACAGTACAGGAGTGGGCAAAAGTGGGTTTGCAGTTGTAACACAAGTAAGTAATAAGTAATAACACAAGAATAAACTCTGTGTTTTGTGTCCCTACAACTGTAAACCTACTTTTGCCCACTCCTGCATATTTGTGTTTAACTGAAATGTTTTTCACCACTTCCATTTGAAAACTGAAATTAAGTAAAATAAAAACTTAGTTCCTCGTTAGCACTAGCCAAATTTCAAGTAGTTAATAGCCACCTGAGGCTTATGGCTACCAGATTGGACAGCCCGGGTGTGGAGAGTAAAATTGCATAGACGTATATGCTTTGGAGATAACTCCAAATAATATACGGGAATACAATTAAGGAAACTTAGGTGCACAAAATTATCCCTACTATTGTAGGCACGTGACCATGGCAGAGGGGAAAATAAATGCTGACTCTAAACTTTTGATTTACCAGAGGGCTGAACACAATTGTTCGTCATGAGAATACCCTCTGATGGGGCTCTCTGATGGGCTTGTGTTCAGGGGTCATTTCTAAGATGGCCCAGACTATGGTTTCTCAAGAGGACATCTATGTGCCTTCTCCAGAGGCATTTTCTGATTAAGTAAGAAATATCAATGCCACGAACCACAAGGGAAGAGAGGGAGGGGAGGCGAGGTGCCTCACTCTCACCAGACTTGTCCCGATGTTTCCATCTCTCACATGATAACACAATTTAAAAAATCTTACTATGGCTTTTTATTTTCTTTTTAAACATGGACGTAACCAATAGCACAAAATATATTTGCAAGTTGGGAATGTTGAGCAGGTTGAGAGAGGACAGAAGAAAAAAATTTATTTTCTCTTGGTTACTAAGAATTAAGAAATAGATCAAGAAAAGGTATGTTCTACATTAAATATGACAAATCTATACACATTTTATATTTATGCTATGGGTTTGATATATATTTAATTTTTAATGAAGATAAACTTCCTGCTTAGATCATTTACTATTAAAAAGAAAACTTTGTATTATTTCATGAAACAAATATTTTTATATGAACTAATATCTGTCACTATGAACTAATTATGTTATTCTTTTTAGTCTTTTGTTTTTGTTATTGAGGGAAAGTATATTTAAATGGTATTTTTTACCTTTTCAATTTTTCATTTGGGAAATCCGGTAGCATGTAATAGAAATAGAAAAAGCTCTGGGGTCAGAAGACCTAGATTTTAATCCAGGAGAGCAGAATTCCAATCCATTTTCTGCCACTTAAAAGTAGCTTCTCTCTAAACTTGAATACTTTGCTTAATCTCTATGAGTTTCCAGTTTCCAGACCTACAGATTGGAGACAGTAATGCATACTTCTTCAGGCTGTTAAAAAAGAATGAGAAAACGTGTACAAAATACTCAGCATACTGCTTGACACATATTAGGAAGCTAATAAATATTAATTCCTTTTCCATAGTTACACGTACATTCTTTTGTAGGAATTGATCTTAAGTCTAATGCCTCAAAAAAGTTTTAGAAAAACACACTATTAAAATTGGTCTACATCTTCAATGTTTACAATCCCTAAAAATACTTATGTACTTTTTTCCCTGAAAAGTTCCTAAGTTATACCTAAGTTAATGATTTTAGTGATCAAACTGATTCAAATGGTGAGTAATTCAGAGTCTAAATTTTGGGCAATTTTCTATAAGAAGGGAAGATAGGAAGTGAACAAAAAAGGAGAGAAAGAATAAATATTGAATAATAGTATAAGAATTATACTAGTAATAAATATACTAGTGGTAATTATAGTAGAGATCATTGAATGTTAAGATATTTATTTGGGGGTTAAACCCTTCTGAGTATTTTCCCTCTTTACCCTGTCATTAATAACTGGAGACCCACTGAAATCATATCATGATATCCACAGTTAGGCTATTTAAAGGCTGCCATTTCATTTCCAAATCTCACTCCTTCTGATGTCTCTTGTACTGTTCACTTGGCACCCTTGGCTACACTTCAGCAGATAATTTGTGTGCTACATAAGCATTTAGAAAAACCCAGACTTAACCCAGGGGTGAGAGTCATCAGTAACTTTTATAGTTCCTGAGCTCTTTACTATGTGCCACAACATGGGTCAGAGGGTGCATCTTTTAAGAGAAATAGAGCACTCTTAATTGTGATTTCTACTCTCACATTGACATGACAATGATTCTACAGCTTAATTCAGGCTTGACCTTACTTTCCAATGATTTTATCAATAGATTTTTTTTTCTAGATGTTAACAATTACTCTTTTTTTAAAATCAGGAGGTCAGGATTTAAATTATGTTTGATTAAAGTTAAATTTTAAAAAATGTAAAAACAATCTTTCCTTGAGAAGGAATCAGTATGAGGAAAATTTAAATAAATGTATTGAGTGCACAGATTGCAATGAGACCCTCCATAGTTTAATAGATAAAAAAGCATTGTGGGTCTTGTTTTCTTTCTTTCTTCTTCTTTTTTTTTTTTTGCAGTGTTGGAATATGTTTTCTGCTCATGGAAACCAGCTGTCATGCCACTTCCCAGCATTCAGAGGAAACAGAAACTTGCTTCTTCTCTACTGTTAATGCATGAGGCTGTGTCTAAAGCAAAGATTGGGGTGACTATGGAGGCACAGGTGGTTTTATATATTTTGGGAAAGAGTCAAGGAAACATCTTTTTTTGTACTTCTTTTCTCCAAATTGGGCACTGCCTGACTTTGGCGCATTCAGCAGCTCTGCGGAATGAGGTATGTCCAGGGCACCATGACCCTCTAAGGCAAATACCTTCACTGCTGGCAAACCCTTAGAATTTGCAAGCTCAGCCAGCACCTTTGACCCGACCACGCAGCTGACTGCACAGTTGGCAGTTGGTAGCTTCCATTTATTCTAGGTCAGCTCCCGAGGCATCAACATAAAATGAAATAAAGATTTGGACAGTAACTTCAGAAATAAAAATGGAATGTGCAGTAGTTTGCTTCAGTCTGCTCCAGCTGAGAGCCATTTATTAAGCTAGTGGAGATGGGAAAGTCAGAGAGAGAAGGCCAACAGCTCAGGAGAAAGAGATGGGTGATCAGACACGTTATCTGAAGATCCAAGTGGAAAACACACTGCTTTAAACTGGTAAACCAGCTGATTGCTTAAGATACGGTTGGGAATGCCACACATCTCAGTGGGCAGAGTTTGTCATCTTCACATCCTTAGTCACCAGCCCTTTGCCAGTCAGTGAATATTTGGGCAATTAAGGAATGAAGACTGTGACTACAGGCTGAGATTAGTGGCGGAGTGCTCGTTAATCTTGCAGATGTGACAGGCTGTGACTCTATAGATCAATTCTGTGACTTACTTACCTTTGCAAATGTAGTCACTGGTGTTTTATCAGTAAAGCAAAAGTATTGATGATAAAACACATACATGCAAAGATGTGCATTTTGTCATCAGCTAATTAGACCACAGAGAGCTTATCTAAATAAATCATACAAATTCATTTAAGAGCTGTATGTTTATGTACAATTCTTTTTTTCTTGTTCATATATCTAAAAGATAAAATTTCCAAGTCATATTTTCTACAAGGAATAAGATGAGGAGGAAGGAACTAATATTTTCCCTCCGTTCCTATTGTATGCTGCAATTGAGTTTTTTTTTAAATTTAATTTAATTTAATTTTTTTGCAATTGAGTTTTATGCTTTACCAAACTTTCACTTTGTCTCACATTGGCCATGTCAAAGGAAAAATCAATCCATTTTTATAGATGAGGATGCTGAGGTGCAGAGACTAGATAACTTGTTCAATTTTATACAGTGAGGAAATGGTGGAACCAAGAAGTATCAACTGTAGGCATCTTTGATGCCCAAATCTGTGGGGTTTTCTCTTTACCTAAAATTTAAAATGTCATCAGCTATAAAGCGTTTGGAGTAGACACTGTGTATAAGACATATTCTTCAAGAATTTCATGTTAAAATAAATATAAAGATTATTTATTTTTCTGTATAACAAAAAGATCACTTAGTAAAATATAATGGATTAAATAGATCTCTGCCAGAAGAAACAAAATATACACTAGTTTGTAATAAACTTAGTAAGAAAAATACAAAAATTTATGAAAACAAAGCTACAAAGCTGTACTGTAAAGGAAAATATAAAACAATACATGAAGAGATATATCTTGTTCTAAAAGGGGAATTTTTAATATTGTAAAGTTGTGACTTCTTCCATATATTAATGTATATTCTTAAAGAAATTCTAATCCAATGTCCACAGGTTTTTAGAAATTTGACCATTAATTCTAAAATTCATCTGGAAAAAAATAAATGGAAGAAGACAAGGTATTTTTAAAAGAAGAATAATGAGGTCCACTTACATTTTCAGACATGAAAACAAAGAATAAACCACATTACTTAGAACAATGTGGTTCTAAGAACTTCCATTAGAATTTATGGTAGGTCTCTGGACACAGAAGGAGATTAGATAGACAGCAAATACATAAATAAATAGATATGTATAAAAATAGAAGAGGGTAAAGAAGGAATAATTGGTGGTGGAAGGAGACGACTTGGGGTGGTGAACACACAATATAATATACAGATGATGTACCCCTAAAACCTATATGATTTTATTAACAAATGTCACCTCAGTAAATTCAATCAAAAATAAATATGATGAGGATGGAATTTCAAATCAGTGAGAAAGTAATGGCTTATTCAAGTAATAGTAATAAGCTAATTGACTGAAAATGTAAAAATGAGTTATCTATTCTCTTATAAAATTCATGGGGTTTTTGGGTTAAACATAATAACTTATAGATGACTCTCTAGCTAACCTTGGAGTGAAGTGCACAGGCTGAAAACATAAAATATAGATAGACTTGGATTGAAAACATCATAAATAAAATCAAAGAAAACTCAGACTATAAAAAATAGGTACAACATATTACAGAAAGATTGTTAAGTTTAACATTTATAAAGATTTTATTTCATTTTATTTTTATTGTTGTTCAGTTACAATTGTTCCCATTTTCCCCCATTACTCTCCCCTGCCCTGACCAGCCCCACCTCCCACATTCAATCCTCCGCTCCCCTGCTGTCTTTGTCCATGGGGCCTTTGTACTTGTTCTTCGACTTGACACTTCCCCTTCTTCCACTATTATCCCCTCCCTTCTGGTCACTGTCAGAGTGATTTGTTCATAAATGTTTCATTTTAAATAAAAAGAATGAACATTGCATCAGAGAAAGTGACATGGACAGGCAAGTCACAAGAACTATACAACCAACAAACTCAAAATCAATTTTTAAATTTTCTAGTAATTGAAGGTATGCTTATTAAAACAAGATGTGATTTCTTGCCGATCACATTCATATGCCAGGGACTGCCCTTCCTGCATCTCCTAGTTTGTTCTAGAACTCACCTCCCCTTCTCCTGTTGGCCTGGGCCAGCCAGAGCAGAGCTTCTTCTCACCCAGCATTTGCTAGGCACTATTTTCTTTTCTCAGAAGAGACACTGAGAACCTCCAGACACCAGATACCTCTTTCGATCCTCTTAGATGAAAGGGCAATGCAGCTTGTTTCCCTTTGGTGCTACCTCCTGTTAGAGGAATACCTGCACCATCCTTTTTACTCACCAGGACCTTACTAAGTTTTATTGGAACAGTTCTTCATGGATCCTCACCTCTCTGTTGGACTAAGGTATGATTTTAATAAAGAACTGGCCTGAGAGCCAAATCCTGGCATCAGACACCATGTGGCACTCAGAATCTAGAATAGCAACTCCACTTCAATAGCTATGTCTTACTTAGAGGTCGATCTCACTTTTCTGGGATTTTATCTCTGGCTTCTTGCAAATAAGCTACGATGATTCCCAAAGGCTCCAGCTTGTATAATTTGCCCTTAGAGTTAAGTTTAACAACTCTTCTTTTTTTTGTATCATTACCCATAAAGATGACTTTTTTATTCTCTGTTTTAAAATTTCTCTCATGAGTTGATATTACTTCTACAATTTTACAATGTATTTTTAAGAGTAAATATTATGTGTGTTGAAAATACCAGTTTTCTTTCAGGAATTCATAGTCCAGGATGTTGTATCCTTAGCCAAGACTATTTACTTGAGCCAAAGATCAAGGTCTACAATTTACTTTATTCCAGGAAGGACACACATTTACAGGTATTTTTAAAATTTAATTAGAAACAACTAAAATTTAAGGCTTAGTTCATTTTTAAATGCCTCTAGTTTTGTTAGGTCATCCTAACTTTTTGCATTTAAAGTGAAATAAAGAACAAATGGACAATAACCAGAGGGGAAAGGGAAGGGTCCTCAAGGAACATGTATAAAGGACACATGGACAAAGCCAAAGGGGGATAGGATCAAGGGTGGGAGGTGGGGATGGGTGGGCAGGGGGGAGTGATAGGGAGGAAATGGAGACAACTGTACTTGAACAACAGTAAAAAAAAGAAAAAAGAAAAAAGAAAATAAAATGTAACTAAGACTATTGAGTATTAACTCTCAGCTTTGCCCTGGAATCAAATAAATCCCTTTGAGGATTTCTTTCAAAATAAAAGAGAATATTTTCCATACCCATTACCATTATGCTTCCCACAAAACACATAAAGGATATTTAAAGAAATGTTTCTAATTTTCAGAATGTCTCCTAAAAGTTGGTTTGGACAGGGAATAGAACTAGAGCTATAAATTTTTTAAAGGTGTTTATAGGCAAATACTAATTTGTTCTAAGTTTACATTTCATATATTGACATATACTATAATATTTATACTTTAAAATATTTCTTATGTGATCTAGTATTTCTTTACCTGTATAATTTAATCTTAAAATTTTCTAAGAGCAAAGATTATTAATTTCTTTTGTTTGTTTTTAAAACATCCTTCCTGGTTATTAACTGTGCATTGGGTATTAAAAGTTATGAAATACATCAGCTATCATATATTGACTGACACTTATTATGTGTAATATTCCACAAAAGTCATTTAAGAGAAAAGCAAATTTTGTGCATTGCACAGAGAAAACACTTTCATCACGGCCCCTTGGGAAGGTGGATCTTTCATTGTAGACATGTTCACTCAAGTTATTGCAGCAAACACTGTATTTTTCATACTATAAGATACACCTTCCCCCCCAAATTTGGGATGAAAATGGGGGTGTGTCTTATAGTCCAAATGTAGCTTACCTGACTAGTAAATGTAGTTTACATTTACATTGGTGAAATATTATGTTATTTATGTCACTAAATATTTTACCATATTTTTTGCTTCAAAAATTTTTTCCTATTTTTCTCCTCTAAAACCTAGGTGCGTCTTATGGTCTGGTGTGTCTTATACTCCTAAAAATATGGTACTATCAACTACTCACTATGTGCTACACACTGGGCCAACTTGGACAATGTCCTCATTTAGTTTAATGTATATTCACAAGCTAGCAATAAAAACACCACAAAATAAATCTAAAATTAAATTCAAACAGTACCAGAAAGAAGACATACATGGTGCAAGAGAGCTTATGATAGACTCAATCTAGTCAGTATTTCAGGATCCTCAAATCTGAAAGGCAAGTGGGCTTAAACTTTGCAAATTGAAAAAATAAAGAATATTCAAGATCCAAAGAATCAAGAAGGAAAAGAAATGATGACTAAGAAGAACTAATGATGTAATGAATTTTGAGCTTATTTAGGAGATAAATTCACATAATTTGGTGATTGATCAGATGTGGCAAGGAGACTGTTGAAGGAAAGGTAGATTTCAAAGATGAATTCAGATTTTTGGTTTACATACCTTAATAGATATTGCTGCCATTCACTGTGATAGCAAACAGTCAAAGTTTAGATGAGAAAATCATAGTATTGGCATTGATGTATTGAATATGCAGCGCATTTGAGACTTGTTGGTGGACATGTGAAATCAGCTGTTGGGTATATACATCTGTAACTCAAGGAAAGGTCTCAGCTCAAGAGGTAAATCTATGGGTCATCTGAGTTTAGGTGGTGAATGAAGTTGCGAGTATAAATGAGACTACCTATGGAGAGATACAGACAGAGAAGAGAAAAGGATCAGCAACTGAGCCCTAAGCAGAAACAACATTTATCGGCCATGTTGAAAGAGATGCATTTCTTAAGGGGGCAGGGAAGAGACAGGATGTAGGAGAGTAATATATGTGGAAACCAAGCAAAATAGTATTACAAAAAAAGGAGTGGTCAAGTAATGTTGAATGCTTTTTCAAAGTCATTTGAAATATTTCATACTGAGCCAGAGAAGAAAGGAAAATAATTTCTGAAGAATTTTTGAGAGAGAGAACCTAATCTATTTCTGAGTAATTGTTACCCAAGGAGATCTTAATGAGAGCTATTGTACCTATTTTCTCCACCACTAGTTCTAATCTTATCATCACTGGGTTGTCTCACAGAGACAGTTCTTACATTAGTGATTCAATGTCTAATATATTTCACTTATGCTATCTAATTATTGTTGATTACATTTGCATAAATGACTAAAAATGTGCTGTTATTAATTTATCAAACACATGGACATTTCAAGATGACAACTCTCAAGCAGAGAAAACTTTCTAAAATTTTTTATTTTTAATTATAATTGACATTTAATATTAGTTTCAGGTGTACAGTATAGTACTTAGACATTTATATAACTTACAAAATGACCCCCTAATAAGTCTTGCATCCACCTGATACCATGTATAGTTATTATAATATTATTGACTATATTCCCTGAACTGTACTTTATATCCCCATGACTATTTTGTAACTGCCAATTTGTACTTCTTAATCCCTTCCCCTTTCTCACTTAGCCCCCCAACTCACCTCCCATCTGGAAACCATCAATTTGTTTTCTGTATCTATGAGTTTGCTTCTGTCTTGCTTGTTCATTTATTTTAGATTACACATATAAGTGAAATCATATGCTATTTGTCTTTTTCTGTCCAATCTATTTAACCTAGCTCAATACCCTCTAGGTCCATCTATATTGTTACAAATAGTAAGACTTCATTCAGGCAAAGAAAATTTTTACAAGACTTTAAAAGTTTGCTTCAGTTGGAAAGTCTATATATATTCTCAAAGTATTTTAAAACTCTTTCCAAACTTGGTTTTAACAAAATATTTATCTTTGACTCATTAAAACTGGCATAAATGTTTTATAATTTAAGAAAACTTTAACTATACACATACATTTGGAATTAAAATGATTCGAGGAGGAGAATGACCAGATCATGAGACTCTCATAGAGAGACGGTCTAGGAAGGGGAGAGCCTGGCAAGTGGAAGCTAGATTGGAGGCTGCTGCAATGGTCCACGTGGGAAACACTTCCTGTTCCAGACATCTGTGATGAGAGAGAGAAAATGGCAATTTCTGGAAATGGGTGGAAAAATTGCACTGATGCTGTGACCGAGACAGTGGAGAAGCATAGACACGGGATTCAGCTACTGTTTATTCAGCCCCGCTTACCTGTAGTGTTTTCTCCGCTTTGTAGAAGAGGAAACTCAGAGTACTGGAGTAATCTGGCCCCCAAACATTTATTTAATAAGTTGTAGACCTGGAATTTCTACTTTAAACTTCTGATTTCGAATGAAAGTCTTTTTTTAATACAAAGCCATGAGAAGCATTCAGCAAAGGAGCTGACACGAAGAATAAAAACCTTCATGGAATTACAATGCCATAAATACATTTGATTGAGAGCTCTATTTTAGATGAAAAAGTAGCTTCCAGTAATGGTGCCTTTTGTGTAGGGGACTAGGCTTCAATGGCAAATGAAGAGAATGAGGAAGGTCCATCCAGGGCTACTGCTGTGGTCCTGGGTAACCACCCTGAAGAAGCACACTCTCGTCTGAGTCACGGTAGGTCACGGTGCTCAGACTTGCTCCTCCATGGTTTTCTCAGTGAACTAACACACTGGACAAAGGAGACAGTGACTACAGATCAAATTATGACCAAACCCTCAACGTTTTTATTGAAGGAGTTCAGGGGAGAAAAATAAGAATAGTTTCTCATTTGCTCTTGTTTTTAAGTTAAGGAAAAAAAGTTATCAGCAAGAAGGATGGCCATCTCTCAGAGAAATAGAAAATGAGGCCTTTTGAGACCTTGTTTATATACCCCAAAGAAATCAGCTCTGAATTCAGTCAGGATCACAGAAGACTTGGATGCATTTTATATTTTCGTTTCCAAAGTGTAAAAAGTACTTAAAAGTGCATATATAGACTGAACATAGATTTATTGCCAATGACTTTTGTAAGGCGGGTGGATTGAGGCTGCTAATGTAAGTTTATGAGTACAGCTGGTCCATTTAACGGCAGGTTTATAGGCACACCTCAAGAATTGCCCCATGTCTGTGGAAGGTATGGTATCAAACAAACTCTGTTGGACATATGGGCCCATCGATGGGCAATGTACTATAAACCAACCCATAACTACTGCAGCTGTGATCATAAACCTTCTTAGAAAACAACTAGAAAAATCTGACTTAGAAATGTTTGCTGTGTTTAAAAATGGGAAAGTGGAACATACAAAGTGAGTGCCAATGCAATGGCTTGGGTGAAAATACCACAGGCTCAGGTTAAACCAACAAAACCGACTTCACTCTCACTCTGCATTGTTTTCATAAATCTCAATTGAAGGATCAATGGCAATTAATATTCTGCTTTTAAAAGTCTAAGTGCCTGAGACCACTGGTATTCCACTAAACACCTGGTGTTCCTCCAGTAAGTCACCAGGATGTTGGTACTTACCAATAATGTTGATGTAGTGTTTTATTACACAGGCATACCTTGAAAGATTTGTCTTCCATGTAATGAAGATACATTTCCAAGTTGAGACTTTTCATCTGTTAAGAGAGCATTTTGCCTTTCCTCTGACATTTTGAAATATTTATTTTCAAAACCACTTTATGGAAAGGACCACCAGTGGACTAGCTAAGTGCATTATAAAATCTTATAGAAATACTATAATTGTATTTTTTTACTAAATATTGGCACATGGATACAAGACTTTCTCTGTCCTGAGACCTGTCCGTGGACCACATGAGGTAGTAAGAAAGCAAAGATTGCATTTAACTTATAGTAGATATAGCTGCCAACTAAATCTCCTTGAAGGCCACAGCCACCTTCCCCATTTTTGTGCTTGCACGGTGCCCAAAGTCAGGACTCGCAGAGCGGGCCTTGTCAGCTGCTCAGCAGAGTGAGCAGTGCTTTCGTACTAAGAGAGTGCACGCACAGAGAGGTTCTTTACTTGTACAATACCAGCAAAATGGCACACTGCTTTCCCTTTTGAATTGTGTTGACTAGTACCAGTTGGTGGTGTTGATGCTTCTTTTCTATTCCCTAGAAAAGACTATTTTAAGAATATTTTTAAAATGTATATAAAGCCACTTTGATTTTATCTACTATTATTTAAGAAAAAGAAATACTAGTAGGAACTAGTGTGTGTATGTGTCCATGTATGTGTGTGTGTTGTCTTACTCTAAGACTATCTTGGGAGGGCAGAGTGAAGTCACCCACTGGACAGCTGATGGGAGGGGCTGCCTGAGCACCTGAGATGACAGGGGTCAAAGCACAAGCATCTTCATTTGACTGGAATCAATCCTGTGCAGGTATGTAAATGAACTAGAGCCAACTGTGAAAAATAATACTAATATGCCTTCTTCTATTTTTTAGTTTCTTGTAGGCTATAGAAACCACGTTAGGAAGAACTATTTTACTCAGCCACCACATCTGTTCAAGTACAACTGGGCATTTCAAAAATCTTGTTTAACATGCCAGATATTCTCCATGAGAGAATAGCTCAGCAAATCATCTCACAAAATATTGTAGAATTATCTTAGAGGCTAATCCATCTTAATTTTAACTTTTGGATTGTTCAGTGATAATAACATTAATGTATTTAATATTACAAGTTTATAATTTAATCTTAGCTAAGTTATTTTTAACAAATTGATATGTTTGTTCTCCAGTTGATAGTACCTTGAGAAAATAATGTTATGTAGTCTTATATATATTTTTTTCCTCTTCAATAACAAGGATTTTAAACTAAATTCTTGGAAATAAGGAGCCATAAAAAATCTTATTTTACTTAACCTACTTTTCTCTATTTTTTTCCTTGCCTGCCTTCTATTACATTTGTCAAGTTTTCTTTATTCCTTTTTTTCTGATTATAGTTTGAAACTCTCACAGTGTATTTCTACTTCGTTAAAGATAAATCTTAAAATTTAACATGCACAGTGTTCTTAATACAATCTGAGGTCCTTAGAAATTTTTACCTCCCTCTTAGCCATGAAAGAATCACTGGAGCACCTTCATCCCAATGTGTCTGCTACAGTAAGAGTTACAGTATTTTACTGACACCTCATTTTTATATTATAAAAATAATCATTTCAAGAACACACAGCCAAATATTATTCCCTTCTTAAAATACATTTTAAAGAATTTTATACAATGGCATTCTTGTAAATAATATTCTGCCTTATTGTCTCCACATGGCTCTGTTTGACAACACTTTTTGTTTGTTTATTTGTAGTTATTTTCACTCAGTACAATGAACTTGCTTTTTCATTTTCTTTGGACTATTGTTGCTCCAGGAATCCACTGTTAAACTAATTAAAATTCCTTTTCAGGTGATGAATTTTTTCCCTTTTTGTGTGCGTGCTGGCTGTTGTCATTGTTTTTACTTTTTTTAGTTTTATTTTTTTCCCTTTACCATGTATCGCCCTTATACTCCCCTCCCCCCCCCCACAACCACCACACTGTTATCCATGTCCAGGAATCCTTTCTCCTATTTCGCTCAATCACTCCATGTCCTAACCCCACCTCCAAAGCTATCCACCTGCTCTTTGTCTATGATTCTGTCTTTATTTTGCTTGTTAGTTCAGTTTGTTCATCAGATTACACATATGAATGAAGTCATAGATTTGTCTTTCTCAGATTGGCTTATTTCACTTAGCATAATGTTCTCCAGGTCCATTCATTCTGTCCAAAGGGTAAAATATTCTTCTTTTCTTTGGCCAAGTAGTATTCTATTGTGTAAATGTCCCATAGTTGTTTTATCCACTCATCTACTGATGGACACTTGGGCTGCTTCCAAACTTGGTGATCATAAATAACACTTCAATGAACATAGCGGTGCTTATGTTCTTTCAAATTACCACTTTGAGTTTCTCTGAATTCCCAAAAGTGGAATCACTGGGTCACAAGGCAGTTCCATTTTTAATCTTTTGAGGTATCTCCATACTGCTTTCCACAGGGGCTGCACCAGTCTGCGTTCCCACCAACAGTGCAAAGGGTTCCCCTTTCTCCACATCCTTGCCAGCATTTGTTCTTTATTGATTTATTGATGATAGCCATTCTGACAGGTGTGAGATGGTATCTCATTGAAGTGTTAACTTGCAGTTTTCTGATGATTAATGAAGTTGAACATTTTTCACATGTCTATTGGCCATCTGTATGTCCTCTTTGGAGAAGTGTCTATTCAGGTTCTTTGTCCATTTCTTAATTGAGTTGTAGGTTTTTTTGGCATTGAGTTTCGTAAGTTCTTTATAAAGTTTGGATATTAACTTAACCCTTTATCAGATCTAATGGCAAATATGTTCTCCCATTACATGGGTTGTATTTTTATTTTGTTCATGGTTTCCTTGGACATGAAAATCTTTTTATTTTGGTGTAGTCCCATTTGTTTTTTTTTTCCTTTTGTTTCCCTTGCCTGAGAAGATGTATCAGAAAAAAATATTGCTATGAGAAATGTCTCAGATTTTACTGCCTATATTTTCTTCTAGGAATTTTATGGTTTTGCATCTAACATTTAAATCTTCAATCCACTTTGAATTTATTCTTGTATGTGGGGTAAGGAGTAGTCTATTTTCACTTTTCTGCACATACCTGTCCAGTTTTCCCAATACCATTTGTTCAATAACAATCTTTAACCTATTGTATGTGTTTGCTTCCTCTGTCAAATATAATTGACTATAAATGTGTGGGCTTATTTCTGGGCTCTCTGTTCTGTTTCATTGATCTGTGTGTCTATTTTTATGCCAGTATGATACTGTTTTAATTACTATGGTCTTGTAGTATGGTTTCACATTAGGTGGCATGATTCCTCCAACATTGTTCTTTCTCAGGATCACTGTTGCTATGTAAGGCCTTTTATGGTTCCATATAAATTTTTGAAATCTTTGTTCTAGTTCTGTGAAATATGTCATTGGAATCTTGATAGGAATTGCATTGAATTTATAGATTGCTTTGGGTAGTATGGATATTTTAATGATGTTAATTCTTCCTATCTATGAACACAGTATGTGCTTTCACTTATTTGTATCTTCTTCAATTTCTTTTTTCAGTGTCTTATAATTTTCATCCTTTTTTTCTGAGAGTTATTTTCTTTATCTGTGATGTTCTATAAATTTGCTGCTCTTTGTTTAGGTATGGAATTATTGTTATTTATTATGCCTGGGACTCAATATTTCTTTAACTTGTGGATTCAAATCTTAATAAATTTAAGAAAGTTATCTTTCAGTATTATCTTTCTCCTATTTTCTCTTTCTTCTCCTTCATTGAAACTTATGATCATGTTGTAACTTCTCATTCTGTGTTCCATGTCTCCTGATATTATTCCAATTTTCCAATTTTTAATCCTGTCTCTGCTATCTTTGGGTCAATTTCTCATTTCTCCCTCTTAAAAGTAAATATATCTTGCAGTTTATAAACTTCCAATGTGTTGGTGTCTATTATTTGATTCTTATTCAAGTCTGCCAAGTTTTCTTTCATGATGCCTTTAGGTTCTTGTATAGTTTCAATTTTCTTTTGGTGTTTTGAATTGTTTTTTAAAATACTTATTTTGTATGCTTTGTTATATCACCTCTATTACTCACATTATTGGGGTCTAAATCTGCTGTTTACTCTGCCTTCTGGTTTTTGTTCAAGGGGGACTATATCTCTGTATGTTATATAATTTTGAAATAT
Source organism: Anoura caudifer (assembly GCA_004027475.1). Classification (NCBI taxonomy): domain Eukaryota; kingdom Metazoa; phylum Chordata; class Mammalia; order Chiroptera; family Phyllostomidae; genus Anoura; species Anoura caudifer. The sequence goes on along the minus strand of PVKU01000318.1, from coordinate 444,798 downwards.
ATATCCTATACTTTAGTACCTACAACATCAGCTCATGAGCTAAATATTTTGGTGTTCAGTTCTCATTTTATTCCTAGCACTTAGGAAAACCTATTGTGTGTGTGTGTGTGTGTGTGTGTGTGTGTGTGTGTGTGTGTATTTCAGCTATTTATTTGAAGTAAAGGTTTTATTTTTATTTTATCTTGAATTTCTAGGGAGGGTTCACAGGCTGTTTTTGTACTTTGTTACATGTGGATAAAAGAGGCACAAGTTTGCTTCTGGTAAGACCTTAAGCAAAATGCATAAAACTAGGAAAACTGAATCTCAGGTTATTGCATTTTCTGTTTGGTCCTCAGACTGCGGGATTCTAGAGATTATTATAGTTATTATTGAATCTCCAAGACAAAAAAAAATAGAAGAAATTACCTCTAACATAAGAATTTGTTCAGAATTTAATAAAGCTTAGTCTTCCTAGCAAGAGAAATAAATTAATCTAGTAATTTGAAAAGCTGTGCCTCAATGTAAAATTTTCTATGCCATCCATATGCTTGTTCCTTGTATTAATATAATTATTCCATTGGGTTTCATTTACAATTCTGAACTAGGTCAACTTTCATATTACCGCTAAATGCTTATCCAGATTTGGGGGCTGCTTTGTTTCCTTTCTTGTGTAAACCATAATCATTCTAAATCATTGAGTTATTCTTTTAGAAGAATAAAACATGGAGGATTCATTGTTCCTTTTAATTTTCTATTTCATGATTTATCAATTTTCCCTTCCTCTGTGGTACATTTGAAATAGGACTCTGAAACTACAAAGTTGACCCAGAAATGGGAGATTTGATTATTTCCTGCCTCTTTACATAAAACATTTATTTCAAGGGGAAAAAGTTTAGAAGGTTTTCTACAGTAGAATGGCTAATTTAATATACTCCTGGGTAGCAGTATTATTCATGCCAAGAAATTATGAAAATTTTATAATCTACGGTCTTTGCTCTGGTGGCCCTTCACTAAATAGCAAAATAATGTTGAAATCACCAAAACATATGGTCTATGAATCATTGTAAGAGCATGTACAATATGAAAACATGTAGTAGGTATATGTATGTGAATGCAGATATATGGATAGCTACTAATAATACAATTGTGATTTAAACTATCAATGTAAATCACAGAAATGTTCATGAAACAAGTATTCATATAACTTAGATTTATATACAAAATGATTTTATACATAAATGGCTATGTGGGGAAAATTATTTATTTTTGTATATCTAGTAAAGCTAAGTATTCCTACTTCATTTGTACTTTAAATTCAAAATAAACTTGGTGAAAATTAAATTTTAATGGATTACTGTTACTGTATTGGTCTTATCTATTTTTTTAAATTCAAAATTTTTAGTATTTCCATTGATTTTGCTAAGGTCTTGGGGAGCTATTTTGAGTTGAAAATAAAAGAAAAGCAGCAGCAACAAAAACAAGTAGAGATTTAACTTTCTATTGCAGCCAAACAAGGAACAAAAACAAGCAATTTAACGAGAGAACATGTTTTTCAAGTCTCAAGAGTCTGGCCTTAAAGACTAAGAAAAAGTCAATTTTCTGAGCCTTAGACTCGATAAAAATTCCTAGGATTGGAGAGAATAGTACGAGCCAATCAGCAGAATGTGGTTGGAGTCAGGTCTCCCACTTCCAGGTCTGGTACACGAACACATTCTACTTGATTCCCCATTCTCTTGCTTCTCTGATGAAAATGATCCGCCAAGCATCCACCAAATGGAGAAATGCACAATACATGAGGAACCACACAGACAGCTTCCCACTTACCAAGGTACACTTGTGGACTTACACAAGAGAGCAATAGTTCAATGGATTTAAGCCACTGAGATTTGAGAGTTTGTTATATTAGCTAGAACTACATAACAAAAAAATGTTAAAACAAGTATCCCAAATATATATGTATCTATCAAGCAGAGGAAGTTATTTGAAAGATAGCAAATTATAAGTTGCATATAAAAATTTATTTTAATAATTTTTAGCTCTTGTTAATAGCTAAGATAAAACATACACATTAAATATCTTAGCTTTGAAGAGTAAAGGACTTCTTAGAACACAATTTTAAAATAGGAAATCTAAAGAAGTTAATCTAGGAAATGGCCAATGCTCAATAACTACTTACTGAATAAGCTCTCCAGTAACTGGATCTGACCCTATTTTGAGTTATCACTGTACATTGTATTCATTATCTATTGCTGCCTTACAAATTAAAACAGCTTAAACCAAGCAGCTTAAAATAACCAATGTTTATTCTCTCACCAGTTTCTGAGCTTTGCTGGTAGTTCTCACTTCAGGTGGCTCTTTTCATGAGGCTGCAGTCAAGGTGTTGCCTGGGTTCACAGGCATCTAAATGTTCAGCTGGGACTGGAGGATCTGCTGTCAAGTTTCATGGTGGCTGGCAGTTCTGAATTCCTGATGTGTGAATCTCTGTCTCTCCACAGGGCTGCCTACGTGTCTAAGTGTCCTCATGATACAGCAGCTAGATTCCCTTACAACAAGTAAGAAGAGAGAGAGAGGGAGAGATACTGAGAAGGAAGGCTCAGGCTTTCATCCCCTAATATTAGAAGAGACATTCTTTCTACCACATTCTGTTGGACATATAGACCAGCCCTGATTCAATGTGGGAGGGAAATATACGAGGGCAAAACTATGACAAGGAGACAGACATCACAGAGGGCCCTTTTGAAGGCTGACTGAAATGGACATATTATAATTTCTAAGACTTTTATGAATGTAAATCAGTTATCACTAGTGTTACAAAAATATTGAGGTGAAAATAAATGCTTATTACTTTATTAAAAAGAAATGCATGCTCATTGTTCAGCAAAGTTTTTGAGTAATATAGTTGTGTATGAAAACCATGGAAGTCTCCTAGCAATGCTCTCCTTTATTCTACGTGCCTTCATCTATTTTATTTTCTTTCATCTAGAGGTATATTACCCTAAAAGAGTCTTGAACTGATAGAAAAATCTCAGAGAAAGATTTTTTGAGAACACTTAAAACTGAATTTTAGGTTACTTGTAATCTTAGAAGTCCAGGGGTATGTTTTAAGCTCTGTTGCTCTTCCAGTCACTTAACACAGGGTTTACAAATGGTAAGAACTCAGTGAATATTTGTTGATTTGAAATGAATTTAACTCACAGTAAAACATGTATTTTCAGTATAGAAAAAAATGACATGGGCCCTTTTAATAAGATTTAAAACATAAAACTGGTTTTCAATAAATCCATTAAATAATTGGAGATAAAGAAACCCAGACCCTAAGATATAGCGCATGGCCCCATTTAAATGATGTTAAATTAGCTGAAACGTAGGTACTGTAGCTCCCTAAGGACTTTCAAAGATTTTTGGCTTGAATACAAAGCTCACAAATACTATCAGCTGGGGACCTAGGGCATGTTTTCCAAAGCTTGCCTGGTTCCCTATTCATGTAAAACTTTGTTTATCCAAAAGCTTCATATGTATATTGCCCTACCCTATCCACTTTTCTAGCATCTAATAACAGAGCAATCTACCAAAAATTTAGTGTTAGTTAACACAATTCTAACAATCTCTTAAATAGCCCCCTAAATATTAGTAAACGGTATTTTTTACCTTAACCAAGCACAGTCCATGATATCACGGTTTATATATGGAACATCTTTCTGGTAAAAGCTTGAACTGAACTGTGCCAATTATGTCCAGTTTGCTGATACAACTATTCATAACTAACAAATGTGCACACTGCAATAAAAATATTTTTCATAACAACAGGCATTTGCAAGCTTTTATTTTATAATAGGGACAAATCTATTGATTTATTTTAATACTTACCCTGAAGAAACAAAAGTAAAGCAAAAGCACTTTTACATTATTCTGGTTTTCAGAGACATTTGACAGAGGACTAATTTGTTGCTTAGGAGTGGATCTCTTGTTTCCTGAAAGTCGTTCATACCTTTTAAGTAAAGGTGCACACAGCACTGATTCACCAAGTAATCAACTTCGGTGTGCAATGCTTTGGTAGAACATCTGCTGAGAGTCTTAGCAGTTTTAAATTTTTTGTTGTGTCTCAGAGGATTTATTTATTTGTCACAAAGTTATTGTGATTAGCATGTAATTTGTATTTTTTATTACCATTATTATTTTTTCATATGTAGAATGGCTATTTTTCTCATCTTGCTTCCCAATGCAATCCCGATTTTTTTCCCCAGATGTTTGGTGATGCTGCACTTAGGGCATAGGGGTCCCTTGTCCAATTCAGGCGATAAACATGGCTGTTCAAAAGCAATTTTTACAATTCATTCTGCATTGTCAGTGAATATTTACAAGTGAACATGTGATCCATTTCTGGCTAATGGAACACGGGTAAATATGTCCCAGCATTTCCAGGTTTCATCCCTGATAAGAAGAGATATGTGCAAGAAATAATTTCCTTTTTATTTTTGCCCTTGGACATTATACTAAGAAGTTCTGACTGAAGCTGCTGCAGCCAACTTCTGACCATGACAGGAAACCAAAATTTCCCCCAGCATTCTCGAAACCATCCACTTCTTGACTTCTTATTTTGTGGAGTGTACAAAAAAATGTATTTGACCTTCATTATTTGCATCTGAAAACATCTGTAAGCATCATTTAAGAGGCTAATATTTATGCAGTTGATTTATGAACTTATACCCTTATTAGTAGCATTTTGTTCTCCTAAATGTTAGTAATAGCAAATGTCTATAATGCTTGATATTATCTTAAAACTTTCCTGGGTTTATAAAGTAAGCAATGTCATCTTCACATTATTGAGGCCAAAAGATAGTCTTACAGAGTAATCACATCAGGTCACACAGCTGGTATATAATAGAGCTGATATTGGATTCTCCACGTGATTATTTCACTTCAAAGACTGTGCTCTTTGCTACTGTGCTGTACCGCTTCCCTGAGGGAACACGACGCTGCACGGTAGCGCCTCACCGTTCCAAGTCTTTGTGTTCTTAACCCATTTCTCGTAGCCATAATTTGTAATGTCTTCCTAAATTTTATTTTCCAATATTATTAAGAAAAATTTCAAACATACAGCGAAGTTGAAATAATTTTATATGAACCACTATATCCCTACCACCTAAGTTCTACCATTAATATACTTGCTTGATCACATATTATGTTTTATCATCACTAAATTTTTTTTGTTTTCTTTTCTTTAATTCTTAGTAGTTTTTTAACTACTGAATTGCACATTTCATTAACAATGGATATGATGGGCCCTTGGATGCTAATTTAGTTTTCTAAGATCTGGGTGTTTCGAGTAGTTATTTTGAGTAAATGCTAACTCTCCTTTAATACTATTTGGCTGCAAGATAAAATAACAGAATTGTGCATTACTAGCATTATCACTAATAAATTAAAATAATCATTATGATAACCAGTTCAGGTCTGAATCTGTTTGGTTCAGTATAGAGAGGTGCATGTGATGTTGCTGGAATTGATGAGGATTGTCTTTCACTTCCAGTTGTATTTACACATAGTAAACAATGGTGCCACTAAATAATCATTGACATAGAAATGTGGCTTATTTATTCTTATACTGCTATTGTCATATTTCTGATTCAGAGTGCTCCTGCATGTCTTTTCTTATTTTAAAAGTCTGCAGAGGTTGCTTTCTTGATTCACCAGTGAGAAGGCTGTGTTTCTGTGTGAGGCTGTGTGGGTGCTTGTGAGTGAAGCCACAGTCCTCTATTTGAGATTCCCCTGTGCCCTCTGCCATGTGTTTCTGCTTCTGAACCTCTGGCCAGACTCACTTAGGCCAACAGAATAATTCAGCAAAGTTCTTTAATTCAGTTCTAACAGTCCACCTGGGAAATATAAAGAAACCAGGTTTGTAGTGTGGGTCTCTAGCCTCTCCTTTCGCTATTTCCATAGCCTCTAACTCTTCAGCTACTTGTAGCTAAAAGCTTTGGGTAAGCAAGTAGTGGTATTTTAAAAACTTATTTTTAACTCCCATCTTCATATGGGCAAAAATGATGGGGTTCTTTGGGGGGAAAATTACTGTAAATACATATTCCATATAATAAAGAATAATGAATATACCACAACTATTTGGGGCTCAAAGTATTATTATATGGCTTTTTAAAATTTGGTTTTTGCTATCTTTTTTCCCAAGAAAAAGCAATGCCATTGTTTGTTTTGTGGTTCCTTTACTTGATATTAGTCTATTTCTTTATGTACCTTAGGTCCACATAATACAAATATTTTATTGTCATTTTCTTAGAATGCATTTGCTGGCCATTTTCTTGGTTACTAGTCATTTTTCATTCTTTTAAAGTAAATACTTGTATTTGTTGAAATCTTCCTTTCTACAAGTCTGGGAAAAAGAAGAAATGGCCACAGAGCCTGTCTCCAGGCAACTTTTACCTAATAATATGCATAACTCCTTTCTATTTTGTCTTCTTGTTTTATCTAATTTGATATAGAATTAGTAAAATATATTTGGTAGTAATGTATTTTTTTTTAAGTTTTTTTTCCTATCCTCCCCTTCTCCCTTACAATTACATAATTTTTTTCCCTCTCAACTATTTAATCCATTGCTGGAAGTAGGATTTATGTATTGCATTCTACTTTAAACACCAAACACTTAATTAATACTTTAAGAAATAAAACCTAATTTGCAATAAGTCCTGCAAGCAAAAAATGGAACAAACATTTTGGTAAAAGAATGTTTTTAAAGAAATATCACTATGGTCCTTCACAGCCTTTCTGAGAAGTGGGCTATGAGACAATCACACATTTTCAAGGCCTAATAAAAATGCTAGCACTGCTAAGTGAAATAATTATATTATTATGAATGTCCAAAACATCCTTCAAGTTGCTTTGACTCCAAAGGAGCGAATTTCCCTGGTGTAATAGAAAGAGCATACTTGTTGCTGCTCAGAAACAGGTGTGACTACCACTTCTTCTGCCTTCTTGGGTCACTTCTTTGGGTATCTGCACTTATCTTGGAGAAATTCATCTTCTTCGGTTCTATCCAGTGCAGGTTCTTTCTCATTTTCAGATGTCTGTTCAAATGTCTCTTCTTTAATCAGATCTCTTCTGTCTTCAGCAGTCCTTGCTCTGTCTCTCAGCCCCTGACCCACCCCCCTGAGTGAGTTACCGTTTCACTGACAATGACTATGAGGGAACAGATCAGAGTGAACTAAGAGTAACAGGAAGGGGAATCACTGGGTTTATTATTTGTCATCCGTGTCTGCCACTGGAATGGGACCTCCATGGAAGAAGAGACCTTTATTTTCTCATTCAATGCGGTGTCCACCTACAATAGTGCCTGGCACATAAAAACTGTGCTGTTATTACTGTTGTTATTTTTAAATTCATGCTCAGGGATACACTCTGCTCTCCTACTTTATAAAACAGTACAGTACATGGGCTTCTCATATTTTATCACAGAGTGGACTCAAAGCCATGCGGTAATATATACTGTCTTCGGGTTTAGACAATTGTTTTGTTAGGTTTAGTTGATTAACCATTTTGCTGGGATGGAGCCAACCAGCATAATAGCGCCGGCAGGTATTTCTTAGTCCTACAGGCTGATTTCCTCTTGCTGTTCCGGACTGCCAGCTTCTAAACCGGGAGACACCTGAGCCTTTTGTGTGCCACATGACAGTCTTGTGTTATGTTTTTTTTTTTTTTCACAGGTGTTAAAACAAAACAGGGATAAGCAGATTTTGTAATCCTGTGTGCTCTGAGCCAAGCAGAAGCTGCACAGCTTGTGTTTTATGGCACAGTGCGTAGTGGCTGGCCAAGAAGTAAGTACGTCACTAAGGACACAGTGCATTTCCATTTATTCCATTAGACCTGTGGCCAAAAATCTGTATAAAGTGAGTGGTGGCCCTGGCTGGGCAGTTCAGTTGGTTAGAGCATCAGCCCAATATGCCGAGGCTGCGGGTTCGAACTGTGGTCAGAACACACACATGAAGCAACCAGTGACTACATAAATGAGTGGAACAACAAATCAATGTTTATCTCGCTCTATCCCTCTAAAATCAATAAATTAAAAAACAAAAGAAAGTGAGTGATGGAGTGATAGGAAATAATATTTTGAATTATTTTAGATCTTCAGCTTTATACCAGTGGCAATAGGGCCAGTTCAGGATTTAAAATAATGATACTCTTTGCAGTAATTTAGTCAACATAATTTCTTAATGGAACCAAATTTCAGGTATAAAAACCCTGGAGTCAAACCTTCCTTTAGTGATTCCATTTGCAGTGTTTCTGTAAAAATTTATTTTTAGACTATTCTTTTTATAAGTTAGTATTTTCAACAATTGGCAGAAAATTCACGTTTATGTATTTGCTTTAGTTTCATTGCCTTATTTCTTTTAGACTGAGAGATACACTACTATACATAGTTTTTTAAATTACTTGTTTAATCCTCACCTGAGGATATGCTTATTGATTTGAGAGAGAGAGAGAGAGATCAATCGGTTGCCTCCCATTTGCACTTGGACTGGGGATCAAAGCTGCAACCTAGGTGTGTGCCCTGACTGGGTATTGAAACTGCAACAACTAAGCCACCCAGACAGGACACATAGTTAGTTTCTAAATGTTAAAAATAAATTATAAAATTATCTTTATAATTTTGTAGGCACTGCTTACAAAACTCAAAAACTTTATGCAGGATTTGATATCACATAGGATCAGAAATACTGATTTATAGAAGCCTCATTATCTTTTATGTATTATTGCAGGTGCTGTCTCATATATGTATATATACAATATATATAAAATTCATGTGAAATATATATTAAATGTGTATAAATATTGCATATATAATATATAACTATATTTTTACCATAATCTAGTATAATATATTGCAAATGAGTAAATTGAATCTCAGAGAATTATGGTAATTTGGTCCAAGTCACACAGCTAATGAATTGCAGCACCAAAAAGCAAACATTTTGTCTGACTCCCAGATACCTGCCATTTTCACCACACCAAGTAGAAGATTAAAAACCCCAACATTCTCCTAAACAAAGCACTGGAATATAGTTGCTTAAACAAACAATAGCAAGCCAAATTCATGTAATAATGTGAGGTTCAAAATGGAATCCTGAGTAGTGTTTAAGGGAAGGTTTTATGAAGCCAAAGTGAGAAGTTTCAATGAGTACAGACAAGGCCTGGACAACTTGATGCCTAATGATGGTGGTTGTATTACTGGCAATTTAGTAAAATTTTCTTTGGAGCTGCATCAAATTACAATTTAAAAACAGAGTCCAAGCTTTGATCTATTTTCTTGAATCTAGGGAAATCTGGATGCACAAAAGGAAGCTCTGGCCTGGAGACCTCACAGAGGACAGCCTATAGGGGGAAGAATCCATCGCCCCCTTTCCCCCTGCCCATCAGTATCCCAGTGTTCCGGAAGCACAGGACCTGGGATAGATCAAATCAGCTAATTTTAGCAATAGTTATGTGGAGTTTATTCACTTCCCTGCTGTTAGTCTCTTGGGCAACCATTCTTTTCCTGCCTTATTCTTGCAAGTTAAAACAAACCCACTTCAGTCCCTCAGAGTCTCTTCATCTTAATCTCACTATTATTCTAACCTTCCCCCAACATCACCACCACCGAAACATGCACATACATACACACAGAATTAGAACAAAATTAACTTTGTTTCTAATTATGTATCATAGTGGAATTTTGTATTTTATTTTTTAAAGCATGAAGCACATTTCTTCTGTTAAGTAAGGTTATGGAATGTGAATGTGCAGATTGCTTGCTTGCACAGGGAGAATTTTGATGGTTAAGAAATAAAAGTGGTCATTCAGTGGAAGGGGGGTGAATAATGCCCTCAGACACTTCTGAAGATATTCATTTATGCCTGGCCAGTTTCAGCTACAATAACTTTGTTTTTGAAATGATATATGCTCCATACACAATCATTTCCAAATCCAAAAACACAATCTTTGGGAAGTTATGACTTCCAGGACTACAGTTGAAACAATGCCAAATCTAAAGTTTTGTAAATTGGGCTCTAAGTGTGAAATCCTTCCAGCTGTTAAATGTATCTCATGTCAAATTATATTCACAGTTTTTTCAGAATATTTCCTTCTATTTAAAGACTACTGAAAAAAATACATAAAAGTTAACATGTAAACATCCTTTTAAATTCTCAACAATTATGAGAACAGCATATATACAAATAGGTGTATATAGGTCATAGCTTGGGATGGCTTTGTGGAATTTTTTTTCTGTGTGCTTTTTTAGTTTTCAGAATAGCTCTTGAAAAACAGAATGAACTATAACCCATAACCTGCCCACTTCATTATTTTAAAAGCTCCAGGCAATTGCACCTCAGGAAGTGAATTACACTCTTTGTTTACAGGCTGTGACTTTCAGAGACTGACACTTTTCCCTGCTGATACAACAGCTGTGCAGAGCTGATGAGTCATTGGAAGGAGGCAATGCTCTCTCACCCTCCTTTTCAGCCTCAGGTAATTCATTCTGAAGAGAACCAGTCACACACTCTAATTTGCAGAATGTAGCTGGTTCACAGTCCAAATTCTCAAAGTCTCTTTATTCTTGAGGAATGTAAACTTCAATCCGCATTGGTAAGAAGCAGAAATTTTATAGTTCTTTGATTTCCGTGAAAATCTTTCATTTTTGATGATCATTTCTATTCATTCAGACTTCCATAGTGGAATACCCCAAATTAAAGTATCCCCCAAGATGCAGGTGTGTCCAACCTTTTAGCCTCTCTGGGCCACGCTGGAAGAAGAGTTGTGTGAGGCCACAGATTTATATACATTGTGATATATAATCACAACAAAAAAATCTCATAATGTTTTAAGTAAATGTATGATTTGTGTTGGCCACATTCGTAGCCAACTTAGTCTGCATGTGGCCTCTGGGCTGCAGGTTGGCCCCCCTGCAAGAATGTAAGGTAATTTTCCCACTTAATAGACACAAAGAGGGGAAAGCATAGAGAGTGGGAATTGACCAGTCACCTGCCTTGTGGATGTCTTACTGGCCTGTTTTGAAGGAATCTGTCAAGCTTATAGAAGTTAAGACATGAAAGTCCTTAAAATCATTAGCCAATTTCTTCTCTCTTGTCCTTATTTTCATCCAAGTCACAACAGCTGTGAATTGTGAAAATTAATAAAGGGAAACCTCGTTGAATGGCATCAGGAGGCTAGAAGGGGGACTCTCAGGCCCTACAACTCATGTTCAATTACCCCAAACAGGAAGAGATGCATCCTGCATCTCCAACAGAACAATGTTTTCTCTTCATTACCCCAGCAAGAGAAAGGAAGATTTTCTCTTTGCCTGGCAACAGCTCAGCCAATGAGAGACTGTCACAACTCAGCCAATAAAAAACTACTACACTTTGAACTACCAGTTTCTTCCAAAGACTCTTTGCTTAGAACACAATCCAACTACCCCTTTTCCTTTATAAAAGAACAGTTTCTCTCCTCTATATTTCAGACTTGCCTATGGTTTTGCCATAGTTTGCATGTCTTAAACTGCATTGTTTTTTGTTGTTCCCAAGTAAATCTCTTTTTGCTGGTAAAATAACTGCGATTTTAGTTTAATAGAAGATGTAAAACACTAACAAAAAAGTAGTATATATCTTTTATTGGCATATCAAATCTTGATTTATTTTTTTTACAGTTTACACCCCAGTTCTGTGATCTGTGAAACTGTCCTTTGCCTGTTGTACCACTTAGTGGCCGTTAGAAAACAGTTCCTGTGGGGGTAGGTGAGGTGCCAAGACTATTCCTTTGCTCCTTTTTGGAGGACAGTGTGTATTGACTATAAAAGTAATATGTGCTTTTGTCTTCCTACTTTTAATTTATAATTATAAACAAAAATAATCATCCATGGTCTTATCATCATTAATATTTTAGCATTTCACCATTATCTTTTTGATACATTTTTACAACAGAAATTTTGCTACATTTAAAAATTAAAGGAAATAGTCTTATAAGCATGGAGATTTGAAATAACATGGTAAAGTATTGATATTATGTATAAATGTAGATTTTGAGTTCTGAGATTCATCCTATCACCACATATAATTTAGACTTTGGGCATTATCAAATACTCTTTCATTCATTCACTTAGTTTGGTGTACAATATAGCCATGGAGTTTTTCATATTATAAATAATAGATTTATAATGAGCTTTGATTAGCAAAACTATGTGGAGACCTCCATTAAAAGTATCTCCTTATTTGCATTTATTTTGTTATCAGGTCACAGCTTCTTTACAAACACAGAAAAGCTAAATTACAACAGATCTTCTAAATTAGATTAATTTGTATGTGATAACAATACATTTTTTCATTGATTTATTATTCATTCATTTAACGAATATTGTCTGAAAGCTTAGCCTGTGCCAGGGACTATGCTAGGAGCTTAAAATAAATAGGGAATAAATTCCTCCATTCTTGTCCTTGGGGAACTTCCCTGCTAGTGAATTCTTTATTTCTATTCCCCAAGCTGCTTTAAATAATAGAAATTTTTATTAGCTTTTCAGTAACTCTGAGTCCAAGAGGCACAAAGCACAAAAGATCTAATCCAAATGGCACTGTGTGAACCAGTGTCATACAGTAAGCTAACAATTCCGCCTGGATAGCTGCCAACTTTTATTTTACTTTAAAAGTTATTAATTGAAAATCTATTTTAGGAGGGTAATTTTACGTCAGTGTGGGCATCAAAGATAGAAGTTGGAATGTTGAGTTTTGAATAATAATATTGAAGTGTTTCAGAGACTAAAAACAGAAAATTCCACTAAATTAGTACATTCACTGTTTGGTTTTGTGTATGTTTCAAAGGTCCTGATCTCTGATAGGTCCCCTGGGAACAAAGAGACTATAAGGGCTACGGAACTCTGCTCTCAACTAGAAGGTGATTTGTACGTGAGGGTTCTATTGGAAACCCCATATAATGAATTTCCTCCCCAAGTGTGTTTTTTCTTCCTAGGCATGCCAAAAAGTGGATAAACACAAACCAGATCCAATGGGATGGCTATTCCCTTGTAATTTACCTTCCCTGGCCTGTTGAATGGTCTCCAAAGATGCCCACACCATAATGCCTAGAACCTGTGACTTCGTGATGTTAAGTAGCAAACAGGATTTTCGGATGAAGTTAAGCAGAGAGATCATCCTGGGTTATCCTAGTGGGCCCAATTCACATTAGACCTTAAAATCCGAGGACTCTCTCTGGCTAGACAGGACAGATGAAGCAGGATGGGAGGTCAAAGAGATTTGAAGGATGAATAAACACCCCAAGTTGCTGGCTTTGAAGGTGAAAGAGGCCATAAACCAAGAAATATAGGCAGCCTCTAAAAACTGAGACTGATCTACAACAGCCATCAAGAAAGTGAGGACGTCAATTCTACAGCTGCAGGCAACCAAATTCTGCCAACAAACAGTAAGTCTGGAAGAGGCTTCCACAGAACCTCCAGGTAAGAGCCAGTCTGGTAAACACCTTGAGTCTGATATTGTGAGACCTAGAGCAGAAAGTCAAGGTAGTAAGTTTGAGTTTTAAGCCACTAAATTTATGGTAATTTGTTGTAGGAGCAATAGACAATGAGTACACCTTTAACTGCAATTTAATTGTCAATACTAAGTCTTCAGTCATGTTTTTGTTAGAAATAAATACATAAATTATCATACCCTGGGTTTTTTGTATTAACATTTATATTTTGTCAGTAAGTCATCTTTCTGATAATTTGGCACTTAGGTATTGTCCTGTATTTCCTAAATGCTTTGCTTTACATTTTTTATTTATTTTATTAAGTCTTTGCCCAGTATGGAAATAATGAGTACTTGAAGATGTTGCTTAGTGTTTCTTCTATGCCAGGCTCCTCCCATTTGTAGCATGGAGGTTTGTTCATAATGGTGAGAGCTGCTGGGGGCCATCTGTAATGTCCCAAAAGCCCTGGCCAACAAGGAACCAAAGGTGCTAAAAGGTTTGTGTACATAAACCCTGGGTGTGAAGTCCAGTCACTGAGCAGCCCTAATGCATCAGGTTGGATTCTGTCTTTATCACCTAGAGTTTTCTTAAGTGGATGACAGGTATAGTTTAAACCAGAAAGCCTAGTCATCAAGAAAGTGGGGTTGACTAACAATTCAGAGCAAGTCAGGCGAACGAACCAGAGAAGAACGTTATCTTTATCTATCTTCAGCCCAACAATAAACCCAAGAACAGCATGTAGGCCATTTCATCTGTAAAATCTGTATGATTTTACAATAAACTCTAAAACATCTTTTGAAAGACTGCTAAATACAGTGCCAAGGCCATACTGTGTGCTTAACTTTCTACTCGTTTGATAGTCATGATTCTAGAAATCTGATTTTAAAACAATTCCCTTGGCTTCCAGGGAATAATTACTTTAATGATCTTTTAAATGTTTTCCCCATAAGATCTGACCTTGCTGTAAATTCTTTACTGCCTCTTTATATGGTGATAGGGGATTAGGCAGACACTGTTCTTGAGTCTTTACTAAGCTAAAGTAAAGTGGCCAATAGGTGGCCTAACTATTATGGGGAAATATTTAAGGAGGAAATGAAAATTTAATATTTTCAGAACCTACAGAAACAACCAAAGTGAATGGTAAAAAACAAATATATTATGTCAAATTAATAGTAGAAGGAACTAGAAAACATTAATTTTCCCATTAGGACTTAGATTGTGGAGCTATTATCATTTACTAATTATACATATTTAAAAATAAATTTTGATATGTATAAAGTTGGAAACCACATTAATAAATTAAAATAAATGGTGGAACTATATAAATTTTTTAGCAAACATATTTCTTGTGTTGCTCTTAGAAAGATCTTTTTTTCGGTACCTCAAAGTCATGATTTGCACCAACCAGAGATCTATATGGAAAGAAGGGAAGAGAAGGGAAGGGAAGGAAAGGGAGGGAACAGGAAAGGAGGGGAGATGAGGCTAGGGGAGGGGGGAGGGCAGGGGAAGGGGAGGAAAGAAAGAAAGAAAGAAAGAAAGAAAGAAAGAAAGAAAGAAAGAAAGAAAGAAAGAAAGAAAGAAAGAAAGAAAGAAAGAAAGAAAGAAAGAAAGAAAGAAAGAGAGAGAAAGAAAGAAAGAAAAGAGGGAGGAAGGGAGGGAGGAGGGAGGAAGAAAGGAAGGCAGAGTAAATAAGTAAATGAATTGACACATCACAGAAGTGGAGACTCAACTGACTAATGAGATGAGTTCACACCCATCAGATTAAATGAACTAGAAAATTCTATGATACTCAATTTTGGTAACAATATGGGGAAGTAGAAACTCTCATGTACTGCAGCTGGAATGCAGAGTAGCCAGTCTAGAGAGCAATCTGACAGCACTTGGTAAAACCAGCATGTTCGCTGTGATCCATCAGTATCACTCTTGAGTATTTCTCTAGCACATGTTCATATGCAGGCATGTTTGAAGATGTTTGTCACAGTATGATTGTTGAGAAAAAAGGAGTTGGAAGCTACCTAAAGTTCCCAAAACTAGGGAAATAGATAAGTGGTAGATGTGGTTGTAACAATATTCAGCAGTAATAAGAAACAACAGATTAATAGTACCAATGTGACTATCTCTTAAAATCATGTACTCGAGAGAATAAAATTAGAAATAGATTGAGAACTATTATGCAATGCCATTTATATAATGTAAGGCCACACACGTACAATAGCTCAATAATACTGTGTTTTATGAGGATCTTTACATAGCCAAAGACATATATCAAAACATTAAAGAGAGTGCCAGGGAGGGAAATAGCAGTGGGGACATGGAACAAAGAGTGAAAAAACAAAATAAGAGGCAAACTGGTACAGAGCAATGATAGTGGGCGCCATGTACTAGAGAGTAAGAGGTACTGGATCACCAACATGCAATATCCAAAGAAGAGCTCGGGGTAGAACAAATAGGAGAATATTTTCAACAAGCAGGTTTTATTACAATTATATCACTTTCAGCCCGTTGCCTTGGTCTTCTGTCTTCATGTTTCCAATCACTCTAATGAACAAACTCTAGGAATTCATCAGAACTAAAACTGTTATACTGGAGGGCCCTGGATTAGTTTCCTTTTTTCACACTGATCATGACAAATTTAGCAGCTAAAAACAATACACATTTATTGTTACACAGTTTTCACATGTTAGGAGTCTGGCCATAGCTTTGGCTGGATTTTACCCGGCTAAAATCAAGATGTCAGTTGTGGCTACGATTTTGTCTGAGGCTCAGGATTCTCTTCCAGACTCACTGGTTGTTGGCAGAATTCAATTCCTTGTGGCATAGGACTGGAGCCCTCAGCTCCTAGGGGCCATCTGCCATTTTCTGTCATATGATCCTCTGTATGTCATGACAGTTGACGCTTTGAAGGCCAATAGAAACTTGTCTGTTGCTGCTTACATCCATTTTAAAGGACTTGCCTGATAAATCAGGTCTATCCAAGGTAATCTTTCTTTTGATTAACTCAGAGTCAGCTAATTAAGGATCTTAATTCATCTGCAAAATCCCTTTACCTTTGCATCATAACCTAATCATATGAATTATATCCCTTTGAGATAGTAGGGCAAATAGTCATTCATATATGGGACAAATACTAATGATGTATTTACTATGTGCCAAGACCCACAAAATAGTTAAGGATGAGGAAGATAAAGGGTTAATAAAATATAGTACACTGACTGACTGACATAAGGAGCTCTCGGTCTAGTGGTGAAGAGAAATATATGCCCATTTAATTAAAATGAAATAAAATAAAAATAAGGTGGGAAAAGTGGTTAGAATTTGGAGTCTGGCATGCAGTTACTTAAGTTCAAATGCTGGCACCATCTCTGAGTAGCCGTATGAGTTTGGAAAAGAGCATAACTTTGTTACAGAGAAGAAAGGGAGAGAAGGGAAAAGGAAAGAAGTGAGGGGGAAGCAGGAAAAACTGACCAAAGTTTTGTGAAGATAAAATGAGTTAATAGATGTAAAATGTTTAGAACAGCCTCAGACACATCTCAGTTCTGATAGCAAAGATAGGTGGGAGCACAGAACAGACAATGGTGATATTTTATAAATTCAAAGAATGGGACCCTGCAAGTTAAGTGATTTCTCTGTATTCACAATTTGTGAGTAAATAGAATCAGGAACAGGAAGGAGATAATCATGATCTCAGGGATTTCAGGCATTGTACTCAGTCAGTGAATATAAGCCCAAGTAATGACAGGGCTCAGCAGTTTGAGGATGGAACGTGTTATTTCTTTATTATGTCTGTACAATGACCTCTGCACAACTCCTTTGCCATGAAACTTTTCATCTTTCAGTATTATAATAATGACTATATGATGATAATAATGATAATAGTGATAATTATTATAATCTTTCAAACAAAAGATAATTTTCAAGAAATATGTTTAATTTTTAAAACAGCCAATAAATGACATTCATTATGAACCCTCAAATCCTTTTTAAGGGAGATAGTTGGATAACAATCTTATCAGAGCAATATATATATTTATGTAAACAAAAATAAAGAAAAAATTCAGAAAGTAAAAAAAATCAATGCATATTTTCAAATGCTCTCTGTGTGCTACCCTATAGAAATTTTGTTATATTGTGTAGAAGACTTGCTAAACAAAACTGAAAACAATGCTAAATAGTTTTCCATTTGTCATTATTCAATGTTTAATAATGGGCAACTATCATGCTTCATTCATTTTGTATGAATACAAAATGAATGAAGCAAATTTATAACATCTCCAGGCAAGGATAAATCCCAGCTATTCACTAAGCTGGGGCATCTGCCGACAAGATCTAGAGAAATTGCTGGCTGCTTTGAGCAGCGGGACAGCCTGCAACTGCTTAACATTGCTCACCTGTGCCTGTCATGGCCCGCACTAAAATGAAAAGTTATTACTTGGTATTTTCTGGGATTAGTTTGAGCATCTGTTTATCCTAACAATAACTAAAAGAGAATTGCTACAAGATAATGAAGTTTGATCAGCTTAATAAAATCAGCAGTGCAATTCAATTCTGCCCAGCAGGCAAACTTTTAAATTCACATCCAAATTAATAATAGAAATGTACACTTAAAAGATACTTTGATCCAAAGGATTCAAAAGGCTTTGCAAATTTAGGTGGTTGATGTTCAAGAATGGAGTTTACACACAGCTGTTTGAAGCAGCAGAATCATGCGGCTGTGCCTTCCAGTAAAAGCAGAGTTAGGCTCCTAAATATTCCATTGTGTCATGGGGAAAGTAGGATTTGGGAAGATAAAGTCAGGACTCTATGAACAATTGTATATTCATGGAATAAAACAATAGTGATAGTCATCAGCCAAATGAGGACATCATTAATAAAACCAAACACATTAAAATTTTATAAACAATTAGTTTGTTAAGCTAATTTCTATTTATCATATCTTACCTACCATAAACTATCATTCTAAATGAAATTCATGTAAAGTTGTATTATTTTAATATATACTTATATATGTACAATTTTTTCTTTATCTGACATTCCACTTAAATATCTCATTAAGGTGTTTGTGTTATTTATCACACAAACTGAGACACTGAGGAATGAAATGGGGGGGTTTTAACAATTACACTAGGGTACACAATGCTTTAAAAATAATTTGATCTATTTTTTCAGAATGTGCATTTTTACCTGAATACTTTCTATTGTCTAAATATTTTATGTAAAATTTGATGTTTTTAATAATGATATAAAAGCCTTAGCCACAAAAAAGATAGAGTGTGATTATATTTTAAATGCCACCTTTTTCAATGCTTTAATCAATTACAATTCAAGCTCCCTCCAATTTACCTTGGGCCCCAAACTGTAGAAAACCTTCCAATCAAGGCACATAGCATGATGATAAAATTCCATAACTCACTGCCTCCAAGAAGTAATTTGATTGCACTGGCTTCACTTTCACTTTGACAATCTTGACTTGATCCTGTGTCACTCGTAGAAGCTTTCAACAAAATTCATGTATTCAGCATACAGTTTGAGCTTTATGATGTCCGTAATATAAGATGTTATAAAATTATAAATGTACACATATGGTAATGTCAGAATCCTTGCTGACAACAATCACCTCTAAGATGCTCTAAAAATTTTAGTCTGTATTTGAAGGAGACATTGGCGATATTGTACACCACTTTTTTTCAAAATTAGCAATTCTCAATATACAGCATGTGACCAGCAGGCACAGAGATTATGTTATAATCAGAAAGCAGGATTCGATTGTTTCTTATATTGAGAGAATTGCATTATTATACTATTCCAAGAGTAGAGGGAAATGTTATTATCCAATGAATTAATATAATTTTAATCAAAGTTGATAAAGAATTCTGTTTTTCTAAAATATTCCAGTATTTATGCCACTGTGAAGCATTTTCTAATATTGACTTTTTTGTTAGGGGCTGGGAAGTAATCTTTCTTAAGTGAGAAAGGAATTACTTATAAGAGATCCTTTGAGAATAGTACTATTTAAAACTCCCCTATTTTCATCAGATACCAAATTTTTCCTGATTTCCACATTCTATCTTTTGTTCATATATTTCCAAAACATTTAATAAAAAAGAAGAAAAAAGCAATGGAAAACTCAGAGCCTGCAGTCCAGTCCTTTATAAATAATCAAAACAACAATCAAGTATTTACCCTAGCACTTGGGCAGAATGGACAGAGCAGAAGTTCATAAAAACATTCTCTTAATTTAAGAATTGTAGTTGTTCCAGATAATCATAAGTAAAAGTAAAAACTATAAACCTTAGGGAGAAGAATTACTAGATATTTTTGGAAAAATACCGTTTTACAATCAAATTCGAAGATAAAAAAAACCTTTTTCTCTTCGTGATGGATGATTATATATAGTTGTGTGTGACTGGTGAAAGACATCTAGAGGGATTGCTCAAGGTTACAGGAAAACTCTAAGGAATTCTTGCAGCAACATCCTGAAATAAGAGCTCTCACATAATAGATTCACTGTGGTTTTCTTTGAGAAGCAAAGGTTGAGGAACACACGACCATTAACTACCCAGGATGAGGAGGAGAGTTGACTTAGGCATCTGAATGCTTTTAGCTTTAGTTTGCCCCTCTGTTTAAAGAAGAGAGTTATGCGATTAGCTTAATTTGATCATTTTCCTTTTCCCTTTGGTAATCTTCCTCCTGCGTTGTAAGATACATATGTTGCTTCCTTTGCTTTTCAAATGAATGTAAAATGAATTTCCCTGACAAACTATGTTATTGATGTAAAGCCAGAAATTTACATAAGTGATCTGAATCTATGGCATGTGCAACTTCTTAGTTGAAAGCAAGACAAAAAATCTTTTCCATCATGAAGATTATGCATGTAGTAAGAAAGAATGTGCAGTTATGCAGGGGTGGGCAATGCAGGCACTGGCACTTTGGCCTTGGATCCAGAAATCAGGCATTTGCCTAAAGTTTCCTCTGTCACCTTGACCTAATCATCCTTCTTTTTAAAACTCTTTATGATAATTTTTAATTTTAATGCAAATAGTTACCTTCCTATGTTGATAGACAAGCACCTTAATGTTATAAAGATGGCATTTTTTTTCTTAAATTAGGTTATAGAGATAGTATTATTAATAGTAGAAACTGTAGTGAAATTTTCTTGAAACCATAAGCATCCAGAAAAATACAAAGGCAAGAAATGAAAGAAATTTTTGAAAAAGAAGAATGCTGGGGGACTTTCTTTGCTGCTTCTTAAAACATAATGCAGAATAATGTCAAGGTTAGAGTGGCCTGGGCTCAAGAACCAAAAGGCAGATCAAAGAGATAAAAAAGGAAATCTAGAAACATATCTTAATAATTGCAATAAGCATTATTTACCTGGCAAAGTTACCATCACAGATAAAAATAAGCAAAAAGTAATTTTAAAATCTACCAAGCCAAGTAAAATTATTTAATAAAACTAAAATTTTAAGATCTAATACATTGTACAGAAAGAAATTTAATGAATGGTCCTGTGATAGTGGATTAAATGAGCTAGATTTTAATAGTACAACCAAGTAAGTTTTAGATACATTAAAAATTAATGTCAAAAATAAGTCTACAGAAAATGAATATTTAAATAGCAATCTAAGCTCAGATTTTAGAAAAAGAGAAAATCAGCACCCATGGAGAAAAACAACTGTATATTCAAGAATATAAAAAAAGTCAAACTGCAATATGTCAAAATCTATCATAAGCATGATTCATGGATCAGCAGTAAACTTGGAAAAGTATTTTCAGAAAAATGACAAAGGATTATGTCATTAAATAATAAATTTGTCAATAGGAAAATGGGCCAAGTTTTTGTAAATGGAGTTCACTGACAAATAATACATATGTGACTAATAAATATAATAAAACATATTTGCCTTCCCTACCATGTCAAAATATGTCAATTTAAATAAGATAGCACCTTGCCCCTCAGATTAGTGGGGCAGGGGGAAGGAAAGGTACAGTGGAATTTCGCACATACCCTACCCCAGCCACTAGCCCATCCCTTACTAGAATGATTGAAAGATTGAAAGCCACTTTGGAAAACAAAGTGGCAGTTTATTACAAAACTTAACATACTCTTACCATATTATACAACAATTGCACTCCTTAGTGTTTATCCCAAGGAAATGAAAACTTAAGTTTACATGAAAACCTGCACACATGTTTCTGGCAGTTTTATTCATAAATGCCCCAAACTTGAAAGCAACCAAGATAAATGGGTAAACTGTGGTAATCCAGACAATGGGATGTTACTCAGAACGAAAAAGAAATTAATTATTAAGCCATGAAAAAAACATGGAGGAAACTTAAATGCATGTTATTATGTAAAAGGAGCCAATCTGAAAAGCCTGCATTCGGTATGACTTCAACTACATGACATTTGAAAAAAGGCAAAACTATGCACACAGTCAAAAGATCAGTGGTTAAGTTAGGGAGGAAGGAGGATGAATAGAGAGAACATCAAGAAAATTTTAGGGCAGTGAACCTACTCTGTATGACACTACACTAGTGGACAGAAGTCACAATACATTTGTCCAAATCAGTAGAATGTACAAAACCAAGAGTGAACTCAGATGTAAAGTGTAGGTTAATCTACTGTAACAAATGTACCACTCTGGCAGGGCATGTTGATAACAGGAGTGTTTATGCCTATATAGGGGCAAGACATATACGAAAAATCTTTGTACCTCCTGCTCAATTTTGCTGTGAATCCAAAACTGTTCTTTAAAAATATTATTTTTAAAAAACTAGGAGAAACAATCTTATTTTAAAGGGAATGTAAAAAGATTAGATTTATCACTGATAAAATTAAAATAGGTAATAGAAGCAGCTAAAAATTACATCTAGCCATTGATTACTTCCATTTTTCTTTGGCTTAAAGTGCCTGCAGCTATGTAAGTATGCTATTTTTATTCTGTTTTCCCATTATTAAAATAATACATGCCTTTTATAGACAAAGTAGAAAATACAAAAGAATAAAGGGAAATAGCATTTCACATATTACTGGATATTTTGTCTCACTGATCTTACTTTAATAAAGAGCTAACTAAAATTTATAGTTTGTGATATACTTCTATCTTTTAATTACAAAAAATTTATATTATTAGTCCCTTAACAGTGCATTTTTGCCAGAGTTCATAAAAGGTTCACTGCTTTATATGGTTTTGCATCTTGTGATATGATCTCTAACGTTTACCCTGTGATACTGCTGCCGTCTAATGTTTCACTGGAATTTTTCATTTTCACTTTCATGCCATAAACTACAACCTTAAATTTATTGCAATATTTACATACATGGCAGCTGTTAAAATGACAGTAGTGGAATACGCTTAGGGAATAGTTACTAGGGCAAATGTACGCATGCAAACACAGCGTCATTTAAGTTACTTGTTTATTGTCAAGTTGAGCATTTTTTCCCTTGTGCAAAGGCATATGTGTTGATACTAATGTAGCAAAGTTACCCAATTCACTCACTCCAGTCATGCATTTCTTTATTCATATGCACATTTACTGAAAAGTTTATGGAGAACCTACTACGTGCCAGGCAGTGAGCCAAACAGCATAGGCAGGGAGAAGTAGACATAACAAGAAAAAGAGCATTGCCATATGGCAAGAACTGCTGAAAGGGGGTCTAATCAAAATACTCTGGAGTCACCCAGGAGAATGGGAGAAGGTGACCCTTGAGCTGGGTGTTAGAGGATGAATGAGCATTTACCAGGCAGAGGGAATAGCATTTGCACCTGCGTGGAGCTAAGAAAAGAGGAAGAATAATTGAGGCAGGAAATAAAACTTGAAAAGGAGGCTGGATCAGCTTGTGATGAGTCTTGTGTGCCAAGCTAAGGAGTCGACTGAGGTTTCTTTGCGTCAGAGACTGTCATGATCCGTTTGGACTGGGAAGAACATTCCGCAGCCACCTAAGCACTGATTAGATTAGGAGGAAACTGGTGACAGAAACGCCAGTGAGAGGCTTTGTCAATGCAAAAGATGAGGGCTAAAATGTGGGCAGTCTCAAAGCACGGAGAGCAGCAAGTTATTTGATCAGCAAAAGTAACAGTTTTTATCAATTAATTTAAAGGGAGAAAAGGATGAGGAAGAAAGAAGATAGGGAATATATTTTTTAAAAACATTGGGTGTGAAAATCAGAAAGATGAGAGAGAATCTGAAGAAGGGTTAGAGTCCATCTGATTTTTTAAAGGATAAGTGAGGTTGAGCATGTAGATAAAGTGGGAGGTACTGGGGGAGGCAGAGAGTAATATACTTTTATTTTTAAATATTTTTTATCCTCCCCAGAGAGAATTTTTTTTCATTGTTTTTAGAGAGAGAGGGAGAGAGAAAAACACCAGTGTGAGAGAGAAACATTGATTGGTTGCCTCCCACATGCTCTGGGACTAGGGATCACAGGTGCCTGGACCAGGGATCAGGGATCAGAGATCAGGGATCAGGGATCAAACTTGCAACTCAGGTACGCCTTTGTGTCCTGACCAGGAATTGAACCCTCAACCTTTCGGTTCCGGGATGAAGCTCCCACCAACTGAGTTACACTGGCTAGGATGAGAGTAATATACTTTTCTAAACTGAGACAAATGTGCTCAAAATATTTAATGTTTTCATTTCTCCTATGTGGGAGTAGGAGAATAAGAGTTGACAAACAGATATTCTGGAAGAAAGGGTGAGGGAAATCTAAAGGTGATCAGGGGGAAGGTGCCTGACCCAAGGAGGTTAAGAACTCTGATTGCTTCTAACCTTTCAGACTGCTAGGAGAATTTCCAGATGAGCGTAGAACTCAACCTGAAGTAGAAGAATGGCTGCAGGTGCTTGGGCTTTGCAGTAAAATAGCACTTGACCTTGACAAAGGAGACAGGTGCTTATGGATTCGACCCTTTTCCTTCGGTGTGCATTTTCCAACAGTGTCATCACTTCAAAATGACAGGTAGACCATACATGGAATCACTGAACTCAGAGTAAAGTCCGGTTATCCCTGGCTTCAGCATCTTCTACAAATATGACTTCCAACAATCACCTCAATCTCATGTATAAAATAATATTGTTAATATGCTCCCTGCCTATCCCATTCATTTTTGTGAGTAATAAATGATAACACCAAGAAAAGAGCATTCAAATGCTCTTAGCCACTAGGGCCAAATTGCAAAGTAGGAGATTTCGGGGAAGCATTTTCCAATCATGTATTCTCCTCTGCTTTCCGGACAAAGAAAGAGAAAGAGCAAAAAAAGAGGGACTTCACATCCATACTCAACTGCCTCCCCAACAATGTTCTTCGCACAGCTTCAGAGGGCCTGTTTGATCTAACACTCCTTTCACTTTCTCAGCTCCAGCCCCCAGGGTCTTCAGACAAAGCTTGTATCTGCCTCAGTACTGCTCACAGCTCTCATAACTACAATATAAGAACAAAACCTACCCAATCTCTAATCTCCCTGCCCTGCTTTATAATGCTTGATCACCAGCAAATGTACAGTGTACACATTTGTTTCTCACCTGTCCCCCCTCGTGTCAGTGTAAACTCCACAACAATAAGACTGTCCCGTTTGCCATTGTAACCCCTGTGTTTGGTGCCCGAAGGCATTCAATGAGTAATTGTTGAACAGATGGATGAATGCATCTGTAAAATGGATACACCCATTTCACATGTCTTGTATTCTTAGGAGAACTTAAAAAAATAAAAATACAAAATAGTATGAGGATGATTGCTCAGGATTCAAAAAAAGAAGCAAAGAATGGAAAATTCAGGCAAAGAATGGGCTTTGAAATAAGAGAACGAGAGGGCAGGGTACAATACGATAAGGAGCTGCCACAGCTGGTAAAATGGCAGGTTCTGCTCGGACGAGCAACTTATCTCCAGTTACCTAGGAATCTTCCAGTTTTAGAACCCCAAATCCTTCATCCATGCAACCCTCAATCTTTGGCAAACTTGGATAATTGGCCACTTTAGCTTTTGGAGTCAAGGATTCTAAAATCCTTGAATTTGAAATCCCTATTCACCTTTATTAGTAATAGGACTTTGGGCAGGACATACTTTTCCAATTTTAGTTTCTCATTTGTAATTGAAGATGGAAATATCTGAATCAAATTTTTGTAGGAATTTTTTAGATTGGACTATATATATAAAAACACAACACACTGCCTGGTACATAATAAGTGCTGGTCAAACAGCAAAAGGTGTTATTAAGTTGCCTGGTTTATAATTGGCATTCGATAAATTTCAGTTTAAAGATGAGGGAAGATGCTCATCCCTGAGTGACTTATTTTTGTGACTTGAATGATGACTTTTCATAATAGAATTATATTATCTCAAGACATATAATAATGACTCCTTCAATTTTAATATTAAATTTGGCAGTCTGTTTGTAGAGCTTTATCACATCTTCATCTAGAAAAAAGCACTTTTGTATTTATTGCCTTCATTATTATCAAGAAACTATGTAGTGCAGTTGAAAAAAAGAAAAAAATCTGAAATTTTATACATTTTAAAACATTACTTAAATATATATTTTTTGTACCTGTAAGTACATTCAAAGTCCTTCAAATAAGGCTGGAAATACCATATTTTAGGGAAGCATAATTTTCTCATCAACAAAAACAAATGTTCCAACTAGTTTTGTGAAATAAAAGCCTTTCAAATAGTCACTTGGAGTTGATTTTTTAAAAAAGTTCTCTTGTCTGTTTCTGTTAATGCCCACATGAGTTTTACTAGTTGCAACTGAAATCACAAAAACCAGGGCTTGATGCTTAGCTGGCAAGAGGCCAAAATAATGAAATTAATAACATATGCTGAAGAACCCATTTGTAACTATTTTTCCATTAAAAAAATGAGGCAGCTCAAAGCTACTGACAGGGCTTTCTCCCCTGCACCCACCCTTGTATTTTCTTTTGCCTTCAAGATGTCTGAATGTTGAAGCCGAAGGTTCTTAGTTATTTTCACGATTCGATGTGCCTTTAACTTTTAAGCAACCCCACAATTCTTAGACAGTTCATTTTTGTTGTTATTTTTCTAAGCTTTTTTTTTTTTCAGTCAGAGGTGAATTTTTCAAGTCTCTGCCATCTAGAGACATCCTCTAATTTGGAGGTGAGCCCAATGCTAGTAAGGACACTTACTGAGACACAGTCTCGGTGCTATTGGCCAGCCTCACCCGTCAGCAGCCTGCCATGAAACTCTTCAGCAGGTAACTCTCAGATCTCAGAGCCTATGGCCAAAGGGATATTCAACTCATTTAGAGAAGACCCTCAGAAGCCCTGTCTTGCAACTTCTTCAACCTCACTTTATATACATCTCTAGCAAGCCTAGTAATTTAATTCACAAAATATAACAACTTAGGGACTTAGGCAAATTTGGAGGAAAGAAATCAGCAGACTAAGAGCAGCAAAAAGCAATAATTAATAGCTAAGCAGGAGGCAGAGACATGCTAAAAGCATGCATAGGAAAAATA
Source organism: Anoura caudifer (assembly GCA_004027475.1). Classification (NCBI taxonomy): domain Eukaryota; kingdom Metazoa; phylum Chordata; class Mammalia; order Chiroptera; family Phyllostomidae; genus Anoura; species Anoura caudifer. The sequence continues at coordinate 417,856 of PVKU01000318.1, read as the reverse complement.
CAGTGCTCCCTGTCATTACTAGCACTTTTTCCAGCTAGGCAGTTTGGGAGGTCATCACAGGATTTCAGGAGTTGTAGGCTCTAATTGATTGCTGTTGGTGTTCAAGTAGCTAAACCTGAATCATAAAAAGCTGTCAAGTTCAGTGTTCACCATTGAAGAATGTGGGCAAGACTGTTGCATTTTTCATGGTTGTTAATGATATATGTATATCTTTGTTATAAAGCAACACATATAAATGTGTTCGTGTGATTGCACATGCATATAACATGTTCAGAAGGATAAACAGCCATAAGGAATATCTCTCTGGGCAGTGTGCAAAGGAGTAAAAAGAAAAGAGGACCTCTATTTCATACAATTCTTCTTTGCTAAGGTTTTCAAAATAAGCATGATTATGTTCACAATAAAAATATTTAAATATTTTCTAAGAAGTCTAAAGCATCATTGCATTTTTACCCATGACTTTATAGGTCAGTCTATATGCTAGCAAGATCTTAAGGGATGGAGTCAATATTCATTCTTCCTACACACATATATTGAACCTTTGTTCTGTGCTGTATTTCTGTATGATACTTCTGTTCTTTATGCTGGGAAGATAATATGCATCAGGTCTAGTTCTGTCTCTCAAGGAACTAGCCATTGAGTAAGAATGTAAGAGGCTGAGAAAAGCTTGATGTATAAAGTGGGGGAGTGAACAGAGAAAGTTTTAGAGCATGAGGCCTTGAAGATCAGCCAGGACAGGTACAGTCAAAGGCACACTGGGAAGCCAATGGAAGCAGGGCAGCATCGGGGAATGATGAGACAGCAGGCAAACAGGCTTTGCCAAAGGGATGACCAGCAGAGATTTGAAAACAAATGCAGTGATGTCCAAGTGTGACAAAGGTCAGAGTCACCTGCACAGTGGCCCCTTGTTTGGGGTCTAGTTTGTTCCATTTAAGGTGCATGATAAACAGATACCACACACCCTCACACACAACTTCCACTGTGTGCCTGTGGATTTCCTCATACTAAACCTGCCATTCTTCTTTGTGGCCTAACCCCCTCTGCTGTGATCAGGCACTAGGGACCCTAAAGACAGCACCAAGCCAGTGCAAGGCAGACATTTAGTCAATATTTTTTAAAAAATTTACGTAGTATTTTTTTTACATTATCTTTTAGTCCCCTTACACTCCTCCTACCTCTGGCAATTATGACTCTTGTCTATGTCCATGAGTCTTTTTTCCTTTTTGCTCAACCCCTCCACCCCCTAATCTCTTCTCCCCCCACCCTCTGACTAGCTGGATCCTGTTCTCCATCTATGAGTCTGTCCCCATTTTCCTCCTTAGCTCAGTTTGTTCATTGCATTCCACGTGTGAGTGAGATCATATAGTATTTGTCTTTCTCTGACTGGCTTATTTCACTTAGCATAAAGTCCTGCCGGTCCATCCATACTGTCGCAAAGGATAAAATTTTCTTCTTTTTTACGGCCAAGTAGTTTTCCATTGTGTAAATGTCCCATAGTTGTTTTATCCATCCATCCATTGATGGACACTTGGGCTGCTCCCATCACTTGGCAATTGCAAATAATGCTGCAATGAACATAGGGGTGCTTATGTTCTTTCAAATTACTGTTTTGGGTTCCTTCAGATACATTCCTGTAAGTGGGATCACTGGGTCAAAGGCAGATCTATTTATAATTTTTTGAAGTGTCCCCATACTGCTTTTCCACAGTGGCTATACCAATCTGCATTCCTACCAATGGTGCAAAAGTGTTCCCCTTTCTCCACATCCTCAACAGCACTTGTTTGTTGATTTATTGATGAGAGCCTTTCTGACAGGTGTGAGATGGTATCTCATTGAACTTTTAACTTGCAATTCTCTGATGATTAGTGAAGTTGAACATTTTTTCATACGTCTATTGGCCATCTGTATGTTGTCTTTGGAGAAGTGTCTATTCAGGTCCTTTGCTCATTTCTTAATTGAGCTGTGTGGTTTTTGTCTGGTGTTGAGTTTCTTAAGTTCTTTATAAAGTTTGGATATTAACCCTTTATCAGATCTAATGGCAAATATGTTCTCCCATTAAGTGGGTTGTGTTTTTATTTTGTTCATGTTTCCTTTGACATGAAATCTTTTTATTTTGGTGTAGTCCCATTGGTTTTTTTCCTTTTGTTTCCCTTGACTGAGGAGATATATCAGAAAAAAATATCGCTAGGAGCAATGTCCGAGATTTTGCTGCCTATGTTAAAATTTTCCCAACACCATTTACTGAATAAACTATATTTAGCGCATTGTATGTGCTTGCTTCTTCCTTCAAATATTAATTGATTATAAAGGTGTGGGTTTATTTCTGGGTCCTCTATTCTGTTTCATTGATCCATGTGTCTGTTTTCATGCCAATACCATGCTGTTTTCATTATTATGACCTTATAGTACAGGTATATTAGGTAGCATGATTCCTCCAACTTTGTTCTTCTTTCTTAAGATCACTGTTGCAATGAGGGAACTTACAAATTTTTGAAGTATTTGTTCTAGTTCTGTGAAATATGACATTGGAATCTTGATAGGAATTGTGTTGGATCTATAGATTGCTTTGGGCAGTATGGACATTTTAATGATGTTAATTCTTCCTATCCATGAATACAGTATGTGCTTCCACTTCTTTGTATCTTCTTCAGTTTCTTTCTTCAGTGTCTTATAATTTTCTATGTACAAGACTTTTGCAGCCTTGGTTAGGTTTATTCCTAGATATTTTATTGTTTTTGAAGCAACTGTGAATGGGATTATCTTTCTTGATTTCCCTTTCTATTAGTTCATTATTGGCATATAAAAATGCAACTGATTTCTGGATATTAATTTTGAATCCTGCTACTTTGCTAAATTCATTTATTAGTTCTAGTAGTTTCTTGGTGGAATCTTTGAGATTTTCTATGTACAAAATCATGTAATCTGCAAAGAATGACAATTTTATTTCTTTTTTTTCTAAAAATTTTTCTTTTCTTTCTTTTTTAATTATATTTTATTAATTATGCTATTACAGTTGTCCCATTTCTCATTCATCATTCCCCTCCACCCTGCACACCCCCTCCCACCCACATTCCCCCCTTTAGTTAGTTGATGTCCATGTTTCATAAGTTCTTTAGCTTATACTTTTCCCACACTATTCTTGCCCTCCCCCTGTCTCTTTTCTATCCACTGTCTATGCTACTTGGTCTCTGTACCTTTTCTCCCTCTCTCCTCCTCCCACTCCCCTGTTGGTAACCCTCCATGTGATCTCCATGTCGGTGTTCCTGCTCCTGGTCTAGCTGTTTGCTTAGTTTGCTTTTGTTTTCAGTGTGGTTGTTAATATCTGTGAGTTTGCTATCTTTTTACTGTCCTATTTTTTATCTTCTTTTTCTTAGATAACTCCCTTTAACATTTCATATAATAATGACTTGGTGATGATGAACTCCTTTAACTTGACCTTATCTGAGAAGCACTTTATCTGCCCTTCCATTCTAAATGACAGCTTTGCTGGATAGAGCAATCTTGGATGTAGGTCCTTGACTTTCATGACTTGGAATACTTCTTTCCAGCCCCTTCTTGTCTGGAAGGTCTCTTTGGAGAAATCAGCTGACAGTCTGATGGGAACTCCTTTGTAGGTGACTGTGCCTTTATCCCTTGCTGCTTCTAGAATTCTCTCCTTCACTTTAATCTTGGCTAATGTAATTATAATGTGCCTTGGTGTGTTCCTCCTTCGGTCCAACTTCTTTGGGACTCTCTGAGCTTCCTGGACTTCCTGGAAGTCTGTTTCCTTTGCAGAATGGGGAAGTTCTCCTTTATTATTTGTTCAAATAACTTTCCACTTGTTGCTCTTCCTCTTCCCCTTCTGGTACCCCTATAATTCAGATGTTGGGACATTTAAAGATGTCCTGGAGGTTCCTAAGCCTATCCTCATTTTTTTGAATTCTTATTTCTTCATTCTTTTATGTTTGATTCTTTCTATCTTCCTTCTGGTCCACTCCATTGATTTGAGTCCCAGTTTTTCTCCCATCACTATTAGTTTTCTGTGCGTTTTTCTTCATTTCACTTATTGTAGCCTTCATTTGTTCATCTAATTTGCAACCAAAATCAACCAATTCTGTGAGCTTCCTGATCACCAGTGCTTTGAACTGTGCTTCTGATAGGTTGGCTACCAGTGCTTTGAGCTCTGCATCTGATGGGTTGACCAGCTGCTGGTCGCTCAGATGAATTAGCTCTGGGGCGCTGATTTGTTCTCCCATTTGAGCCATCCTTGTTTTTTTGCTTGTTTGTTTTGTTTTGTTTTTGTCTGGTCGCAGCTGTTATGTAGTGAGGGGCGGAACCTTAGGTGTTCATCAGGGTGGGGCAGCCCGGTCACTGGGTTGTGATGCTGGATGTGGGGGTGGGGTCCAAGAGGAAACAATGGTGCTTCCTCCGGGCTCTTTTGCGGATTCCAGTCCCTTCAGCCTCTTTCCCTACCAAATTGGGCCCTTCTGGTGCTGGTTTCTGTGTGGGTGGGCCTATGCAAACTCCAGGACCCTGTGGGATTCCCCAACGAACTCTCCTGTGAGGCTGGGACTCCTTCCCAGTACCTCAGTCCCCACAAGTGTTTTTAATGGGTGCTTTTAGGCTTCACCTCCTGGTGCTGGAGTCCTGCATCATGCAGTCTGTCTTGCTGCCCGTTTTCACCTGGTTTATCTGTGCGAGAATGTGTGTACGTGGTCAGCCACCTTGTGCACCCCGCTTGGCCTCCTCTCATTCAGCAAATGCTGCCTGTGTGCCTGGGGTGACTGTGCGCCCGGGATCACCAGCCACTGTCTTATCCCACAGTGACCTGACTCCGCTGACCGCTGACTGCACTGACCACTGACTCCACCCCTCTTACCAGTCTGGGTGAATCGTTGTTTGACTTCATACAATTCAATTTTTCTCTGTCCTGGTTGTGGGTTTTTTTTTTTGGGGGGGGGTTCTATATTTTTGTTGTCCTTAATCTTGCTTGTGAGAGGAGGCACAACGTGTCCACCTACACCTCCATCTTGGACAGAAGGACAATTTTATTTCTTCCTTTTGAATTCAGATGCCTTTTATTTCTTGTTTGATTGCTGTGGCTAGAACTTTCAGTACTATGTTGAATAAGAAAGGCAAAAGTGGACATTCCTGTCTTGTTCCCGATCTTAAGGGGAATGCTGTAGTTTTTGCTCATTAAGTATGAGTCTGGCAGTGTGTTTGTCATATGTGGCCTTTATCATGTTTAGATATGTTCCCTCTATTCCCACTTTGCGGAGAGCTTTTGTCATAAATGGATGCTGGATTTCATCAAATTTTTTCTCTGCATCTAATAATATAATTATGTGGTTTTTATCCTTCATTTTGTTTATGTGGCAAATCACATTTATTGATTTGCAAATGTTCCACCAACCTTGCATTCCTGGAATAAATCCCACTTGGTCATGGTCTATGATCTTTTTGATACATTGCTATATTCAGTTTGCTAACATTTTGTTGAGGATTTTAGCATCTATGTTCATCAAAGATATTGGCCCATAATTTTCTTTCTTTTTAGTGTCTTTATCTGGTTTTGGAATTAGGATAATGCAAACTTCATAAAATGAGCTTGGGAACCTTCCCTCCTCTTGAATTTTTTGAAACAACCTGAGAAGGAGAGGTATTAATTCTTCTCAGAGTGTTTGCTAAAATTCACCTGTGAAGCCATCTGGTCCAGGGCTTTTATTTATTGGAAGTTGTTTGATTACTGCTTCAACATCACTTTGTATAATCTGTCTATTCAGATTCTCTGATTTTTCCTGATTTAGTCTTGGAAGATTGTATGCTTCTAGGAATTTATCCATTTCATCCAGGTTGTCCAGTTTGTTGGCATATAGTTGTTCATAGTATTTTCTTACAATCCTTTGTATTTCTCTGGTGTCACCTGTTATTTCTCCTCTTTCATTTCTGATTGTATTTATTTGTTCTTCTCTCTTTTTTCCTCGATGAGTTTGGTTAAATGTCTGTCAATCTTGTTTATCTTTTCAAAGAATCAGGTCTTGAATTCACTAATCTATTGTGTTGGTTTTTATACTCCATTTTGTTTATTTCTCCTCCGATCTTTATTATTTTCTTCCTTTTATTCACTTTGTGCTTTGTTTGTTGTTCTTTTTCAGGTTCCTTTAAGTGTAAAATTAGGTTGTTTATTTGAGCTTTTTCTTGTTTTTAGAGATAGGTGTGTAATGCTGTGAGTTTCCCTGTTAGGATTGCTTTCCCCTTGTCCCACGGATTTTGGATTGTTGTATCCTCATTTTCATTTGTTTCAGGGTATCTTTTGATTTCTTCAATGATCATGCCTTTTACCCTTTCATTGTTTAATAATGTGTTAGTTAGCTTGCATGTTTTTCAGTGTTGTTCTTGTGATTGATTTCTATTCTCATAGTATTGTGGTCAGAGAAGATGCTTGATACAATTTCATTCTTCTTAAATTTATTAATTTTCTTGTTTTGTATTCTCATATGTGGTCTATCCTAGAAAACATTCTCTATGCACTTGAAAAGTATGCATATTCTGATGCTTTGGGGTTAAATGCTCTGAAGATATCAATTAAATCCACTTGATCTGGTCTGTCATTTAAGACTACTATCCCTTGATGATTTTCTGCCTGGAAGATCTATCCAATTAAGTCGATGGATTGTTAAAATCGCCAACAATGATTGCATTTCTGTTTATCTCTTTCTTTATGTCCATCAAGATTTGCTTTATGTGTTTAGGTACTCCTGTGTTGGGTGCATACATGTTTACTAGAGCTATATCCTCTTATTGGATTGTTTCCTTTCTCATTATTCAGTGTCCTTCTTTGTTTCTTAGTATAACTTTAGTTTTAAAGTTTATTTTGTCAGATATAAGTACTGCTACCCCAGCTTTTTTTTCTTTTCCATTTGCATGGAATATCTCTTTTCATCCCTTTACTTTTAGTTTATGCATATCTTTTGATTTGAGATGGGTCTCTTGGAGGCAGCATATATATGGGTCTTGTTTTCTTATCCATTCAACTAACCTATATCTTTTGTTTGGAGTATTTAAGCCAGTTACGTTTAAGGTTATTATTGATAGATACGTATGTATATAGTGCCATTTTATTGTTAGACTGTTTTCCTCTGTTTTATTTTTTCCTTCTCTTTCTCTTCTTCTTCTTAAAGCAAGCCATTTAATATTTATTACAGTACTGGTTTTGGTATAATAGCTTTTTCTTTTCTGGGAAGCTCCTGATATATTTTAAATCAAGACAGTAGACCTTACTCAAAACAAATGAGATTTTTTTCACTTTCCCTGAATTCTCTGATTGTTATTATTTTAAACCATAGCTTCAATTCAATTTTTATAGTTCTTGGTGACTTTGTTGCTTTATTACTTACCATGCTGAAGCAATACCATAGCTTAGGTGTTTACTATAGAGAGAGGATTACAGAGAAGTGAACACATTTGCAGATCACTATGTGTAAATATAACAATCAAGAGCCTAGGGTAATTCAGAGATGCAAGCCTCAGCCTGTGCCTGCCTAGATAAATGTGCAAAACCACTAGTGCAAATGTCACTTTCTGATTGGTGATCAGGGTCAAATTGTTCTGTAGGGTCTAATCAAGTTTGATAGCTCTAGGTAGCAGTGTTAACAAACTGAGCATGTTCCCCTCAACTGTGTCTTTTCTGGGGCAGAAAGCGGAATGTAAGCATTTCGATTCATTATGTGTGATAAGTATGTATTTGCTAATATTTACTAAAAATAGTAATAATAATAACTAACACACATAGTGCTACTCATCAGACACTGGGTAGGAACTGTTCTTATCAACATTTTATGGATGCACTTATTTGTAATACAAATAAATTAATAAGTTGCTCAAAGTCACAGGCAGTACTCTGGTTTCAAAGTCCAAGTTCCTCCCCAATATAGCATATATTGCTATATGGCATGATATATGGAGTACAACTGTAGTTATTTTGATTGCCTCAGTGCACATAAAACATCTGCCTGTGTATCCAGGAATATCTCTCACTGAAGAAGTTTTTGTAGCAAGAAATGAAATCAGTCACCCTATCTATTTTCACAACTCTGATATAAGGGAGTCTAATCCTTCCCTTGAATAATTTTCATCTTTGTTGGAAATCATTGGTTTCCTATGACAATTACAGTGTGAACAGGAGCTGGAAAGATGGGAGATGGCCTTTAATGAGAATTTTCCAGGAATATATCATGAATTAGAAGATAAGTATGAAAAGTTACCTTGAAGGACTGAGGTAGTTCTAGCTGTCAATCTATATTTTCATTGCAAATGAATCTATCTATCTACCTATCATCTATCTATCTATCTTTACATTTATGTATAATTTCAATGTAGATCTACATCTATATAATGTATGAATTGGAAAGCACTATTTGTAATAGCAAACAATTAGGATCATCATGAATGTCTATTCATAGTGTACTGGTTAAATAAATGAAAGTATATTCTCATAATGCAAACTGTAATTCAAAAATTAAGAAAGCCTCTCTAAAGGAAGGAAAATGGTGGGGTGGTAGGAGGGAGAACATTCCACTTCCCCCTACACATGGGAGAAAAATGTGGCCAATTTACAGCAGAACAGAGCAAACAGCCATCAGAAACACAGTATATTTGAAAACAGGAGATCAAAAATTGTAGCGGATATTGAAAAACCAGATGGTAAGGAGAGTGCTTCAGAACAATAAGAGCCCAGGGAGCAGCACGAAGACCAGGGCAGGGGCTGAAGTCCTGGGCCAGCACTCGCTAGGCTGGCCACAAGACTCTAGGGAGGGAGCTAGGTCAACCACTCCCTCCCCAGCCAAACAAGTTTTCAGTGGCACCAGGATAAACCTGGTTGCTTGAAATCTTACAGAGAGGAGTTAAGGTCTCAGTGGCAAACAAGTCGGTGATATGAATACTCACGCATAGCCCTGGGAGGACTACACACCAGACTCATGTAACTGTCAGCACCTGCACACTATCAGGGATGGCTGCATGACAATCGGCACCCCGGCGTGACCGCAGATGGCTGCAAGATCATAGAGGCCCCCACATGACCTGGGTTGGGTAGATGCACACCGCCTCAGAACATACGCCTGAGGCCCTGTGCAGAGAGGCCCCGAGCTAGCTCTGAGAAGAGTAGCCCAAAGATAACTGAGTGCTGAACAGGGAGAAAAGCCATACCATCACCCCTCAGCCGTTAGAGCCAGTAAGACCAGAAAAACCAGCTTGGCAAGATTGAAAACAGCAAAAGTTGTTGGGCCTTTTTTTGTTTTTTGTTTGTTTGTTTTGGTTTTTTAAACTTTTTTTTATTATTATTTTTCATTATTTTTATCTTTTTTTACCCCTCAACTCCTTTTGCTTCTCTTATTTCCTTGTTTTATTCCTTCTTCCTTTCTTTCCAATTTTATCTCTTCTTCCTTCCTCTTTCTTTTTTCTCTTTTCTTTTTCTTTCTTCTTTGTTCATTTTTTCCCCCTCTTTTCTCTTTTTAAATACCCATGAGTGAGACAAAAACAAAACAAAACAAAACAAAAACCCTGGAACTGTGAAAAAAACAGAGTTGGTCCCAAAGAGGGGGCATTTCAACAGCTGAGACAGTGGAAGCTGTGAACACCAGGATACCTGAAGGAGATAGCACCACTGAATCTCAGAGATATTCTACCACAGAAGTTCACACCATAAACCCAGGGAGCCAGAACAGATCAATTTAAGAAGCTGAGGCTAACAAGAAGAGCCTCACAAACAATGGGAAGACAAAGAAACAATCCCCAAATAAAAGAAAAGGAGGAAGCCCCAGAAAGAACACTAAATGAAACAGAGGCAACTCAACCATCAGATTTTGAGTTCAAAGCAATGGTTGTCAGGAAGCTCCATGAGCTCTCAATGAGCTACCAGAAACTACAGGGAAGCTACGATGAACTCACTGCAAAGTATATCAGCATGAAAAAGGAAATAGAAACCATCAACAAGGGCCAAGAGGAAATGAAGAATACAATTTCTGAACTGAAGAACACAGTGGAAGGAATGAAAAGCAGAATTGATGAAGTAGAAGATCAGATCAGCAAGTTGGAGGACCAAGTAGAAAGAAAATCCAGAAAAAGCAAGAAAAGGAAAAGAGGCTCAGAAAGAATGAAGAGGGATTAAGAGAAATGCAAGACAATATGAAATGTAATAATATCCGTATAATAGGGATTCCAGAAGGAGAAGAAGAAGAGCAAGGGATAGAAAACCTATTTGAAAAAGTAATGATGGAAAAACTTCCCTAATTTGATGAGAGAAAAAGTCACACAAATCCAGGAAACACAGAGAGTCCCAATCAAGAGGAACCCAAAGAGGCCCACTTCAAGACACATCATAATTAACATGGCAAAATTCCAAGACAAAGGGAGAATCTTAAAGGCAGCAAGGGAGAATCTTAAAGGCAGCAAGGGAGAAAAAGGAAGTAACATACAAGGGAGTCCCGATAAGGTTAGCATCTGACTTCTCAATGGAACATTTAAAGATGTCCTGGAGGTTCCTAAGCCTCTCCTCATTTTTTTGAATCCTTGTTTCTTCTTTCTTTTCTGATTAGGTGTTTGTTTCTTCCTTCTGGTCCATTCCATTGATTTGAGTTCCAGTTTTTCTCCCATCACTGTTGGTCCCCTGTGCATTTTCCTTCATTTCACTTATTGTAGCCTTCATTTGTTCATCTAATTTGTGACCAAAATCAACCAATTCTGTGAGCATCCTGATCACCAGTGCTTTGAATTGTGCATCTGGTAGGTTGACTATCTCTTGGTTGCTTAGATGAATTGGCTCTAGGGCTTTGATCTGTTCTCCCATTTGAGCCATTTTAGGGTTTTGTGGGGTTTTTTTGTTTTGTTTTGTTTTGTTTTTGTTTTTGTTTTTGTTTGGTATGGTCATGGCTGTTACGTAGTGAGGAGCAGAGCCTTAGGTGTTCCCCAGGGCGGGGCAGCCCAGTGGCTGGGTTGTGACGCTATATGTGGGGGCGGGGTCTGAGAGGGAACAATGGTGCTTGCTCTGCACTCTGATTCCACTCCCTTCTGCGGCTTTCCCCAAGCAAATTGGGCTCTTCTGGTACTGATTTCCATGTGGGTGGGCTTGTGTACATTCTAGGACCCTGTGGGTCTCTCCAGTGAACTCTCCTGTGAGGCTGGGATTCTCTCCTGGCACCTCAACCCCCACAAGTGTTTTCAATCAGTACTTTTAGGCTTTATTTCCCAGTGCTGGGGCCCTGATTTGCGCAGTCTGTCTTGCTGCCTGTTTTCACCTGGTTTATCTGCACTTGAATGTGTGACTGCAGTCAGCCGCCTTGTGCACCTCACTTGGTATGCTCGTTGCCTCCCTGGGCCGGGTAACCTCTGCCTGTGTGTCTGGGGTGTGCCAACCACTGCCTGCATGTCCGGGACCACTAGCCACTGCTTTACTGCTTTTTTCTGCTGTGATCCCTCTCTGCCACTCTTAGTGGTCTGGGTGAATTGTTGTTGGACTTCCCATACAATTCAATTTTCTATCTGTTCTGGTTGGGTTTTTTTTGGTTCTAAATTTTTGTTGTCCTTAATTTTGGTTGTGAGAGGAGGCATTTGGTTGTGTCCACCTATGCCTCCATTTGGCCAGAAGTCCTGCCCTTTCCATTTAGACCCAAGTACTTTTTATTTTTGAATTTTTTCTTGAACTGCATCTTTAAATATTTTACCTATTCCATTTTCCCTATTTAATAGACTCTAATCATGCACATAGTGTATCTGTACTTCCCATTTTCTATTACCAATATTTGCTAATTTTTGAAAATTATTTATCTAAATTGTATGTCATTGATTTTTGTCATTTCCCTCAACTGTGACCATTACCATTCTCTCCCAGTATTTATTCCTTTTTGAGTTTCTTCTAATTCTTTCCTCATTTTTTGATGCATTTATTTTTCCTACTTTCTTATTGAGTAATGCTAGTTTATGTACTATAAGAGTCTCTCCATTTCTTCTCTAAGTTCTTGCTCTTTTGTCTCATGGTCTTTATTTTCAGAGACCATTGCACTTTTACTTTAGAAAAATTTACATAACAAAATATATGTTTAAACTTAGTTTGTTTCATGGCAATGTTTTTTTTTTTTAACCTGGTAAATGGTTTTGTTAATAAATTTTACTGCATGTTTCTTCATTTATTCTTATGACTTCTCTACATATATATGTGTTAATTTCTTCTTATGTTTTCTTATTGCATGAGTTGAGTATCTGTGGACCCATTAGTATAAATTTCCTGTAAGTAGGGGTAGGACAAGGTAGTGTCCTAGAGTAGCTGATTTTTGTTTTTGTTTTTGTTTTCTTGGTGTAGATACTGCCTATCCTCACCTACCACAAACCTGAGCAACTTCAGGCAATTATAGATTTCTGTATAATTCTCTTTTTTTTCTCCTTGTAAATCTCTTCTCTTTTTCTGATTCAATTATTCTGTTTGATTAGGGGTGAGGGATGGTGTCTTCTGCTCCTATTGTTTCTACATCCCCTTTTGAAGATATAGGCAAATATTTTGATCCTCAGGTGTAACTGTCCATTTTGCAAGGGGTATTCTGATTATGCCTTTGGAAATTGCCACCATCATGTTCTTTTGTTCCATAGTTCCCCATTGCTTCCATACATCCTCTGCATGACCTCTACTGCTTTTGTCAACCTTCAGAAATTTTTACTCCAAGTATTAAAAATGGAATTTGTACTTTAGTATTTAATTTTCTTATCTTTCTTTTGATAGTACCCAAGAATAAAAGAGGAGAATTCTGAGTATAAATTGGTATGTCCATATCAGAAGTCAATAAATGCTCCTTGAGCTACTCTGATCAGCAACCTCCAGTAAAGTTGTCACTTCTACAGAGTAACTATGTATTTACTGAATTATGCCAAACATCTGGTTTTATTTTTTTTTAATTTTTTTCTGTTCTGCTTCCTCTCCCTCATACTGTGATTATGATGGGGCCATCAATTTCATTACCATACTTCCTGAATACAAAGGTAGGCACATGATTTCATCCCTTAAGGCAAAATACTTAGCCAAGTTTAGGCACTTGACCTAAGCTGCATCAATCAGAGCTCTATGGGGAGGTTATTATAGAGTGAAGGGATATGATTTTTACTTCTTTCCAGATTTCAAGCTGTACAAATCCCATAAACCTGGTGCTCCTTGTGGCTATCTTTTCCTGCACATTGGAAAAGGTTTGCATGAGAATGAAGAAATGAATGGAGAGTAGATGATTCCCAATGACATCACGTGAGTGTCTGTACCCCACCATGGCTGAAACCAGTCTGGGGCAGTTATGTGACCCAATAAATTCTCTCTTTTGCTTGAATTAATTTGAATTGGAGTTTTCATCTCTTGAAACCCATGTGGTCATGACTGATCTAGAATTTTTTAATTTTCTGGATTATTGACTTAAAAACTTTTTTCAAAAAATTCAAAATATTTCTCCATTATCTTGACTCATGAATGTGAAATCTAAGAGATTTTAATATGTTTTTTAAGATTTTATTTATTTATCTTTAGAGAGGAAGGGAAGGAGAGAGGGAGAGAAATATCAATGTATGCTTGCCTCTCGTGCGTCCCCTGCTGGGAACTGTCCTGCAACCCAGGCATGTGCCCTGACTGGGAATCAAACCATGATCCTTTGGTTCGCAGGCCCGCACTCAATCCACTGAGCTACACCAGCCAGGGTAATATGTTTAATTAAATTATATTTTATTAAGTGTAAGATAAATTTATCTTCTCTTATTGCATCATTAAAAATCATTCTTAGCCCTGGCTGGTGTGGCTCAGTGGATTGATCATGGGCCCGTGAACGAAAGGATCGCAGTTCGATTCCCAGTCAGGGCACATGCCTGGGTTGCGGGCCAGTTCCTGGCAAGGGACCCATGAGAGGCAACCATACATTGATATTTCTCTCCCCCCCTCTCTCTCTCTCCCCTTCCCTTCCCTTCTAAAGATAAATAAATAAAATGTTTAAAAAATTCTTTAAAAAATTATTCTTAGATTTCTACATATTAATTATAACTGTGAAGGGAGACTTTACTATATTAAGACTACAAACATTTATGAGATTTTCTTAAGAATGTCAGATAATCTGCCATTATGTTGACATAATCAGATATTCTGAATTCCTTTGATGTATTCCCTCAGATGTAGCTCTGATTTTCAAAATGTGCACCCAATGGTTTGCTATTAACTAAAATATGACTGGGTGACATCATTACTTTCAGAAAGAAGAACATTGTACAGCTTTGAATTATTAAGAGGTAAACTTGCTGTGGTGTATGTGTAATACCAGCCCAGCGGTTACTCTCCTGTGATGCTAGAGCCAGATGGAAATATTTGCAACTCTCTGGGCCTCAAAGACATGAGCAGTTATAGATGCTGGAGGTCACTCCACTTCCAATGTCTACTGGGTGGGGGATGTGGTTTTTCAGAGTCTGAGAATGAAAAGAAACTTGTATAGAAGCAGTCAGTGCTCCTTACTGAATAGCAAGATTTACAATTTATAAAACTAGCTTTTGGTCATTAAGTAAAGATTTTTTTTTTATGGCCAATGCCAGCAAAGTTGTACTTCAAAATCATATAGGTCTTAGATTAATGTTACTTCCTCTGGCATCATCAGGTATCCCACCAGTAAAGATCTGTCCTTTTATTAAAAAGAGACTCCCTGAAAAGCATGCTGCCTTTTGCATAATTTCTACATATTTCAATAAAAAATTATGTGTCAAATAAAATAGAATTTGCCCAATATCATTAACATAAAAATTGTTTGGTACTGACTGTATGTCTAAACTCTCCAACTATATTAGATAAAAATCCTTACATAAAATATCATTAAAAAGCATTTAATAATATAGCATGCATATATAAATGTAAATTTTTAATGTTTAGAAATTTACATGCTAAAATAAATGATCATGGAAACAGATAGCTTATATTTTTTCATGAAGAAATCCCATTTTTTCACAAATATAAGTAAAACTTAATAATTAAAACTTTACACTACACTTTACACTACAAAAGACTGGGACCTGGTGGTGATGCTAAATTCTGGGAAGTTTAGCTCTCCCAGGGGTTTATCAAATGACAATGATTACCCTGAGCCCTACAGTTTAATGGGTCAGAGCTGCAGGGCCTGATCTGCATCTCAGAGGAACTCATTTATGGGAAGGGCTGGTCCCCCAGAAGACAGCAATAAAGGGAGCATAGTCTCAGAGCCACAAAATTTGTCTGAATCCACTTTTTCTTCTCATCCTCATGGCAAATGAGGATACGTGTCCCTTCCCTTCCTCCAGACGCTCTGTAGATACTCCTATTGTGACTGGAAACCTATTGTGACTGGGTTTCCTCTTCCAAGCTGTCCACAGTGTTGAATTTAACCTGATTTGAATGGATAAGCACATTGGGGCAGAGGACCATAGGGAATATGTGGGATCCCTAGAGTGATCCAAAGTTTGTCTTGTGTAACACTTTTTAAAAGACTTTATTTATTTATTTTTAGAGAGAGGGGAAGGGAAGGAGAAAGAGAAGGAGAGAAAGATCGATGTGCAAGAGATACATCAATCAGTTGCCTCTTGCACGCCCCCAAATAGGGACCTGGCCAGCAACCCTGGCATGTGCCCTGCCTGGGAATCAAATTGGTGACTTTTCAGTTCACAGGCTTGCACTCAATCCACTGAGCCACAACAGCCAGGGCTTGTGTAACACTTTTTAATAATGGTCTGCGTAACTCCAGGTCTGGAAGGAAAATTACAAGAAGAACACATACTTATTGGGTGCTTACTAACTGACAGGGCCTTTTATTAGCACTTTATATCTACTAATACATTAAATTAAAGTACCATCATTAAATAACAGTGCTTATAAGATGAACACTGATATTGTTCCTCAGAAGAAGGAACTGAGAACTAGAACAAATTACCCAACTTTACACAGCTAGTAAGTAGTTCACTAGGAATTCAAACCCAGGTAGTTCAGGCTTTAATCACTACATTCTACTTTCTCCAATGTGGTGTTTGATTCTCATATGTATTAAGGGCTTTTGAGGAGAAGACAAAATGAGACAATATTTGAAGGAGACAAAGAAAGGTTGGCCCCTAAAAATAAAAGAAGCTATCAGGGAGCAAGAAGGAGTGACTAAGAAGGAGCTGGAAAAAAAACAACTAGAATCTCTTTCTCTCTCTCTCTCTCTCTCTCTCTCTCTCTCTCTCTCTCTGGCTCTCTCTCCTCTTTCTCTCTCATAATCCTGAAAGCATTAACACAGAGGCAGACTCAGAGGAAACAGAAGGAAACAGAGAAGATGCAAAAAATTAAAATATTATCTTTTGCATCCTTAATTGAGTGTGAATTTCAAATATAAATGATTCAAAGTTCACCAAATCAATCTGAAAAATAGATTTGCAGGAACTACACCATGCAATATATTACCAAACAGATCAAATTCATGGCCACTCAGTGCTTTGGTTTGAACCCAATACAAAAATAGCTTCCATGGAAAATTGCAAAACACTTTAAAACATCATGCAAATTGTTTCTTATTAAACTGAACAAACAAATATCTAACCAGATTAATATAATTTGGGAAAAGAAAGTTTTAATGTAGAAATTCAGAATGTACTAAATGTATCTTACTTTATTTAATAAAACTTCTAATTTTTAACAAAACCTTTTAAAAAACTTTTTGTACTGTTCTGTGGTTTATTTGTGTTTTAATCATGAGTATGTCATTGGTCATTTCAACACTTAAAGGATTAAGTGAAAGCAAGATGAAAATGATATTATTGTCATAAATGCGTTTTTAGATAGAGTTTTTCTTTGCTCTGGAAAAAAAAAAAATTTATGTCATTAATAGTATTCCAGGCACTCCTGGCAACCCTAAATGTTGGGAATGACGAATGGACTATTGTGAAGGGATGATATTAATATTGTGGTGGGCATGAAATCTAGGAATGTCTGAATCAGCCACCAGACCAATAACCCCTCTGTGGGAGGTCACTGAGAGAGATAATGAACAAGACACTGACTAGCAAAAGAAAGGATTAGTGTTTTTTTTTTTATTATTAGCTAGCTTGATAGTCTAATGCGAAACATCAGTGAGTTAGGAAGGGCAATACACAAGAGTCCTTTTCTTCTTCTTACAGGTAGGCCCAAGTTGCTTAAAACCAAAGCAAACCATATGTGAGCTTTGTCTACGTCAACCATGAAGTCCAAATCCAAGACTCGGATCTTACCACGGCTATGTAAGAAGGTATAAATCCAAGGTGTATCCATCAACATCAGAGGAAAGGGGAGAATGGGAACCAAGAAAGAAATTCTTGGACAAGGACAGCAACCCTGGGCTTATCCATCTGGTAGAAAAATATACATATCCAAGAGAAAGGAATGAAGGTGGCCAGAGCTGCTCAGAGCAGCCTGGATTTCTTACCATTCTGGTTGAATAAATGAAACAGATGGCTGCTCACAGTTACGAAGAAAACAGAGCAGGCCAAGGTGATAGGAAGTGACAGGGCACAGTGGCTCTTTTAGATAATGAAGACATTTAAGTACCTGTACGTGACAGTTAAGTAGATTCCTATCTCATAAGAAGGAATAACTCCAGCAAAGATGAGGAGCAGAGTGTTCCAGAAAGTGGGACTACCGAGCCCTTGATGTGGAAGCAAACTGGAGTGTTAGAGGAAGAGCAAGAAGGCCTGTGTGGCTGGGGTGCCCTGAGGGGAGAGGGGAGGCTCTAAGATGAACTTGGGCAGGAAGGCGTCAGCCAGGTGCTGTAGGGTCTTGTGAGCCATACCAAAGAGCTTAGATTTTATTCTTGCAAGGATGGGAAGCTATCAGCAGACTTTCGAGCAGAGTGTGATAGGAACTTCTTTGTTTTCAGAAGACAGCTCTGATTGTTCTGCTGAGAACAGATTCCAGGAGGGCAAGAATAGAATTTGGGCAACCGATAAGGAGGAAAGTTCCTGCATTCGTTTAAAAGATGATGGAGGTGTGGACTAACCATCCAGCAGTCAACTAGAGATGGGGCTATGGCCTTTGAGAGACAAATTTAGCAAAGTGTGAGAGATGTCCCTCAAAATGATTGGGGGGGGGTTGTTTCCCTAGTCATTGGCTACTGTGTAGCTGAAGAGAACAAATGAAATAGCCAGTTTAGTCCCCAAAAGCCTTTTATAAATGCCTGTTTAAATGTTATCTCCAGAAGCTTCTGATGGGGTCAATACAGGATATGAATATTGTACAGTATCTCCAATTGTTATTTTCCATTGACTTTTGTTCTGCTCTAATTCTATCTGAATTCACCAGAAAGGGTTAAACAATAAGCACCAGAATGCAACATGGTCCAAGTAACTCAATGCCAATATCAAATGTCTGACACTCCCTGCTACCCTATAAAATTTAACAATACAACCCCCATCCTTATCAAACTCTCACAAAGTCCTGACAGTGAATCAAAGCCCCCTTTTCTCACAAATTTTATTCCCTCCAAATGACTTTTCCTTCCCTTGGTCCCACTGAGAAATGAAGGTCTACGATACTGAAATCTTCACACCAAGGCCATCTTCCTGCCTGCTCTTATTCTGTCTCTCGAGCCTGTGTAGCAACTCCAGCCAATTACAAAGCCTGGTCATTACAACTCCATCATATTTTTCACTTTTCTAAAATTCCTTTGTTAATCTCATATCCAATCAATACTAAATACTAAATAATTCAAAGGTCAATTCCATTACGCAATAGGAAAGTTTTTCTAGAATAAGAGCCTGAGATCTACAGATATCCCACAAAAGCTTCTCATCAAACTCGTACTAAAAGAACTCCAAACCAGGGAGGGACCTAGGATCCCATGCAATCTTGTCCCTATCTAACTTTCTAATCTCATTTTCTACCACAACCTCTCCTTTGGAGCATACAGGAATGGACCCAGGGTGGGCCACTTTTCCCAGTTTGCTGAGGACTTCCTTGCATTAGCACTGAAAGTCCTGTGTCCTAGGAACCCATAAGTTCTGGGCAAACCAGGGTGGGCGATCACTCTACTACAGGCTCACTTTCTTTTCCTCACACATGTAGGCTGGTTTCTCTATTGGGAAGCTTTTTCTCCCAGATGCTTCTTTGGCTCATCCTTTCTTGTCATTCAGTTTTCTATACACATATATCTATTCAGAAAACTGCATCAAGCCACCCGTATTATTAATCACAACATTTATTTTGTGATGTTACTTTTATTCTTCCATTTAATTATTGATTGCATGTCTCTTCCTCTAGCATGTTAACATGTTAAGGAGGTACTTTATCTTCTCCTCTGCTGTACCCCCACCTCCAACAGGGTCTAACACGCAGAAGGTGCTCCAAAACTATTTGTTGAGTGACTATTTTTTCTATTTTGCTCTAATCTTCACGTCTTAAACCAGAGGGACCATAATCATCAGTACCAACAAAAACAGAAATTTTATTCATTGAACAATTTAAAATTTCAGAAATAGTAAAGTTTTATGAACTTTGGCAAGCTAGTAAGCAGGGGAAGTCACTGAATTCTACCAGTCCATGGTGAAAGGCTTAACCAGATGCACACACCATTCAGGTGGTTTAAAACAAGACCTAGTGAAGAAATTGCTTCCTTCATGTCCTTTTGGAATGGTTGCCACTCACCTATCCCTTTCTAATGTGAATCAGTTCTTCAGCTGGGGATGTTTCCTTCCGTAAATTTTGTCTGTAGTTATGCACTGGGCAAATGTCTTGTCACATCCCTGAACCCTTGTTTTAAGCATAGTTAGTCCCAGATGCCTAGAACATGTTTTGGAAGCTTCCTCAAATTCCAGGTTCTTTGTTGTTATTTCCAATTCTAAGTTCTTCCAAAATAGAATTGGTCCTTGACCCACAGCTTTGATCAGCTCAGATTACCACGTCAGGCCTCTTAGAAACCTTCCCTTCTCCTTCTCCAAGGTTCCTACATAGGCTCTTAGACCTTTGGGCCATTACTAGAAAGCCTTATACAGTGTCACAATGGCAGATGAGTTTTCAACCCCCAAAGAATATTATGTATGAGAAAGTGGGATACACAGAGGTCTTCCTTTACCTTAAATTTCATTCTTCTGTTGCCAGGCACAAGGCTCAATGACTTGCAAGTCCCTCCCAGCAATGAACAGAGTTCACTTTAAAAACTAATTGAAAAAACCTTACCCAAGCCAGCTTCTCTTTACCCTAACAGGTGCACAAGAGGCTGGAGGCATGAAGAGGCCAAAGAATAGGGTGGTTACATCACTGCTCCTCCAAAGGGAGTGACTTGGCCGGGAAGGTAGGTGGACCCCTGATAATAAGTAGATTGAGACAGCCTGCTTTAAAATAAACACCGGGAACCTAGATACAGAATGTTTACTGTGTTGTCTCTTGGAGGTGACTAAGTGGACAGGCATCTCCAGGAGCCCCGCCAGGAGAGCCCTGCCTTGGAGTGACACTTCCCCAGCCTCTCACACTTGGCCAGCCTTCCTGCCGCTGGGGGTGCACGGAAGCAGGAGACACATCAAGTCTACCAGAAGTGCTATCAAAACCATCAGTGGGGATGACAAAAGGCTAAAGGCGGAGAGGAACACAACTTATTATCAAATTCTTTCAAAGACATGTTTTCCCCTAAAATGCATGTTCCTCGTTGGAGGAGAATTGTGATGTTGGGTTGCTGCTCGTGGAAAAATGCGGAGGCCCAGCCCTGCGCTGGGAGCAGCAGTGGAGTCTGTGTTCCGAGAGGAGGGGGTCTGCCCACCTGGCAAACCTCTGGAATTTCAAAGGTAGAGCGCAGCCCTCCTCCTTGGTTTCCCTCTCAACAGACCTCAATCCTCCTCAACCTCAGGGACTTTGGTCTGTGCTGTAAGAAATGAAACATATTTCCCAATGTGTTTTCTTTCCTTTTTAATAAAAATATCAAAGGCATACTTATCAGTGGCTGAGGAGGGAAAGCTGCGGCAAAGGCTATTTTTTAACTGGAACATGCCCCGTACTGTGACACACTCATCCAGGGGCGGCAGAAGATTGATGGCTGGACATGTGGACGGAACTGCCACTGATTGAAATCAGACAACTGCAAACTTTGAGGGAAGCCGGGGGAAACCATTTTAACCACAGCCATCCAGTCTTAGCACATTTGGACAGGGCTTTTCCTCCGCCCGCCGTCTGCAACTCAGAGCTCGCAGGGGCTTGGCACCGTGAGGTCAAAGCCGAAGGAGGGTCTGTGACAGCTTCAAGACTACACACCCCTCTACATCTCACCTGCACCTTTTTAACAAGCGCACGGCTGAACAATTACCCATCCCAGGGCTCAGGACTCCACATGGAGAACAAGCAGGCCCCTTTCACAAGCAGAGGAGAGATAAAAATGATAAACCCCGCTGCTCCCCTGGCCTAAATCCCTGACGTTACTGTCCTTTAATTTTGTGCAGGGTTCTTTTATTTGTTTTTCAATGGGCTAAGAGGAAGGAAGTCATGGGAAATTGTCAGTGCATTACTTAGTACCCATCACCAGGATCGCAGCCAGAGTTCAGGGTTGTTAACAATTGTGCAGCTATGCACTTGAACGGAGACATTTTTATTTCATTAGGGGTGTCAGTTTACAGCCATTAGCTAAGCAGATTGGCCAGGACCGAAAGGCCTTTTTTTGTTCCTTATCACCAAATCTCTCTTCCATTATTCAGGTCTTTAAAAAAAAGAGAAAGAGGGAGGTAGAGCAGCTTTAAACACATTCTGTTTTGTGACTTGTTTCCATCCTTGGGCGGGAACAGTTGAAAACAGGTTTTATTAGAAATCATTATTTAAATTCCTGCCCAGGAGCATATTGATCTCCCGCGTTTAATGGTTCCCAGATCACGGAAAGTAGCCAAGAAGGTCTCCAATGGGCCGACATAATGTCAGTGACAATTCATTTTTTTGCCAGTTAGGATGCTGGTTTAATATCCTGAAAAAGGCACTTAACACCACCCTTTCATAACATCTGTCAGGGCCCATCCAGTGGCTTGTTTCTCACACTGTGGGCTCCCAGGCAGTTGGGGGCCTTTGTCAGAAATATACTTCTTTCTCTCAGAGGTCGCAGAATTCCTCAGACATTCAACTGCCCCCAGCCCGGGGGCTGAACACTCGCAGACCAGCTGTTCCAACTTTCCAGGGCACTCCTAAATTTTCTAAATGTGTGCCATACAAAAATAAAATTTAGGACAGTGAGTGTTCAGGAGCTTTGTATGTAAGGATATAACTCATTCCGTGTCTACTGCCTGTTATTCCCACATTCTTCCCCGGCACTCACAGTTTCATCTTGGTGTTCAGAACCATTCAGCAGGAGTGTCAAGACTTAAAATTTGGGTCAAGAGTCCATTTTTTTCCTCTTACCTTTTTAAAAAGTTGCATTTTTATTTGAAAAAAATTTTGAATACAAAACTGTCTAAAGAAAATGATACTGTGCACTGGGAATCCGTTATTGTTAAAATTTCCTCTGTAATTTGTGCATTCACACTGTTACATGTACATTTGTATGTTGTCGCACACACTCTCTCACACTCTCACAGATATACGCAGGGACATGCTCATATAGTTGGGTTTTTTTTAACAACTTGACAGTGAGTTGCAGACCTCCTGACATTCTGTGTCTGAGTACCTCAGTGAGCATTTCCTAGGAACAATGTAACAACAATACCCTCATCATACCTAAGAAAATTAACAATAAGTTTATGATACAATCTGTTATCTATTCAATATCACATATTTCCAATTGTCCTTTGATAGCTATATCCCCCTAATCCAAGGTCCAGTCAAGATTCACACGTTGCATCTGGTTTTGTTTTGTTTTGTTTTTATGATGACCTTTCAAAGAATTCAGGTCACTTGTTTTTTAGACTCTAGAGTGTCCCTTCATACCTTTGGTAAACTTTGTTACTGAAATATATCACACAGTAGGGTACACAAGCCTTAAAAGAATTGTCCCAATATTTCTTAGGAAGTGAACACACACCTATGTCACCTTTACCCGGAGCAAGTTATACCACATTGCTTGGACCCATAGGCCTCACTCAAGCTTCATTCCAGCCACTGTGCTCAGCAAAAAATAACCACTATTCTCACTCTGTCACCGTAGATTCATTTTCTTCCTCTTCTTCCTTCAAACTACCTTCAGTCGGTGCCTCAGGTGATTCAGGGAGCCTACGATAGCCGGAGTTCTGATGACATCTCCTTTAAGTGCCCATTATACCAACATTGACTCCTCATCTATTCCTAGAGCCCTGATATAAACCAGTCTTTAAAAATAATTGTGTAAATAGTTCTTAATCTGCATTATCCAGTGAAATAAAAAAATTAAGTGATTCTTTTCATCTTTCAAGCTGCAATTATGCTATTCTTCATAAAAATTTTTAAGAAATCTTAATACTGTTCAAGTTTTAATACTATTTGTCATTGGGATAATAGCTTATAAATGTATTAGGTTGGATGCATTGAATTCCTTGAAAGTTTAGCATTTTTTTTTAATAAGAATAAAGCCTTAAGAAGCCTAGACCTTAGGATGCCTTCTGCATGCTCCTCACCTTTAGGCAATTAGACTGAAAGACCAAAGATCACTGAATGGAATATATCATTATGTCCTAACCAAAAAATTGTTACTTAGAGCAATTAAAAACAGGTTCTTTATGAATAAGCACTGAAAAAAACATCATCTGGCTATGGCCTTGCTTTAAAACCATGGCTTCTCTCTGATGACTTATTTTTGCCAAGAAGTAAAGAATTACATGTGTTTCTTAAAAGCTGTATTCTACATTCATTATAGCTGTTGAATCTCTCCACTCATAGTATTTTGGTAGATACAAAGGGATTTGTATACTAAAATTTTTAAGTATCAGGATATAAGTGATGATTTTTAATTATCTATTTTATTATACTACATGTGTGATCAACTTCCATCTGACTGAATTTGACCACAGAGGGATAGTAGAATTGCCTGTTTATTGTGGTTCTTTATGAGGGTTTTTCTCTAAATACAATATTATTTTGGAAGCTTTCTTTTAACACAAAGTGAAAAAACTCAGAGTTGGCTCAGACTGACTTACAGTCTTTGTTCAAATGCCACAAATTACAGTATTTAAAAACTGGACCAGAGTCTTCATTGTGAAGCAAATAATGATGACAGAGTTCACATAAAATTGGAGCAGATATTAGAATTCAATGTCATGTTCTTACAGAGACAGCCCTGAAGTCTTTAAGGCAATAGCAGGTTAAGAAACAAGGTTTACCATCTCATTTAAGTTATGGCATCTTCCACCACATTAGGGACTTATCCAATTTCCAACTACTACCAACTGTCAAATCATCATGTATACTCAACATTATCCAACACAAATTTGCTTGACATTTGTAGAAATCCCACTATGGCTGCACTTTTATGAATTATTTCTCAATTCTTGCCTTTTAAATCATCATCATTCTCTTTTCTCTACATAAGTTGTTAACTTGTTTCTCTAAATGAATAAGACATAGTTATTAACCTTCCATACAAAAAAAAGCTTTGAAGTAGAATTTTTAGTTTTAACTTTGGTTAAGTAATAACACAACAATTACATCTATTTTTAGCATTTTAGTGTAATTTATTTTTCATTATATAAGCAAAAAAGAGAAATAAATTACAAAACAATAAAAATATTCACACCATTCCAACCTAGAAGTCAAATGTTACTGAGAAGCAGTAGATGTTTCTATCACTCACGTAAGAGTCACATGTTGCTGCATTTACAACACTTCCAGAAAACAATAGCCTGCAGTTTTTAGTTCACAGTAAAGCAGTGAGATTTCTATTGTGATTAATATGTAAAGGTCTTTCTGAAAGCCAGTTTATAATAAATACCTTGTGTTTTTAAGAATATAGAAATGGTGTTATAATGTTAGCAAAGCTGTTTCCTAAACATATTATGAGTATTACTTTTATTGTGGATAATCTTCTGTAAAGTGGTGATACTCAATGAAACAATGAGAAAAGGAAAATTGAAAAATAGAAACATGCAACAAATAGTCTTTCTAATATTAACTGACGTTAATAGCTAATTGCTACCTTCATAGAAAATACATTGTTATTTTTAGTGGAAAGTGATCTTAGAAAACATTCATTAACATTTTATTTTACAGCCAGAGACATTAAAATGATGTGATTTGCCCCAGTTTACATAGGTAAAAATGGAAAATTTAAACATTTGTTCATTCAGTAAATATTTCCTAAGTGTGTGCTATGTGATGCGCACTGAACTTGGTCTCCGGCTGCAAATATATAAATTTCAGCTCAGACTGGCCTAAGAAATGAAGGATATTTGTTTGCTCATTGACTGAAGCAATTCTAGATGAAGTATGGCTACTTTATCTATTTGCTTTATCTCACATATGCTCACTTCCTACTTTGGCTGGCTCCCACAATTCCAAGGATAAGTGATTTTTCGCCTACACTGGGGAAAAGTGAGGGAGTGATAGAGAGTCAAACAAATTGGGTTTTATGACTAATTCTGGCTCTAGTGGGTAGACATAAAGGCTAAAAAGATTGTCTGGGAAGATATATTTGTATTTCTATAATAAATTTTAATGAGTTTAGAATAGAACTATACATTGAAAATATAGTTTTCAATGAGATGATTTTGATATTTTTCTTACTGCTTTCTGTTGATGCTGTTTTTCTTGCTGTTGCTGTTATTGTGGTAAGAACAGTTAACATGAGCCTTCCCTTTTAACAAATTTTAAGTGCACAACATAGTTTTATTAATTTAAGGCACAAAGTTCTAAAGATAGTACATCTTTAGAACTTATTTATCTTGTATAACTGATACTTTATTTCTGTTGAACAACTCCTTCCGCCCCCCGCGGCCACCCCCTGCTCCCTCCAGCACCTGGCAACCATGTTACTCTCTGTCTCCATGAGTTTGACTATTTTAGATATCTCATACAATGGAATCATACAGCCTTTGTCTACCTTTCACTGGCTTACTTCACTTGGCATAATAATGTCCTCCAGGTTCATCCATGTTGTCACATATGGCAGGATTTGCTTCTTTTGTAAGGTTGAGTAATATTCATTGTAAATATGTTCCACATTTTCTTCACCCATTCATCCATCAATGGGCACTTGTGTTATTTCCATATCTTGGCTGCTGTGAATGCTGCTGCAATAATTGTAAGACTGAACATACCTCTTCAAGATCCTTATGTCAATTCCCTTGGACATATACCCAGAAAAGCAATTTTTGGATCATATGATAGTTCTATATTCAGTTGTTGGACAAATAACTTGAATAAAAATGGGCACAATAATTGAATAGGCATTTCTCCAAAAAAGACATACACATGGCTTTTGAAATAGGTATAGGAAAAGATGCTGAACAGCACTAATCGTCAGTGATGTACAAATCAAAATCACAATGAGATATGACCTCAGACCTGTCAGGATGGCAACTATGGAAAATAATAATAACAAGTGCTGGAGAGCCTGTAGAGAAGTTGGAACCCAGTACACAGTTAGTAGAAATGTAAAGCGGTATGGCCATTATGGAAAAGGTATGGAAGTTTCTCAAATAATGATAATAATAATAAGGAAGAAGAAGACAAACAAGAAGATCGCTTTTTTTATGTATCTCTTTAATTCCTCTACTTTCAATACTCATCACTGAATGCCAAAACAGAAGCAATAGTTGAGACTGAAAGATATGTGTGGGGTTTGGGTGGAAGAAGGCAGAGTGTTAAGAAGAAAGAGGAGGAGGAGCAGAAAAGGAGTGGGGGAGAAAGAAAAGAAAAGAAAAGAAACCAGGAGAAAGGAAGCAATTTAAAGGAAATTTAGAATTTATGGTCATTAAATACTAGAAACATCAATAGTTATGAAGCTTCCATAGATACCATCTAGGATACTTTCACTTAAATTAAAGAATCATTATTTTTCTGACTTATTTGGGTCCTAAATCTATGCATAAAATGACAAAACTAAAGAAGGAAAAATGTAGATGTGACCATAGTACACCAAGATATACTTGGAGAGCAAACCTCAAATACATATCTTATACAGATATTTACCAGAAAAAGATAAATTTAATGTCATTCTCCTTTTCCTATAAAAATGAAAATTTCCTTGGAAAAACAAAGATCTGATCCAATCAAGGACGAAACAAGTGGTAGGAAGTATTTCAAATCAAATTACTTCTCAGTCTTACATTCTCCAGTTTACTGGAAAGTTTTGCACTCTGTGTAAGAGAGCAACAAGACAAGGAAACAAAAAAATGAAAAGGAGAATAGACTTTTTAGAGAAGGAAGAAAATGGAGAATTGCCATGGAACATTTTGAAACCATTTTTGTCCAAAGGCATTCCCAAAATTTGACATATTATCTCAAGTTCCTTGCTGTACGTATTCCCTGACCCCTGTAATAATTAGGGTCACCAGAATTAAGTGGATCACAGACTTGTTAAATTTTTTTCCAATGCTATCTTTTGAATATATCTCTTTTCTTTCAAAGTAATCTGAGGAAGTATAAAAAAATTGGCTTAGTTTCAAAAATTTTCTAAACACTGTAGTCTGGCCAGAGTTCCTTTTTCATTACCTTTTATTTTTTTTAACTTCCCTGCTATTTGACTTCTAACCCCAAGTGTTAAATTGAACTGCTCTCTCAAAAACCACCAGTAATCTTCTAATTACCAAATTTCAAGGGCTTTCCTTTATTTACATCATTTTAAACTTGTCTGTAGTTGGTTGTCTTCAAACATGACCACATACTAGGTGATTCAAATACAAAGCTAACATTGAAAATTAATATTAGAGCTAGTCATAATGCTGATCACCTGAGTTCCACCAAAGCTTGTTCTTCCCTAGGTTATAGTTTGGTTCTTCTGCTATAAATCTAGGCTCTCCCACATCTATTGCTCTTCCTGCTTTCTTAAATGCTAACTTCATCTTTCTCCTCATTCATACTCAAAATTTTAAAAATACCTTTCCAAGTCAATGTCTCCTGCTACAGCTCCTTTCCAGAACTCCACCTCGCATATAACCAGCTGTAACTAGCCACCTGAATATTCTAATAACCTCTCGAATTAAAGCCCATCTTCGCTCACCAAACTCATCTCTCTCCCCTTGCCAAACACTGCATCTTCTGGATTTTTATTTAAAAAATACTTTAAATAGCATCAATAATAGTAATAATACAACTTAATACTTTTTTAAAGAGAACTGATGTCAAAGCCCTGCAAGAGACAAATGGAATTATAACATGACTCCTCCAAATGCCAACTATGAAAAGACTGCATAGTCTCCAAAAGTCTATCTCAGACACATCTTCATTAGATATTTTCAGGTTCATATTGCTAGAAATAATTTCCCCCTTTAAAAATCTACATAACGTTTCCTCACTCTTGCACTATAGAAGTTAAATTACGCTGTGTATCATGGTAGCTTAGTTTGTTTGTTTGCTTCATTGAACGAAAAGAAGCGTAAGAGCAGTGGTTCTAACATGTTAGAGTGCACAAAAATTGCTGGGGAGAAAGTCAGACTACATATTTCTAAGCCAAACCATCCAAAATTTTTATTCAGTAACCTGGATGGTGCCCAGGTTATTACATGCATGTAAGACAGCTCTGTTCTAGATGATTCTAGAATCACCTTTGAGAAATATTCTCTCAGACCAAAAATCTGTGATTTTTCCCACTTCCCTCTGTATCTCTAGCAGCACCCTCCATATAACAGATGCTCAATGTATAGTGAATAACTGAGTCAACATGATGTTTAATTAATGGGCCACCTTTCCTGGCTATAATGAACTTTGAGGGTTTATACCCCAAAGTTTGGTTACAATTCCCCAAGACTTCTTCAATGCTCTCAGTGAAACTCTGAGAAACTACTATGAGAAAGATAATGTCTTTCAAGTCCCTTCCTTCCATGTGTCACTCCCTAAAGTTATTCCCATAGAAGCAGCTACTTCCAGATCTGTTCAATCTTACTCATGAAATAAGTTAAGGATTTCTCACAGTGAGAAACACCTGACTTGCCATGCCAGGCTCTCTGAATTAATCACACTGTCCACAATTTGGAATAGTTCCACTGTCTAGATTTCATAGTTATTTAAAGCTGAGCAGACAAGAATTGCTCAGCTATGGAAAAGGAACTCACAGACTCTCTGAGGCATAATCAATTGAATCAGGAGTTTCTTCTGAAGCTGGTTTTGTAATATTGTTCCTTCTAAAATTTTCCAGCCACTAGTCATTTAACCTTTCAAGCTAAATTGAAGAGGAGGTGCATTGCTCACCATGACTCAATAGGTGAAAATAATTAGAGTACAGTTAACAGCAAACTTAAATGTAAGAACCATGTTTCTGTGCCAAGTCCAAATGTTAAAAATTATAGACTTATCTTGCTTTCAGATTCCTTAGAAAGCACCAAGATTGTTTTCTTTGCTTTACACTATAATGCTAAATGCAATGCTATGTTGTCCTTTATATCGCCATGGCTTAGTGTGAGAATGTTTTCATTAAGGTAGAAAGCAATAAAAAAGGAAATTTGAAAAAGTTTAGGCTGATTGTGTTACTATCCCTTTATCCTTCAACAGCCTTTTTAATTAAGAAAGAGCGACCATTATACAAAAATCAAAGCAGAAAATCCAGGAAGCAGGAAATATTTTTAAAGCATTGTATTGTTTTAAGATTACCTAAAGAAAATATGACAACATGAATTAAAATTTAATTATACTATTCTTGTTAGAGTAAAAAGGTTTTAAGTCCATTTTATTTCATTATTAACAGTTTTATAAATTTTTTTTCTACTTAACACTGGTAGTGTTTATAATTAAATATCTTTGTTTTGACTTCAATAGTTTGTGACCTGGATACTTGAGATGTATGAACATCAAGATCTTCCTGAGCTCAGAGAGTGATATAAATCTAGATGATGGAGTCTGTGGAATAATTTATTGATGTAAACTTGTTCCTTCTTTCTCTGAGAGATGCTTGGATGGTTCCTGGGGTAGTTTTTACCTTCAGGACATATTTAGAATGGTAACAATAGTTGGCTATTGTATACCATGATTTTATGTAAGCAATACATGTTTTTTCTTATTGGTTTGAGATCATATATTTATTTACCAAAAATCCATTGAACTCTGCTACCTGCTTGTTAGAAAATCAAATAAATCAGATTCTCTGGCCTCAAAAGTGCACAGTCTAATGGAAAAAAGTGATTTAAAAATAAACAAATAATTTCAGTCCATCGAGAGTGCAATCTTAGCATTTTGACAGGGTGCTATGGGATTACAAAGAGACAGGGCTTAATTCCTTGATGGATTGGACTCAAAACTTGGCAAAAAGGATTCAAACTATTTCCAAGCAGGTAACTGTCTGACCTGTAAGAAAGGTAGGAGCTTTGAACCAAGGAAAAAATTGAATTTGCCCAATGAAGGAGTTCAAGAAATTAAGGTTTCTTGAGACAACTCCAAGTTGTCCTACTTGGTCGGAACACAAGATATGTGTGGAGGAGTCACAGAAGACCACATCATCAAAGCAGTATAGGCCAGGGAGGTGGCTTCTTCCTGAGGCTCCAGAGGTTCTAAAGAATTCCAACCAGGAAAGTAACATAATCCCATTTGTTCTATTATTTTAAACAACTTTATTGAGGTTTGATGGCATACAGTAAACTATTTTTTACATGGAATTACACACACACACACATATATATATATGTGTGTGTGTGTGACTCTCGGACTCTCGGACTCTTTGACTCTCGGACTCTTTGGTCATGTTTCTTCTCTCTTCTCTCCCACAGCCAAACCCAGGAAACCATGGAACCACTGATTTTTCTGTCACTAAATGGTAACATTTTCCAAAAATTTACATGAGTATAATCAGACAGTATGGGGTCACTTTGTCTGGCTTCTGTCATTCAACAGAATTATTTTGAATTCACCAATGTTGTATGTATCAGTGAATTCCCTTTTATTGCTGAATAGTACTCCTTCATTCCAACATACCACAATTTGCTAATCCATTTATCTTTGACAAACATATTGGGTGTTTCCATTTTCTGACTATGGCAAATAAAACTGGTATGAATGCATACCAGCTTTATGCATAAGCCTTTGTAAGGATATATGCTTTTATTGCCTTAGATAAATACCTAAAAGTGCAATGGCTGGATCAACAATAGGTCTAGTTAACTTTTTAAAAGGTTGCCAAATACTTTTGTTAGTGATTGTACCATTTTACATTTGCAACAATAGGGTATGAAAGTTCTAGTACATTCAGATCCTCTCCAACAGTCAGTGCGGTCAGACTTCTAAATTTTTAATGTGTGTGTACTATTATTCATTGTGGTTAAATACGCATTTCCCTCATGACTACTGATATTGAGCATATTTTCATGTGCTTATTTGCTACCTGTATATCTCCTTTGATGAAGTGTCTATTCAAGTCTTTTGCTTATTTTTATTTTGGGTTTTTAAGTTTCCTTATATTATTACCTTTTTGGAGTTTGTTAGATATTCTGGATATAAGTTCTTAACAGATATGTGATTTGCAAATATTTTCTCCAGTGATGTGGTTGGTTTTGTGAAGAGTAGATGTCTTTGGTGTCATTTTTTAAAAAATCTTTGCCTGACTCAAGGTCACAAGATTTTCTTCTACTTTTTATTCCTAGAAGTTTATAATCTTAGATTTTACATTTTGTGTGTGATCCATTTTGAGTTAATTTTTGCATGTGGTGCCAAATGAGAATAGAGGTTCCTTCCTTCCTTCCTTCCTTCCTTCCTTCCTTCCTTCCTTCCTTCCTTCCTTCCTTCCTTCCATCCTTCCCTTGGCATATAGATGACCAATTGATTCAGTAATATTTGTTGAAATTGTTTTCACTTCTCTACTGAGTTGCCTTTGTACCTTTGTCAAAAATCAATATCCCACCTAACAGATACCTATAGAACACTCAACAACAGCATGATATACATTTTTCTCAAGTGCACATGGAAGATTCTTCATGATAGACCATATGTTAGTCCAGAAAACCCCTCCCTATAAATTCATAAAGATTTAAAACAAACAAAGTGTCTTCCCTGGACACAATAGAATAAAACTAAACATGAATAAGAGAAGTTTAAAAAAATCACAAACAAGTGAAAATTAAACAACCAGCAGGTCAAAGAAGAAATCACAAGGAAAATTTAAAAATGCTTTGAGAGAAATGAAAACAAAAACACAACATACCAAAGGTTAAGTAATGCAGCAAAAGCAGTGATCAGAGGACAATTGGTAGCTACAAATGCCTACATTAAAGAATAAAAAAGATTTTAAACTAATAATCTAAATTTACACCTTAGGGAACAAGAAAAGGGAGAGAAGACTATACCTAAAACCAACAAAATGAAGAAAATAATTATCCACAATATGTTGGAAAAGAGAAAATAAAAGAAGCTGACTGATCTTTGACCTCAGCATACTGTATATATTATGCACTTAAAATAATGGCATTGCCATAAGGAAATTTTATTGTAGGGTCAAAATAATAATAGATGTATAGTTGTTAGGTACATAAGAAAGTTGACATTTGTATGGCATTTATTATGAAAGAGACTATGACTTTGGAGAACACAGATTTAACGTAACTTGACCCCAGAATTCTACATATGGTGTTTCCATAGTACAGATGTTCACTCTGAGGCTGCAGCTTATTACATAATGTACCAATGGGAAAAATATTCATTTCAACAGTACGTGGTCAGTGTTATTTGCCATCAAATCCTGTCAGAGGAGCACATCCCTGAAATATACCTTACTTGTGCATCAAATGATAGACTGGACATTTTCAGGGGAAATTTTAAGGTTGGATTGAAGTAAATTTTTTGAAAGATATGCAAAGAAATCAGTTGACTTTCAACCTCATGAACTTAACAAAGCATGATCTTATGTGAAGTACCTTGAATTAACATAAAAATAAAACATTCTCCACATATGGGGAATATGGGGGATATTGAGTTTTATATGTATAGGGAATACAAATTTGTTACCATTCAGTTTCTGGAATGAAAGACACAACTTTCCATCCTGGCTGACATACTGAAGAAACTAAATAAATATTTTAAGTGAGACCGCCAAGAAAACTGCTGTGAGTTATTGTCATGTGCTATATAGGCTTTGGATAAATTTAAAACATACAAAGACATGAAAAAAGGGATTGAGTTACATAGCAAGTAAGCAAAAATCACTTATTTTAATTTCTCTGTGGACAGTCTCATTCATACAGCAGACAATGCCTGCTTATAAGCACAGCAGACTGCTACCTCTGCCCTCCACACCGCATTCAAAACATGCACCAACTGAGCCCCAATGTGGTAAATCACGTCATAGTGCCAGCCTGAGGTCAGGTGCCCACAGAACATCTAACATGAATACCACAGAGGAACCTAGGGTCAGATATAGCCAGAGGGTCAGGGCATTTCATTTCAAAGTCTGAAGGAAAATGGTCTTAATTGTGAAGAATTGGGATTTAAGACCATCAGGCCTTCTAGACTTTAGGTACAGTTTTCATATCATCAATAAGTTCTTCTTCCTTATCTGGATAATCATCTTTTCCCTTGAGGTGAGAAGTCATTTTATAGCATGTGAATGAATCCATAAACAAACAAACGAAACAAAGCAAAATATAAAATTACACATTGTAGAAGTTCGAAAAATTCATGAAGACATGAAGTTAGTTAAATCTGGAGTAGGGATGCCATGCAATTTAGGTATTATTACACTCATTCTTTTATTCAATATCTAATTATTAAACACTGTTAGTGTGAGATAAAAGCAAGTTGTTCAAATATTTCCCATGTGATCAGGGAGGTGGAGATTTCTGGTCTTGTGTGCGTAAAGTATCTGAGCCTGGATGTAAAAGTAGACTGAACAGGTGGTTGACTTTGGAGCGTTCAAAACCGCAGGAATATCCAAAGCATCAGCATTTTCTAAAATTTTATTGTTGTTCTATTACAGTCATCCTAATTTCCCCCCATTGTTCTCCACTGCCCCTCTCACCCCTGACTCCCACAGTCAATCCCCACCCTGTCATCCATGTCCATGGGTCATTTATACCTGTTCCCTGACTAGACCCTTCCTCTTCTTTCTCTCTTTCTCCCCTTTTCCCCTCCTCTTTGGTCACTGTCAGTCTGTTCCTTGTTTTATGTCTCTGGTACTATTTTGCCAATTTGTTTTGTTCCTTTAGTTCCTCTTATAGGTGAGATTAGGTGGTATTGGGAAATAAGTCAGGCAGCAAAAGACAAATACCAAAGCATCACTTCTTAAGGAGAAATGGGCATGACAGGCAAAGAATCAAGACTTAACAGAGATGGGGTTGCAGCAAGATTGTGCAGGCAGGACCACAAACAGGAGACAGAATCAAAAGAGATGACTTTCAGGCCTAGTCATGGAGACAGAAGGCTTTCTTTAAAAAGAATCATTCCATGCAATAATGCTATCAAGACACTGGAAGTCCCTGTTTTCCCGAATTCTTTTATTTTTCACATTAATTCTTATTTTATGGAAGCCATAGACTTTTTGAAAGCTTTTCTGTTGACACTTTAATCAAAATACGTTATCTTTTGGCCTTTTTGGCCCAGTGTGACTTGGTTGGAGCATCATCCTATAACCAAAAGTTTGTGGTTCAATTCCCAGTCAGGGCACATACCTAGATTGTGGGTTGGATATATGGTCTGGGCACAGGCACATGCAAACCCTGGTCAGGATGCATATTATCCCCAATCCCAATGCCGATCCCCTATTTGGTTGGTAGGCAGACAACCAATTGATGCTTTTGTCCTGCAGCGATGCTTCTCTCTCTTCCTTTCTCTTTCCTTTCCTCTTTCTCCTGTTAAAAAAATTATTATCTTTTGGAAATGGGCTCATATATTTAATTTTGTATCCCAGCTACCCATCTAAGTGTTTTATAAGGAGTAAGGACCTGGCAATTCTTCGGTGACTTCCAACTTAAATTTGTTACACAAGTATTGTAGCAGTCCAATATAAAATCATAACTACCTGTTACCATGTACAAGGAGTTGCTGAATGTTCCCTGGGTTTTAGCTAGCTCTTTCTCATGAACACTACACTATTGAGATTTGATTAGGTAATTAATGCACTGATTGCTTTATAATGCACTGATAGGCTTTTCTGACACCAGAACCAGAGTTTAGTGGTGTTTAAGCACTTTCTGGAGCACATGTTTCAATGTGCTATTGAACCCACTGGACACATATTTCTGCTTACATGATATGGAAATATGCATTTGAAAAGCTGCCTTCTTAATATTTTGTGATATGAAAAGTGTACTTTAAATAATCTTACAACAGTCATCGTAACCTTTTCTGCCAAGGGAGACAGAGTTGATAGTAAATCATCCTATTGCATATCTATCATTGGTCACAGAGGTTTTCCTAAGAGCACCATATTTCTGCTCAGGATTCCAAGTCATATTTCTCTTTGATGTATTCTATCTTATTACATATGAAGCTGAAACGTTCAGATCCCCTAGAAAACTTAACCAAATAACTGCAACAGATTTCTATTACATTAAAAATACTTTAGACCCCTTATTTATATTCTTAACACAACTCTTCTCCCTTTTCCAAACACTCTTCCCCTCCAATAGCTACAATCACTCTTGTGAGAGCTAGACAGTCTCACACACAGGAAAATATCTTCAAAAGATGTATGACAAACTAATGATAGGACTATGTCCTAACTTGTGGTGGGTGCATGTGCATCAAGTTAGAATGACAACAGACACATTACAGAGGAGTTCAAAATTGTGATAATTAAGCAATTAATTTGCTTACCTGTGTTTGAGTTTAATTCTCCCTTAAAGAAAATCATTCTATTTTTTTCTCTTCCATTGTTTATTTCTCATCTTTCCCTCCAAAAACAAAAGATTCAATCTTGGCAGAAAACCAGATTGGATTAGCTATGGTTTGGTTTTGTTTTGATTTTCTGGCTATTGACCACAGCTGATTACAGATATAAAAATGCAAATGCAAAACCCACTCAAGAAAACTCTTTGTAATTAGAGTTAATCTATAAATAAATCTAATACTTAGCCTGTGTTACTATGAATTTTGCAAGTTTCTCAAGCTCAAAGACAGAAGATCACTAAATCAACATGAATCAAAAACTTAAGCCTATGTATTCTCCAGAGATATAAGAACACTAATTAACATAGAATAGTCTATTAGTGGCAAGCCATACTTGACTTTAGAGTATTATTCTTTTGCTGCTATGTTCAGTGAAGGAAGTGTCTCCTTAAGTAACAACAATATTTGACACCTACATGGTGTTTTACACATTTGACAGCCCATATAAACACAAAATCTGCATCTGTAAACAGTCTTTCTATACTGGAGTGTATACAGCAGACAAAACACACAAAGGTGTACAATGCCCATCTAATGCCACCGAGTTGAACAGAAGGTACAGTAAACCATGCCATGACTTTATTGCCTTTCAGAATGTTAAAACATGAAGTGTTTTATCCAGAATCAGACATTTTCAGAAATGCTAGCCTGTGACAAGGCTTTAATGGAAAAGCTCACCATTTCCTATGTAGGAAATGTTTGTTCATTGTCTGCTTCAGATATTTTGGTATTATAAAATTATTATTATAGATTTCAGAAGACCATCCTCATAAATGGTACTTGAATTGTTTACTAGGAAGAATAAGGGAAAGCTGATGAATCCAACAACTTTAAGGACAAATCTTTATTGGATTTAGGATGTGTCCTGTGATGTGATATAGATGCATCATCTAGATGGCTCTCAGACTAGAGATAAAAGCATATTGGGATATCTTTCAAGAGTGACCAAAGTAGGTAGCAGTTAGATATGGTCAGAGAGAGAAAACAGTCATAGAGGGAAGCAGCGCCCAGACTGGATCCAGACAAGACCTAGAGTGAAAAATACAGATGTCACCTCCCCTACTTGATGTTGATTAGCATGGAAATGTATCTGGTTCATGCCTATTAACTGATAGCATCTACAGCTAATAAACAGGAAATAAAGCCTTTGAAGAAGGATTTTCAAACTTTTCTTTTCAGAGCCTTAAACTATTTGGAATTGCTTCAATAACCATTGAACAGCAAAAGAATCAAATTATTTTCTGAAAATCATCTGTGCCAGATTCTAATTGTTAGTTGATCACAACCATTTTGTTCTATTCAACAAGAGATCATTTTATTACATTAGAAGTGACACATCTTTGAAAACTAAACAAAGTGCTCTATTGGGCCCGAAGAGCAGCACATGGGCATCTGTACTGTCTGCAGCCATAGTACTGGCTGTACAGTGGTCAAGAAATGGAGTGGCATCGCAGGCAA
This sequence comes from Anoura caudifer, assembly GCA_004027475.1. NCBI lineage: Eukaryota > Metazoa > Chordata > Mammalia > Chiroptera > Phyllostomidae > Anoura > Anoura caudifer. The sequence goes on along the minus strand of PVKU01000318.1, from coordinate 380,499 downwards.
TGGCAGAGGACCAGGAGACCCATGCGGACGCTATGTGCATCAGCGCTGCTCAAATAGTGCATGTTAACTGCAGTGTCTTTTTCCATAGTAGATGAATCACAAGGGCAGAAAAACTATGCTTCCTTTCTCTGTGTGATCTGGCATTGTCTTTTTAACAGAAATTTCCAAAGCATCTTAGAAGGAAGTTTACTAGTCTTTTGTCTATTGAATCTAAAACATTAGTCCAAAATACTACATTCTGGAGAAATGACCTCTGACAACCAGCCATGTGAGTGCTTCAGTCATTTTTCCAGCTTTTCTGAGGTTTGGTGAGATATACCAAATAAGAAAAAAATGGCCGGTGTATTTTGAGGCAAACTTTTGCTTTACCAAAAGCTGAAACTATTAACTTTTGAACAAAGACCAAGTTGGACAAGAGCCTGTTTAATTTTGGAAATTTTTGTGGGAAGGTCTGGAAATAAAAAATGACAAGTGAATGAGTTGGAAATTACTACAATAATTACACAACTTTGAACTTAGCATCATAAATTGTAGATACTTGTTAGAATGCATACTAGAGTTTCAACAAAGCAATACTAATGGGCATAATAAATCTTAAACTGGAGAACTCAAGTATTTTAAACAAGCACTAGACCAACCAAAGAAAACATTTTAAATGAGCAGTGCTAAATGAATCAAGCCCTTTTCAGGTAGCACAGGTCTGCTGGATCTCATGGTCTGGAGCATACCAGATGTTTTTTGCATATGTTAACATCTTATTTGTGAGCATTAGTAATGGGGCAAAAAAGTAATAATGAGATAGAGCATTAAGGAAGTAATAGAAGTTCTAAAACTCTTCCGGCCAATGATAGAAAGTAGAAAATTAGTAGGATGTTCTCAATGGAACAGTACATAGAGAAAAGAAAGGAATTACAGGACAATAAAATTTGTATTACAAGCCATCTACACAAAAGTTGTCATTTCTTTTCTCTGAAACTTGTAGAAATAAATCTGGAAGTTTCAAAATATATAATGGCATGATCACTAAGTATTTAAAAGTAATAAATCTGTAGTATCTATGTTATGTATAAATTCTTGGGCCAACAAATAACAGTCAAATGCATGATATAAACAGTGTGGTCTCTCATTCTTTTGGAAGATACTTTCTTTGGGAGTCCTTTTGTATCCATCACTAGAAAGAAGGGTTATAGAGCAAGTGTTTTGAAAATATTAAGGTGGAAAAATAAAAAGCAAAGTCTGCATAAGTTGTCACCATAATTTTTAATAAATATAAAAAAAGAATAATTACTTAACAGTCTTTTTGTACTTTACATTTTCCCCCTTCTATAGTGGGAGTATTGGGGCCCAGCCCTAAAATTCCAATTCTTTACATTTCTACACACCAGTAAACTGTGAAGTGCATTTTAATAACATGTGATTGGAATTCATCAATATTCTTCCTCTGTCTTTTGAGTCTTTTATTTTTTAAGAGACTGTTTTTAGAGCAGCTTTAGCTGCATAACAAAATTAAGAGAAAGGTACAGAGATTTCACTTACACCTCCTGATCTCACACATGCATAGCCTCCCCCAGGGTCAACATCTCCCCCGTTACCAACATTTATTACAATCAATGAACTTACGCTGACACACCACAATCACCCAAAGTCCATAGTTTTCTCTTGGTGCTATACACTTTATGGGTTTGTACAAATGCATAATGGTATGCATCCATTATACTGTCATACAGAGTATTCTCATTGTCCTAAAAATCTTGTTTTCCACCTACTCATTCCCCCTCTTGAGTCCTTTTTGTCTCCAGCTCAGCCTATATATGTCATGAATTCTTGTATGTTAGACACATTTATATATATATATACACACATGTATATGCTGAATTAATAAATGAGACTCTAAAAGATCATAACAACATGCAGGTTAACTCAGCAAAAACCAGTTAGGTTAAAACCATTTGGTTCAGGCCCCTTTTGGACAAATGGATCTGAACCCTTCCTCTCTGAAACACATTTTCTCCCAGTTGGGAGAAAATAAGTGATTACAAAGCAGGTCCATGTGATAGCCACTTTGGCTATTGTCAGTTCATCAGAAATAATGTTAGGTAGGATGTTCCCAAGGAGTATTTCTTGTGATTAATGACTTGTTTTTAAAAAGGTTTTATTTTATTTATTTTTAAAAAGAAGGGAAAGGAAGGAGAAGGAGAAGAGAAGAAACATCAGTGTGTGGTTGCCTCTCACATGCCCCAAGTTGGGGACCTGGCCCACACCCCAGGTATGTGCCCTGACCAGAAATTGAACTGGTGACCTTTCAGTTTGCAGGCCAGTACTCAGTACACTGAGCCACAACAGCCAAGGCATGAGTAATGACTAGTTGTTTATAGAAAATGAGCAAGCGTTTATAATGAGAGTTTGTTTCACATACTATTGATTATAGTTCTGACCATTCACTACTGGAGAGATTGATTCTCAGGAGAATATCAAAGAAGTCACTGCTTCGCTATAGGCAGCAGATAACTACTATAAGTTAAGAGTTCTCTTAAACAGTCTTTTATGTTCCTTACTGGACTTCAAGGGAGAGGCCTGTGAGGATGCTAATGGAATAGGCAAATCACTTGTCTGCTGAGGTTGTACTATCACCTGTAAGGCTCTTACCATGTGTTATGCATAAAAATCCAAATCATTTTGTCAGGAAGTACCATCCACACAAGTGACTTTGTTATCCCATGTTCAGTCAAATTAACAGTTGACTTTTACGAAGCTGTGATTCTTTTTAAAGTGAAAGCCATTAGTTAATGGCTTAATCTTCTTTTCCCAAGGGAATATGCTTAAATAGCAACAGATATTCTTTTTGAAAGATATCTTATTAAAGAACTTCCCAATGAAAAATGGACTCATAGTTAAAACTTACAGTTTTCACGTCAATGTCACATGCTTCACATATGTACTTTCTAATGTGCTAAGTGCTTAAGTTAAAAGAGAAAAAAAAAAACTGACTTAAGGCCTATAACAAAAGTCCCAAACATTTGTCATAAGAAGATTTTATTTTAAATGTCAAAAATTCTGTAAATTCCCACATAATATAATCCATGTAACTCTTAGGACCCCTTGATTGGGAATGTATATAAGCAGAAAGACATAAATATATTCAGTAGTGTTTTCAATTGTTAGTATGTTGTTAATCACAACAGAAATTTATCATATATGAAACTGACATTGTATAAATGTGAAAAATATATTGTTCATTCATTCAATAGCCAGCGTTTGACTTTATTGGAAAATGCATTTGTGGACTCTCCTTGTAATAACTTGTTGGATGACCAGATTTTGTGGCCACAGCTAGGGACTCACTAATCTGGAGAATAAACCTGCTTGTGTAAGAAAGATTTTATTGGTGTTTCAGGAGGCCATTAGGCAACCTTCTGAGGGAGAAACAGGAAATACTCTTTCTGGATAAGCCTCTGTGCAGAACGCCATATATCTGCATAGCAGGGGCAGTGAGTGGACCACACTCTGTGCGGACATCTGAAAGCATCAGTCATGGACTTTTCACTTCATCCATCACTGACAGTTGGCTGCCATTACCACAAAAAGCCACATAAACCTCTGTCCATTTACATCAATCCAAATAATTTTGGGGTTCAATTCATAGTTTGGATAACTTGATTGGAAACATTCTTCAGAATAATAATTTTAAAAACACAGACACACAAGGATTTGGGGGTGGTTCCAGCCTGTTAGTGAAAGTAATTAAATTTTATCACATAAACTATACATAATAGCAAAATAAATGTTGAGTGGAAAAAATGTATAATTCATGACACTTTTTTCATAGATTTAGAACATATATTATCCAAGATGATGAAACACAAAGGTAATTTTATTGATATTGAAAAAAAACATTAAAAGAAATTATTAAAATGTAGAATCTCACTGAGGCCTTTTGGAAATGTCTGACATCCAAAAACTGAAAACATGCCCTTTAGTGCATTAGTGACCAAAAATCTTTGGCTTGAAAAAATCTTTAGAATCAGTTGTATATACTTATATGAGTTTCTATGAATAGGAAAAGGTATAGAATAAAGTTTTAAGAATTCAGAATGCCATTTATGAAAATAAGTAAAATATAAGCTTGCAAAAAAAAGTAAATACAACAGACTCAAATACAGTTTCATTGGTTCAATTATCATTAAGGTAGAAGCTTTTATTGCACTATTAGCCTGAGAAAATGAAAACTAAACAGAACTACAAAATGAAATCTTGACAATTAATCTCTTGCAATGGCCATCATCTTCAATCTTATGATTGAAGAATCATACCTTACTTGGGAAAATTACCTTACTTGGGAAATTTTTCTGGCAAAGACATCAAGCATCCATATAAAAGTCTCTAAGATTTTAGTGAGCATATTAAACATAATTTTTTGGCTAGCTATATTAAAAAGTTAACCAAGTTAATATAATTTTTCATGTATTTATAACAGGTATATATCATTTACTATATGTTACACACTAGAATCATATGATACTTCACATTTGGTATAAAGTAAAACTCCAAGTCTATATTATAGTGCATTTACTTAGTTTTAGTTATAAGTAATTTAGATCATAAATTCAACTAAGAATTATTCTACAAAAAATTTTTAATTTTCACATTTTTTTATTTTTAAGTAACTTGTATTTATTTTATATACGTTCTATGAAACATTATTCTTGACAATGATGAAAAGATTCTTATCTTTCAGGTATGATTTTAAAACCTAAGAAGAAATTAAATCATAAGGGATTTTATAACTAAGTAAACGGTGTGTTTCATATCAATTTTTTGAGTCCTTCACTAACTCAATAAATACTTATTAAATTTCTGCCATAGTCTAGTAGAAGCAATAGTAACTCAATGTACAGCAATGTGCAGTAGGGTAAGTCCTGACACACACAGGCGGCCAGCACGAGAGTACCTAAAACGGGCTGTTTGCACTCTGATACATTCTCCAAAGGTGCTCAGAGCTCCAGCAGTAGTATTAGAAAATGTTTACACCCATAAACTTGATACAAAATGCTTTTAAAACAAAAAGCAAATTGCTGCTGGGCCAGAGTGAGGGTGGTCAAGGGAAGTCTTTCTATCAGCATGAAGAATACAGCTCAAATTTTGGGCCTCAAGTACCAATGCTCGGTGCTTCTGGAAAGGGATCAAAAACTATAAGTCAGTCTCAGTAAAATCTAAAAATATGGGTAAATCAAGAGAAAAAATGTGAGAAGAAGAATGAACACAAAAGCATGTTCTTCTTCTTCCTTAAGACACTGGGGAGTCACTATGAAGCTACTCAAGGCTTTGGAACGTAGTAAGCACCAAACCTGTAACAGCTCTGCTTTAATGGGATTTGTCCCTCTCCGTCGATGGCAGGGGACAGGAAGAAGGAGGGGAACTCACTCTACTAGAAGGTCAGAGTATAAACTACATTCCCAGGAGGACTGAATTGGGAAGAAATCCCCATGACCCCCACAAAATGGGACTTCTTTTGTCCTCATTTACCAAGGGTGGCAGAACGCTGTTGCTGGGCCCTTCTGTTCCTCACTGTGGCCTCAGGCACATGGGCCCCGCTCAGTGCCCGCATTTGGCCCCTGTGTCTTCAGTACTGCCCTGAAATGCTAGAGCACCAATTTCTGCACTGTTTTTTCTTTTTTCTTTTTCTTTTTTTTAGTCTTGGGAGCATGGTGGGTGCCGAGATGCTAATAAGTTTAAAAAACAAACAAAAAATGAGCATGGATAAAGGGAAAGATAATAAGCCAATCAGAGGAAGACAAATACTATAGCATTTCACCCATATGTGGAATTTAATGAAAAAACTTAACCAACAATCAAAACAGAGACAGACTTGTAGAGAGCAGGCTGACAGCTCAGTTGGAGCAGGGAGAGATTGAGCAGAAAAGAAAAAGGACTCATTGACATGGACAACAATGTGGTGATTGTGGGTGGGGGCTGGGTGAAGGTGGGAGAGGGGATGCAGATAAATGATAATGGAAAAAATATACAATAAAATTTAAAAAGTAAATAAAAACAAAATAAATAGTGCTAGAAAGGAGAACACTTTTTCTAATAAGGTCTTGACTAAACTTTGAGTCTAAGTACATATCCTCAATTAATCCAATTTATTTTCTTCAAACTGATTTTAGGAGAAATAAACAAATCATGAGTTTTAGGATGTTTCCAAGTATGATTTCATTGTAGGTTCTTGGACAACATAAATTTACCCTAAATTCTATATTTCTTCTATCTTTCTTACAGTCATGGCAAGATCAACATTAGCTATTCCCAAAGCTAAGTTATTATGAAATATGTATTTCTCAAATAAAAAGTCATTAGTATTCAGTATCATGCTATGAATATGTGGTACCATATTTTACAACTATTTCAAGAACAAAGATTAAAATCTACAACTAGAATGTTTTATTTCCCAATGATTCCAAAGAGTTACAGTCTTACTCTATTTGGATCTTGTCAGAGACCCATTCAGAAAACTCTGTCCTGACCTACTTTTTAAGAAATAATTTATCAATATGATACGTATATATTTAATTATTAGAATTATACTCCTATTCCTGCCTTGGAGCTTCCTTTAGTCAATTTTAATATGCCAAGTCAAAATGATGGTGTTTATAGCTTGAGGCTATAGGAAGTTTTGAATCCAAAAATCTAATTTATAAAAGGTTACTCCCACTTAAATGGATCCATTCATTCAGCAAATATTTGTAGAGCATCAAGTGCCAGGCCCTCTTCTATGTACTCATGACATGTCACTGAGCATAGCAGTCTAAGGCCCATGGCCTCTGAGATTTCATTCTAGAGGGAAGGGTCAGACAACAGAAAATAAGAAATAAGAAAATTACATGTGTGTTAGAAGGTGATAAGGGATACTTTAAAAATTAAAATTTTCCATAGCATAAAAGGTGTTGGTTCCGCTGTGGTAGAAGAAAGAGTGAAGAAGGAGGGTGGATTAGAGTCTGCAGCAGGGTGGGCAGGGTGAGCCTCGTTGAGAAGCTGAAAAAACGAGCACAGACTTAAAAGAAGTGACCGAGTGAGTCAAGCGGTTATCTAGAAAAACAGTGTTCCAGGCAGAGAAAAGAGTGGGGAAAATATTGTGATCCAGCAGTTTCCTAGGGCAATGTCACCAGATTATGGGCTTTAGGGTTGACTAAGATATTGGCAATCATATTTCTCAATCTCTTTCTCGTGGGTAAAGAAACCAAGGCTTACGGCTGCAGTAAGATCAGAGCTTTCTCCAGGATTTCTTATGAGTTTATGGCAGAGGTAGAACTTGAATTCAGGTTTCACAGCCTTTAGCTCCATTTTTCTAAAATTCCACCATTCAGATTGTCTTTTGTCTTCAATAATTTCTTCAAGATAATATCAGACACTTCATTTGTGATATAATTCCGCAGAATATTAAATGCACATATTTTCCTTAAAAGAGTTAAAATCCAGATGTTGAAATAAGATTTACATACAATAAGAAGTAACATCTTGGTGATAAATAATTAAATGTAAAATTATTTAATATAGTTTAAGCTTGAAAGAGTTCACAGATGAGAATAATTAGTTATTATGGGAGTGATCAGAATGTGACATTGTTGTGCCTTAAAGGATGGATCCCAGGAGACCACTGAACGTGAGAGAAGAGCATGGAAAACTCATTCATCCAAGTGCCCCTTGAACACATATAACGTACCAGGGATTGTACAAGGTCCTGGATTCAGAGATGCATGAAAGTCTGTCTCTGCTCTCAAGAAAACTGCAACCTCTTAGAGCAAAGGCTGTGTAATGAAAAGTGGGGGGAAATATTTACTACCTTGTAAATAGTAGGGGGCTTGACTTGGTAAGACTTAGATATCTTATCACAGAGGTGCTGAGTTTCATTAGGTAACAGCCCTGAAAAAGGGAGACATGGACAGTTTTAGAGGGAAAGAGACCTTTAGAGAAGCTTTGGAATCAAGAAGGAAGGGTTTCAAGAGCACGTGTAGCTTTATTAGTAATGGGCCGCTTGGAGGCTGAAATCTGGCATTTTAAATTTTTTTGTTGAAGAAGTTCTCAGGGCCTCTGCTGAGCATGGTGGTAAAGGCCAGAGGTTCCTGGGGTATGGGGAGAGATAAGGTGTGGAAGGGCTGCCATTAGTCCAGCAGGAAAATCAATCCGTGCTGTATAAAACAATTGTTGGGGTTTAGCGAAGCCTAGTTTGAAGCTGAACTTTAAACATCTGCAGAAAACCCTATCTCCTCGCTGCTCATCTCTCTCCTATACCCTGAGGCCTGAAACTGGATTTGAAAAAGAAGGTTAGGTGTTGGACCTATAAAAGTCAAGACAAGAATTTAGGTAGTACAGACATATCTGATGATAAAGTTGAGAAATAATTGTTAAAGGGGGTTAGCCAAAGCTAATCTTACGAAGTTCATTAATACTGGTCAATGGATAGCTGTCTCGGAACCCCGCTGGGGGTGGAAAGGGGCCTTTCAAAAATATTAATTCTTGGCCCCTATTGCCAGAGAGTTTACAGTCAGGTATGAAAACACTGCAATAGCCCATCATGGGCACAGTGGATTGAAGATGGCACTGGCCAGGCTTAGCACATCACTCTTCACAGATTTGAATGGGAAAGAAAAATACGGCGCTTCTCTGGAAGATGGCAAGTGCTGCAATAAAATGTCACAAGTGAGTGACTCTTCAATTAGGTCAAAAACTTCATGGGAAGTTTTGGTCTTAGGGAAGTTTCATGGAAGCATTGTAAGTGGGATGTAAAAATGAATCAGCAGCACTGGGAGTGTTGTTTGTATAGTTGGTCATGCTTTATAGTGTTCCTTCACCCTAAAAAGAATCTGGCTTTTACTTCTCTATAAATTGATCTCTGTTACAGAAGAATGGAAGTGATGAATGTATAAGGTGCATGCTTGTTGTTTGTACTATTAGCAAGTAAATGCTAAGGAAAAATGGCTGAGTGCAGTTTGGTATTCGAAAATTTAGCAGCCATCTTATTTCGGAGGGTAAGGGCTTCATTTAATATTGCCACCTAAAGAAGAACTAGAAAGAGAAAGGAGCTGTAGTCAGGCCAGGGTAGGGTTAATGGGACATGGAATATTTACTTTGAACCCAGAGAATTGACTTAAAAAGGTAATGTGCTTTTCTTCATTCATCAACTTGACTTACATTATGAACACCCCTAATTGGAAGCATAATGAGACTTTGGAGAGTGTCATTTTGCGAAGGACCTGTTTTAGGCAAAATTGTTGAGTCGTTGAAAAAATGGCTATTAGCTGGAATTAAATCTAGAAAATAGGTCAAAGCATTTATAGGTGGGCCGATTCCCACTTTTTCACCCTGGTTCTGGTGTGACTCCTTATTCTATAGCTCTAATCTCTAGTCACTAGTCTTTGCACGAAATGAAATAAAAGATGTATGTTTGCGGGTTTCTAGTTAACATTGTCTTTCCTATAGCAAATGTGCTTCACGCCCCCCTGGAAAGCTTTACTGCCTAAGCTAGCTGCCATGGGTTCTGTTAGCCAGAGGGTCTCTGGGAGGACAAGTCACAGAAGAAGACATTTGAGGAGTTCATGTGTCCTGGAAACGGTCGAGAAACTTTCTGGGAGTCCCCAACATGGGCAGGGAGCTTATATCATGGAAGAAGCACCATGTGCTTGGATCCCATCCCACCCGTGGGGTGATGAAAGTGGAGAGAAATGTTAAGAGGCTTCTTGTTGCAAGGCTGAGGAGGTTAGGACGAAAGCATGTGCAGCTGTAAAAGGAGCAAAGCCATCTCGCAAGGAATCCAGTCAGCGCGGTGTAATGGTATGCTCACAGAGTCCGCAGTCCTTCCACTGCATTCTGCTGCCCACCATCCCACCATGCCTCTTCTATCAAATTATTGTAACTCTTTTATAACATTGATATAAGGTATGGAAGGGGGCCAACGCAATGTGTTACACATTTACTTCTTTTCCTTAAAGATTTTTAACACATGTCAATAATTATAGGTAGGATGGTTGTGGCAAGTATTGTTTACTGCAGTTTTGAGATATAAGGACAATTTAAATGACGTTTATTTAAATTGTACTATTTGTCAGGAGTGATTTGAAATGGCACAAAAATTCTAAGGGGACATTGTTTTTCGATCTATAGTTTAAATACTTAGTGGTTACCTCTTGATATTGCCTTTCTCTAAAAAATAGAGTGTCTTTTTCAGAAAGACCAGCTGCTTTTAGTCACACTGTGTAAAATGGAATCTAAGTATCTTGCAAAGGCTATTGCCTTTCACCATTATCACTGAATCCTTTATTCCTATGCAAATGAAGCCAAGAAGCATCAATGAAGCACCACCAGGCAAGGATCCAAAGATTCACCACCCATGTTGGCTAACCTACAGGCTTCATTTTCTCTTGGCATGAATGGCCCAGATCTATCACTAATAAATGTGCATGATCTAACTTTCTCAGATGTTCAGAATTACTGCCTCAGGTCTAAGCTAAATACAGAGTCATCGCTCTATATTAGTTTTAAAAATTCACCCTATACAAATTGTTGCAAAAAATTTGGAACTCTGGGGAGAATATAGGGTAAGGGCTGCCAGCCAATATATGGGATACTAAAATAAAAATAAACAATAATGTTTTTAATATTAGTGTGTCCTAAATACTTCATATTAAAAATATATTCATTGTTTAATGGGAATTCAAATTTAACTGAGTTTGCTGTATTTTTATTTGGTAGATCCGGTAACCCTAGATGGGAAGAAAGAAAGTCTATATGTATGTTTCTTTTAGCTGGAACAAAATTAAGGTCTGGCTTAATTTCTGGTTTTAGATATGAGCAAAATATTCTGAACTGAGGCTGCTTATGATGTATCATTATACTTTATACCAAGTTGAACTGTGTGGACAGCTTTCCATCAGATTCCAAACTGATACTGATACCATCTGCTGGCCTATATAATGCCCTTGTTAGTCATCAGGTATGAATGGGTTCCAGTTCCAACTTGTCTAGAATAAAATCAGCTACTGTCCTGCGTTGAAAGAATGCCTTTTTCTTCATTATTACCCAATCTCTTGAAGCATCCAGTCCCTACTTCCTACTCTTTATAATAGTCAGCATACAGTACCTTTTGTTCTAACAGGTGTATAATGATGTATCCGATTACTTACCACGAGGCATTTTGTTTTTCAAGACACTAACAGAAATGCCAGTGTAAGGAGACTTAGTCCTACTTCAACGTATACTAAATTTTTAAATTCTTAAACTGAGAGGTTTCTTGCTACATGTGTTTGTGTATCAGACATTCTAGGCATCAGGCATACTGTCCTTTTAGGCTTGGCTTTATTAACAACAAAACTAGTTTAGTGTATCACCTGAGAGTCCCTGTTTAAACTTGACTAGCTATCAGCTTTCCACCTATTTGATTAAACAAAATAGTTGTACTTACACTTCATTGTGTTTAAGTGAAAACCAACTACTTCATGGAATTATTCTTGTAGCTTAAAAATAGGCCTTTACAGAATTTCCAAGTAATAGTAGAAGAAATGTTTTGTTATGACAATGCAGTTTTCACATGCCACATGTAGAATTTCAGTAAAAGAAATACTTGTAGAAATACAAAATCAACATATGAATAAAATAGCATATGAGTGGGACCATCCAAACACCTGTTTCTGGAGGCAGGGGGCAATGCCTGATTAGAGACATTATATTAATAATCAGACACATCCACAGTGTGGCTCATCATCATTAGAATGATGTAGTGACATCATCTAAACCTATCTAGTACAGGCATGAAGAAATTTGTGGTTTTATTTCATCATGTGTAAAGAGTAGAGAAATTATCCATCCATTAATACTTTTATGAAAAATGGCAAGTATAAATCCTGGAGAATTATAAACATGCATCGAGTAGAATTGGCTCCACTTTACAAAATTAGATATGCTGTTATGGAGAGTACAGGTTTCCTCTGCTATGGAGAAGGAGAAGGTTCCTATAAAACCTTTTGTAAGCCAAGATGGAGCTCAACGAAGAGTACCAGCTATCTGAAAGTTCGTGTTTCGCTGCTTAGCTTTTTAAAAGATCTACAGTACTATTTGTTCCTGCAAAACCAAAAGAACTCCAAAGAGGATTTTCACTTTTACTAAAAAAGTCATTTCCTCTCTAGTGTAGAGACATGCAAACTTTTTGAAAGTGGAGGATACTTGCATTTATTTAGCCATCCTCCCACACCTCACTAAGTTAATTCTAATTCTCATTTGCTTTCGGAAAGATGTATTGCTACTCATTGTGAAACTCAGCAAATGCTCCGAACCTGTTGACAAAAAATATATTAACTATAACATTTCTACAGAGGAAAATTACATATCAACCATATGTGCATGTTGACATCTGCCACCTTTTGATGAGGAATATTACCAGCACTTTGAAGATCCATGTGCAGCCCTGAAAAATTTTGTTGTTAATCTCCCAAATTTTAAATGTATCACTTTGTGTTCCTTTATGGTTTTACCACATGTACACACCCTTACCCCAAAATATTGCCTATAAATATTTATTTACTTGTGTCATCTTTCTTTTAACAGAATTGGGTGGTTTTCAGTTTTTTTATAATGATAAACAATGTTGCCAAAAATTTTGTGTGCGCAATTTGTGTGTACATGTCTAAGAGTAAAAATGCTCCCAGAGTATGCACCTTTTAAATCTACTAAAAAATGCCCAACTGTTTCCAAAGTTGGTACATTTATTTTCCCACCTGCAGCTCACAAGAGTTACCATTGCTTCACTAAACCTTGATATTGTCAGATATTTCAAAACTTTTGCCATTATGGTGGGTGTAACTTATCTCAACTGGATTTATTGAGTACTAATGAGGTGAGTAGCTCTTCTTGTTTATCAATATTCTGAGTTTCTTTTCCTATGAAACGTTTCCCTTTTCAAATGTTTTCCCTATTCTCTACTTGGTTATTTGCCTTCTAAAAAATCAATTTGTAGTAATTCTTTATACAGTTTGGATACCAATCCTTTGGCAAATGAAGATATTGCAAATATTTTCTACCTGTTTGTGGTTGTCTGTTCACTTCTAAATAATGTCTTTTAATAACAGAATTCTTAGTTTTAATATTGTTGAATATAAATCTTTTCCTTTTTAGTTTGATTCTTATGTGTCTGATTCAAGAAATTCTTCCCTGTGTCAATGTTGCAAAGATATTTACTAATATTGTCTCCTAAGAATCTTAAAAGCTTTACCTTTCACATATGTTCACAATCCATCTGAAATTTGTTTTTATTTGCAGCATAAGTTAGGGACTTCATTTAGTTTATGTTAATAGATGAATAACCAAATGGACTCATTCTACTTGTTAGACCCTTTTTCCAGGGATCTGCGGGTCACTTCAGTCATGTGTCCCCAGGGATCCGCGGGTCACTTCAGTCATGTGTCCCCAGGGATCCGCGGGTCACTTCAGTCATGTATCCCCAGGGATCCGTGGGTCACTTCAGTCATGTATCCCCAGGGATCCGTGGGTCACTTCAGTCATGTATCCCCAGGGATCTGTGGGTCACTTCAGTCATGTGTCCCCAGGGATCTGTGTGTCACTTCAGTCATGTATCCCCAGGGATCTGTGGGTCACTTCAGTCATGTGTCCCCAGGGATCTGTGGGTCACTTCAGTTATGTATCCCCAGGGATCCGCGGGTCACTTCAGTCATGTATAAATCTCCCACGTGTGTTTGAGTCCACTGAGGTTTCTGTTCTGGGCTATCTGACATTTGTCTATTCTTACACCATATCAAACTTATTAAATTATAATTACTTTATTATAAATCATAATATCTATTCTTCTTGAGGGCAATCTTGACTGTACTTGCTGCCTTTTGCTCTTTCATATGAATTTTAAAGAAAGCTTGGGTTTTTAATTGGAATTAAATATCTTCATTATTTGAAGAGAATTGATATCTTCCAAATATTGAGTCTTCCTACTCATAAATATGGTGTATTCCTCTTTCAACCCTTTCTTTAGTGTCTTATATTAAAGCTTGCAATTTTCTCCATAATGGTCTGATGTATCATTTGTTAGATTTATTCCTAAATATATTATGTGTTATTATAAAATAATACTTCTTTAAAAATGCATTCTGGCCCTGACCAGTGTGGCTTGGTTGGTTGCGTTTTGTTACACAAAGAAAAATGCTGCAGATTCGATTTCTGGTAAGCTCACATACCTGGGCTGTGGGGTCGGTCCTTGGTGGGAGCAGGTACAAGAGGTAACCAATTGATGTTTCTCTCACATCAGTGTTTCTCTCCCTCTCTTTCTCCCTCACTCTCTCTAAAAATAAATAAATAAAGTATTTAAAAATGCATTCTGTATTTTGTTCCTGGTATGTGGAAATGAAATTGAATTTAATTATTGATCTTATATCAGCAAAAGAACTAAGTTATTGCTTCTGCATAACTATGTAAATCATGTAGGATTTTCTAGGACTTAGTAGGATTATGTAGGTAGATGATCATATTATATGAAAGTAATGACAGTTTATTGTTTACTTTCCAATCTTCAGTATCTTACTTATATTTCTCATGTTATTATATTGGTGAGATCTTTCAATTCAATGTTGTATAAAAGTGATCATAGCAGGCATTGTTGTTTTGTTCCTTTAGAGAATGTTTAGCACCTCACTATTAAAAATGTCTGCTGTAGGATATTTTTAGATATTATATTTACTAGTTTGAGAAAGGTTGCTGAGAGATTTTAGTTTGTTTTATCTTTCTCTTTAAAGTGCAAATAAAGATTAAACTTTGTTGAATGTTGCTTCTACTGTGAGAAAAGCTTGTTTTTCTTTTAATCTATTAAAGTGGTGAATTACATTAAATCATTTCCTAACATATTAATACTGTTTTCCTAAGGTGAATCCAATTGGTCATAATATAGAATCTTTTAATACAATGCTAACTTCATATGCTAATGTTTTGTTTTTGTTTTTCTATGTTAATGAGTGAAAATATCCTATAGTTTTCTCATACTTCTTTTTATTTTTATTTTTTTGTAACATGGCAATACCTTACAAAACAACTTAGGGAGTAGTACCTTTCATTTATTTAGTTTTTGGAACATCACTGGAAATAAGAATTCTCTTTTTCTTGAATATTTTATAGAACTCTTGAATAAAAGCACCTAGTTATATTGTTTTTGTGGAAAGATTTTAAATGACTGATTAATTTTCTAGTGTAATAAGATTCTTCAGATTTTTTGTAGTCAGTTTTAGCTAGTTATATTTTCCTAGAAATTTCAATTCATTTAATTGTTCAAATTTAAAGTGTCTTTTTAATCAGCGCTGCAGTTAACTCCTTTTTATTTACTAACTTTGCTCATTTGTTCTTCAATTTACTTATTAATGTATTTATGCATGCATGTGCGCATATATGTATCTTCAGTCTGGTCATTTAAATCTACATGCTATTTATAGCCTATTAATGTTTACTTAAGAAATTTTAAAATTAATAATAATTTTAATAAAGTCCATATTTAATCCATTTATTTACTTCTCTGAAGCAATTCTAAAAATTTAGAATGCACTTGTAAACACACTTTTCTCCAGTTTATGTCATTCTCACACATTGTCTTAGTTCTTCTACGTTAATTTCATAGACTAGACAATTATCACTTTAACTGATCAAAATCTACATAAATTATCTTCACATAGCTTATTATTTCCTGTCTCATCATTCCTATTTGCACATCAGACTTTGGGGAACGTTTTGTTCTTCATGAAGCTCATTCCTTAGATAACCCTTTAGAGAGGGTCACCTGGGAGTAAACTTTCTTACTTTCAGTATAAAATATTTTTATAGACACTTTCATATAATTCTAGATGTGCAGGTAATAGTCTTCTCAGGTCTTTAAAGATCATACTCTCCTCTAGATATTTTTCTTCTTATTGTGAAATCAGCCTAGTTTTCATTCCTCCATAAATAATCTTTTTCCTCAGTTCTTTTTGTCTTGAAGTTTTATTTTACTACAGTTTGTCAAGTGTGGATGCCTTTTTCTATATCTTGTCTGAAATTCAATGAATTGTCTCACTCTGAATATTTTCATCTAATTATGAAAAGTTCTTGAGCATTACCTCTTCACATATTGCCTTCTCCACACTTTCTCTATTCTCTTATTCTAGAATTCCAAATAGTTGTATGTTTTACCTCCTTACTCCACCCTATATGTTTCTTAACCTAATTTTAATATTTCTTATCTCTGTGTCTCTCTATTCTACAAACTGGATAATTTCTTATATGTTGTCCAATCTACTGTATCTCTCTTCAGCTGTGTCAAATCTCTTACTTAGTCTCTCCATTGAGTTCTCATAATAATTATTTACATATTTTTATTTATAGAGGTTCTATTAGTGGTTTGTCCCCAAAATATTACTGAAAATTTGGAAGTCTGCTATTCCATTGTCATACTCTTTCTTCCATATTTTTCCAAATGCATTAAGCAAACATATTTTATAATAACTAAACCTGTAGTCTTTGTGTATTTTCTAATTTTTGAAGTGAGACCTCATATTTGAAACACTTCATAAGTGTTTTTTACAGCCTTGATTTAACATGTATTCCCCCACAAAAGATAAATGTTGCTTCTGCCAGGTGGCCAGATGCACTAGCAACCTAGGATCAATTTAAACTAAATCTTCATCTTGGGGTTTTAGACCACACAAATAGAATGAATTCTGGTCCAGAACCTGAGTAATGCCTTGCTTGTGGTTACAAATTCTCAGAGAAGGCATTTTTTCTCTTTCCATCCACAGCCAAATTTTTTCGTTTTTCCTTTTAGTGTGGTAATTTTTCTAGTTTATTCTTTACTAAAGATGTTGCCTTTTGAAGGTTATGTCATCCAAAAGACATTTATAATTAAACATCTTCTCATGGTCAGTCTATGTGCTTTATTACCTCCAGTCCGCACACTTGGTCCATTTGGACCACCAGGGACTGGCAGATGTCTCTCTGGGCACCTGTCCAATTAAGGGCTGTAATAGATCTCTGGGTTTATGCTCGCTTGTTCTTTTGGCCTCTACGAATCTGCCTCCTTCATTTCTTGCCAGAATAGTTAAACATTTAAAAAGAAGTTTTTTAAAGAATTTTAAGCATCATTTTTAGGATTTTTATACAAGGAGGTTTTTTTCTAAAGAATATCTAATCTGCATATTGTCATAAATGAAAGTCCAGAAATTATCCATGCAAGTAATTTAATAAGACTCTACTTCTTCTTAAAAACATCTAAAGAAACTATTATAACTTCAAGAAATAAGAAAACGTTTGCTAAATCAGGTTTCACTTGTGCTGTTAGTTAAATCATAAATTTGAAGATTTACTCTTCCCATGTTTAAAGTTTATTTTACTGTAAATATTTTTGCTTATGTTCCACTATGAATTTGATTTTTCAGATGTGTACCCAGAACTCAAAATAAAATATATCTTCTGATTCCCATGTAATTAACTATGTTATAAGAATATATCATCTTATCATAAAAACAAACTGGTTTTATCACCTACTCATGAGGATTTCTATCTTGCAGTCTCAACTTCTGTGCACGTGGGTTGTGGGGCTGGGGGCAAGGGCAGCAAGTAACACGCAACATCGTTCAAATCACTCTAAGGACACTATTCCCAAACTTTTAAGTAGGAATAAAACATTTACTCTTCTTTTTTTTTTTTTTTTTGGTATAATGTATTACTTCCTTTGAAACTTTACTGACAACTCTCTTTCAGAGGACTTTCCAAACTCAGCCTACACATGTATGACAATTGTATACCTCAACTCTATACAGTAAGTCAGGATTGATTGTATTGCCTAAGCAATAAATAAATGTAGCCTTTAGCCAAAAGTATATACGCATATATACACATGTATATATACATACACACATTTCTTATTAATATTTCTTCATCTTATCCAACTGGACTGATAACTCTTCAAGACCAATGCTAAATAATATCCTAAAAATACTGTAATTATGTGAGGTGATGAATGTTTTAACTAACCTTACTCTGATAATCATTTCACAATGTACACATGTACTAAATTATCACACTGTATACTTTACACTAACAAAAAGTTATATTGTATCTCAACAAAGCTGGAAAAATGCAATTAGAGGCAGCAATCCCTCTTGCCTTATTCATGAATTAATGGCAAAACTTTGTTTCATCAATAAATATGTACACTTTAATTGCATTAAAGTATATTTTTAATTTAAAATGAATATAAAATGTTTAAGTGATTTTTTTATAATTTATCAAAACTATCATGTAGTTTCTTCCTTTTTACTTACTATTCTGAAGTGTTTTAGATGGAAGTCTATATTTAAATGACATTTTATTTGGGGATTGAACCTTTTTTGGAACCCTACTTAGCTGGTTTCTTCAACTTCTCGTGTTCTCATTCATTCTTATATGGTGGTGCTAACATCCATTAGTTTTTTTTCTAATTCTAACAGTCCCATCATCAAATTTTCCTTCATGTGACATATTTTCATCTTGTAATCCTAAATTCCAAGAAGAGTTCTGGAATGCAATAATCTGATTCTCAAACTTGATAGAAAACATTGTATAAATTCTCTTTGCCTGCATTTAGCTTTTAGAAGACTTTCCATCATGAGAGGTAAGGAGTATAGAGGTTAGGAGAATCCAGAAAGGTCACAGCTGAACAACGTAAAATATGTGAGTGACTCCAGAGTGAAAAAAGAGCCAGGTACATGCTGAATTTGATAACAAATAGCTCCATTTCTGTTGTGTTTATATAAATATGAAGAATACATGGATTGGGTTGACTTTTCAAGTAGGCAGGAATAGTCTCTTCTGTTTGAAAACATGAGTATTATTCTTCTCATTACCAAGCTCAAGATCTTGTTCAACAAATATTTCATTCGATTTCTGTTCACAGGCACTTCTACAATTAAGTATAACACAGGCTCATCATATAGGGTAAAGGAAGGACATTTTGTAACGTGGACAAGACCTCGGCAGTTTGGAAGAGTGTCCCATGTAGAAAAAGGCATTGGGGTGGGAGGGGATTCCAAAAAGCACTCCAACGGGAGTGCAGCCACATGCATCAGGACCTTAGAGCAGAGTTCCGTAGAAGACACATAAAAAATGATGGCAAATCAAAAGCTTTCATTCAAAGCCCTGTGTTCTAACGTGTGTGTGTGTGTGTTGAAAAAATAGATGTATAAACTGCAACATTTGCCCTCTGAGAGTTAACAGATTAGCTCAATTTATAAATCCATCTCCACATGGTTTTCAGATCTGGGTATGGGGGAGCACGGTGCTCATCCCTAAGTGAAACCAACAGTATCTCATGATGAATTGCAGGAATGACAGCGAACATGTCAATATTGGCCGATATAATTACTAATATTTTCACCAAAAAGCAAATTAGAGAAACACATTTTATAATATTTTGTCCTTTATTTGAAAAGAAATTTACCACTTTGCACAATTGCACACATTATCTTATAGATAATTTAAGAAGGGAGACATGTGAGAAAATATCAAATCCCTATTAATAGGCATGTACTAGTTAACTTACAGAAAATGTGTTTCACCAAAAAGTGAGGGATGGTTAATTTAAGGACCATGAGTAGCTCCATGTCTTCCAGAATTCAATGTCTTACATTTTTGAAAAATCTGTTTTTAGATTGCAAAGGGACAAAAGATTTGGGCCAAAAACAAAGCAGAACACACTGCCAGAACAGAAACAGCAGAGAGATGGAGCATATGACCGGGCTTTCACTTCTAACCCAGTAATTTCCTGTGTCATCCATACAGGGTCTCCTTGATCAGAGCAAGTTGGAGTTAGATCATAGGGTCTGGTTAGTCCCATCCCACCTGGAATTATATAACCTGCGGGACATCCTGCTACAGTGCAGAGAAAATTGGGCTCAAAGACAAAGGCTCTCTGTTCCAGCCCGACTCTGCTGTGAACTTATTTCATGACAGCAAATGTCATTAGTCCTCACATTATCCCTCAACTTTTTGTATTATCCCTTAAACTTTTGAAATTGTATATTGATTATGATATTTGGAAGTGTATTTCAGGGTACACTCTGCATTATTGTGAGTCAATAGGGGGAGCTCTCACATTGCTTTTTTTTTTTTTTTTTATGTATCCCACAAATAACAGACTTTACATGACCTTAATGGCAAAGGTTGGGGTGGATTATTTCATAACAATCAGGTATTCATAAAACAGAAGAAACTCATTATCCACTCCAACAATGTCAAGGTAGCCCATCTACTGTGTGCCTTTAACTTGAGGGCTTTTTCATTATCCATCCAAGCACATGTTTGTCAGTCTGTTTAAGCCATATCAGAAGTTGTTTTCTGTTTGTCTCTGGACTTCAGCTCCACGTGAGGTTAAAATCTACCTTGATTTGTATTCAAACCAATAAGAGCTAAAAGCCGCAGGAAAAGTTTATAGAGATTAAAAAGCAGGAAACCATTTTGTTAGGTCTGTGCTTCTGTGGGTTGAACTTGCTACACACACAGCCTGACATGTGCACTTAAATTATTATTATTCAATTATATATTTCAGGGTTTGGATTCTCTGTTCTTTATTGTTTTCCCCCCCTTCGGTGTGTTATATGTAATTTACTGCCTTAACTCATGAAATATAAAAGCAGTTCATCATTGAATCTTTAGAAGGTTTGCTTTCTTTAATTGAAACAGATCTCTTTTACGTTAATTAGAATATGAAACATGGGTTGTGAACTGTTAGCTTTCAAATGAAACCCATACATTAATGCTCAGGTAAAATGGAAATGATACAACACAATTTTAATAGATATTTCTTCAATAAAGTTGTGGTTTATTTTTAGGATGGAATTTTATTGCTCTCGGTGATTTATACCTAGTTTATCTAAAGGTTCGTGGTGGCCAACAAATAACGGCTCATATTTTTTGGACATTTTTCCCTGAAAACATAACTACATTTTAAAATATGGAAAAGTAATTTATAAGTGAAATGAAAAAAGCTTACATGGAAGATTACATAAAATACATCTGTCTTTTCAAGGCATTGAGATATATAAACAACTCGTTAAAACCTTAAAATGCCAGAGGAAGGACAAAGATTCTTTTATTGCAATGAACTTTTGAAAATGTCCTTTTTAAACTTTAAAGTAGTAAAATTTTACTTTACATCTGAGTAAGGATCTTGATTAAAATACATGTGCACATATATCTTTACATAATATTACTTCAAGAGCTTTCTTCAAAGGACTCAGTGATAGAGCAAAAACAGAAAAAAATAAATAAGTTTGGCAGCCAAGAAACTTTTTCAATGAAAGTACAGCCTTTTGTTTTTGACTGCAAAGTTTTTCTTTTTATGTCAAATGAAATTTTAAGATCACCTATGAGTTTGGAACTGAATCCTTGACTGCCAAATCTGATTCCAATCTTTAAAATCTGTTTTTGTAATACTGCCAGCAATGCACTAACTTTAAATAAGTAGCCAGACATATTGGCAAAAATATACGTGGTTAATCAAATAAAACTATGTAGCAGTTTGGGAACAATCAATCAACTTTCAGAATCCTTTAAGTATGAAGCTGCTGTGAAGACATCATGACTTGCGGTGAAATAATGCAATCAAACTGCGTGAGCAGCTGCTTTTGAATTCATCTTCCCCTTTGTTTTTCAGTTTTCATAGACTGCCTCTTAACTATGAATTTTATAAGCTTTTGAAAGAAAAAAGCTGGCAAGCCTACAGTTTCAACTAACAGAGAGAAGTATACAGTTGGGAGCTGAACACACTTCCAGAACTGCCAACTTGAACTTACCCGATTAACTATTATTGTATGGATTGCTCTTGAAATGCCTCATGATGACTGACATTATTTCACTGAAAAGGAGCGCATGTGTGTGAAGGGACTTAAGCACTTTTTACTGTGTTTCATAACTTGGTTACCGTTTTTTTAAAAAAAAGGTAGCATTACCTAAAAAACAAATCTTGATACCCAAACATTAACATGTTGTATTCTTTACAAACTCCATTTCTGTTATGTGAAAAATTATTACTATTTTTAATGCATGTCAATTCCAGTCCCATAAATACTCTACTTATTTAAAAAATAAATTTTGTTTTAAATCAAAAACCAAAATTTTATTTTACAAACAAATTATCTATGAAACAATTCTAGGCCCTGTAGTTAAATTACAATGTTATACTTTTATTTTGTTACTGATTCTTTTTTCTTGTATTCATAGGTGTAATCACATAGAATTTTAAGATTTGAAATGCTAATGAAAAATTCGGCTCTATCAAACCAAAATATCAGATCTAACCAAATTTAAAACTCAACTTTTAAACACCTGAAAATATTGCTTCTCCCTTTTCAGTGTCTGAGGTTAACTTTGCTTAATCTTAATAGTGGCCAATAACATTAGTTCTTGACACATTAAGTTTCTTTATAAGGCTTCTTTGGCAAGAAAGGGTAGATGTTTCTTATTTATACCTATAGTATATTTTAGTATAGTTATAATATGTTTTATCAAATATCCCCAGATTTCATCATAGAGATAAATGTGAGAATTATTTCTGGGTTTTTAAAAATTTCTTTTAAAGATTTTATTTATTTATTTTTAGACAGAGGGAAAGGGTGAGAGAAAAAGAGGGAGAGAAACATCAAAGTGAAACATCACGTGGCCCCTACTGGGGACCTGGCCCGCAGCCCAGGCATGTGCTCTGGACTGGGAATCGAACCAGCAACCCTTTGGTTCTCAGGCTGGTGCTCAATCCACACTAGCCAGGGCTGAGGCTTATTTCTGAAGTGGAGATGAATACATATTTGGAAAGCACATGAGCTGCAGGGCTAAAGTTAGTTTTGGAGCAATGTTCACAAAAGCATTGCAGTGGATGTAATGCTGAATTCAGAGCGGGAGAAAGAAAACTTTTGGTGAAATAACTGTCTATGTTTAAATATATATATATATATATTTGTATGTCTGTATGTTTTAAATAAAACATCATGTTTATCTACATTTGTTTTAAATATATATATGTATCTGTATATTGAGTATTCTTAGTTTGTTAGAAGTATCACCCTTGTGGAAGTCAAAGAGTAGGTTACCATAAATAAATCCCAGACAAAACAGCAACGAGAAAAAAAGACCAAACTCCTGCCTTACACCACCCTGTCCCCCACCCTTACCCCCCACTTGGCTGCCTTAACTCTTTCTTAATCTCTAGGGCCCAGGAGAGAAGGCTTCTCCACCCACCTGAACTTACCCGTCTCTCCCCTGAACCCGGACAATTTTGTTGTTCTAGGACTGCACACTCTGGTGTCAGGCAGGAAGCGGTAACTGAGGGATGCGCCAGTCGGTTCTGCAACAATCCAGCAAACCCGACAGCCCCTGTCAGTTTGGGGTTTTGGGGGGCTTTTTTGCTTTTTTGGATTTTTTTTTTGCTATGAGGGAACGAAGGTACAGTGTTGTCAGAACTTAAGACTTTTCAACTATTCAAGAAAGTCAGACGTTTTAAATGTAAAACATCCTAGCTTTTAAATTATAACTCAATATTTTTAAAATTACCATGAGCCAAGACAGTATATGAACAAGTGATAGCTGGCCCATGGGCCATCACTGTGGTCTCTAAGTAGGAAGAAAATGCCAAGAACTTCATCTTTGAATTAAAAACGCAGTGGAAAAAGTAAAACACATCCCTACCAGGTTGGAAAATATATTTATATGTATGTTTTTATCTACATTTGTTTATATTATATTTAAATTTATACTAAAGCTTATATATAAATTTATGTAATATAATGTATGCTATGTACCATATATAATACTTCATACTTTTATTTAAATGAATACACATGTTTATACTTGTATTTATACTTATATGGCCCTATTTGACAGGTTGGTGCTCAGAATGAGGAAACTTAAGGTCAAGGTAAACCTGGATGGCTGGCTACAAGAAGGGTACAATTGTAAAAATGCCGACCTTATTACTTGGGTTGGAATCCAAGTTTTCAGGCAGCTTGTTTTTCTGACCTTTAATACCACCTCTGAATCTCTGATAAACACAAAGCTAAGCTGAGAAGAAAAGGCATTTACAGCACCACCTTTGGATAACTTTAAAGCTGCTCAAGTATTTTCGCAGTGACTGGAGGGGATGGAATGCTGGGAAAATAACAGCACTGGAAACAAAGCTGACTGGTTTTATCTCAACTTTTTATATTCAACTGAAGCACACTTCACCTGTGAATAGTGATTATTAAGTTTCTTTCAAGGGAATGAGGCCTGTAATTCATGAATGCTGCAGGTGTGAACCCCTACAAGCATTTTCTCTGAGTGAAAGAACGTTAATCATTATTCATGGGTGAGATAGTCCATTTATTCCACACCAGAGAAGGAATTCCGTTTTTTATCTTCTTAAAACATGAGACCTTCAATTTTATAAGCTTCACAACAATGAAAGATTCTTTCTTAGAATTATGTTTATTAGGGTTGTTCTTATCCCATGCTTGTTTTTTTAATACTTGAATTCGTAGTTCCTAAAATGTCTATACAAATCTGAGATTAAAATAGCAATTAATTAATTATTTAATAAAATATCCAAAGACATTGGTTATTGTAGACCAATATTTGTATCTATGAATAGAGAATAAATCCCATCACAGTGAAATCCAAGGGAGTGGTTGTACTGGATTTCATTTGTCCCAAGTGTTGCTTGAAATAAGTGAGTCATCGACTGGAGTTTAGACATCTTTTGATTATGTAGAGATTGTAATTTGTTGTGAAAATCAATTGACAGTGTACATTCCTGAATATGGTATTTCTTGACAAGCTTTTAATGTTCTTATTTAATTCCTCGCTTCATACATTTTACCCATTTTCTAGCCATTTTTAAAGTGTTAAAATAACTTGAAACATGTGTGTGTGTGTGCACCCCTTTACATAGGTATGGCTCGTTTTCTCTTGTTTTCATTTTCACGCAACAGAGGGCACACAGTATACATCTGACCGTTCCTGTGGGCATCGAACTGGTGCTGAAGACGAATCAGATACTTTAATGGTTTAAAATCATTTTTCATTTGCCTGTAGCATTTTTATAATTTCTGATTAAAAAAACCTTTACAGCCCAGCAAGATTATGTTCAGAATAGATGCTGACTAACCAAAGAGATCAGTTCATTAATTCTTCCCTACTGAGATACAGGCGATATACCATATATATATGACATCACAGAGAAATTTGGTCATGTTGAACAGCCAATAGTTACATAAAAGTATGAAAGATGTTGGAAGAGAAACTGTAAATATTAAATTAAAAAATATAACTAAATGGCTGCCTTATGTAATTTAATCAGATTATCTAATTATATTACAAAACCAAAACTTAATTGGGGACCAAAACCGTGTCCACTTCTCGCTAATGTTTTACTCTTAAAACAAAAAAGGAGTTGCAATCCTAATTTGGTCAGAAAGAAGATAGCGAGCTTACAGTTTATGTTTCTCCTGAAAGAGTTAGACAAGATTTGTTCTGTAGTTTGAATCTATAGAGATTTTTCTCTTAGGAACTAGCCTGAGTAAGTAGAAAGCTCATTTAAATTTGCTTTACTTTTTTTTTTTACTCTGTTTGGGAGATTTCCCCAAATACTACCGAATACACAATAGCAAAAGAATTGGGGTGAGGATGAGAAATTTAACCACCACAAGTTCAGAAAAATGCTCACTTTTCTATCATTGGAAGGACCTGAACCTCAGCCTGCGCTACCATGTGCTGGAGTGAGACATTCATTTACTATCTTGAGGGGAAATTGCCTCCCACATTTTATCAGTCATCTGGGTGAAGAATTACAAGGTAGTCCTTATGGCTATGCCTAATACAAGGACCTAAAGCCAGGGACAACTCATAAATCATAACCCATCAGCCAGTCATTCCACAGTGTATTTCTGTTTGCTAAGACAATGTACCCGTTAAAATTCATAGAGGATTGAACCATCTTCTCCAAAGGCAAAGATAAATTAAACTCTGCAGACCTGCACATTCATCAGCTGTATCATAAATACAACAGCTTCAAGGGGCATCTTAGCTCACCCTCTGACTTTTCACATCCAGGTGGTTTCTTGTTGCCCTTACTGGATTGTGATGGTTTCTTCCCTAGCTACATGGTGCGGCTTCTTCAATTCATCCTTAGTGACATGCAACTTACTACTGCTTCTCTCTTGCTTGCTCTCCTTGGTGTGTGAACTGAGCCTATTTTTACATCCTGCCTGTTCTTCAGACTGTCTCACGGTTGGCCTGTGAAACCAGGGTTCAGTTCTGAGAGCTGCCAGAGCACCCCACAGGAGTATCCGAGGTCCACGTTTCCACTCAGTGCCAAATCTACTTCCCATTAAAAAGCAAATTCTAGAAGGGAAGACGTATTTCATTGTTAAATGTTTCCATGCTTTATTGAATCCCAACACCAGTGAACTGTATTGTTGAATTTAAACACTTGGGTCTGTATTTCTCCAGAATCATACCAGGAACAGTGCCGAACAGCTTCCCCAACAACTTTCTCAAAGTGAAGTAGAAATTGCTCTCAAATGCTAGTTATAAACGTGTAATCTGAACTCCAGCCACTCCACAGGGCTGCAAAAGAATTTACGATGTGCTAAATATTTCCTTTGTTCTTCCCAGTGGTAGCCTGCTGTAGCAATTAGGAAGCAACTGGCTCCACATGTAAACTGCTAGAATTTTCTAAAGAATTGTTGATAACTGTTCAACAGGCTCCGAGAACAGGGGTTTCTTATTGTGCTGAATTCTGATTTTTTAATTTCCTTTCAAGGTTGCAGTTTTTGAAATTTTTGTTAAAATTTTCTCCCTTCTTTCCTGGTGCCTTTCCATTGCCCCTTTGCAAGGAAGGAGGAGAGGTCAAGAAGACTGCTGTAAGCCAATGAAGCCCAGGTTCTCAGACTCCTAACACTGCAATCCTTTTTAAAGCCATATAAAGGTCCTTTGTGTTGCTATCACAAACACCTCTGACCTCCTCTTTCTCATTTTCATAGAAAGTGACAGCCCAGTCCCATCCTTCATAAAAGGGCAAAAAAATCTGCCAATACCGTACTTCTTCAGAAACCAGACACTATTAATCATCAGCAGGAGGCAGTATGGCTTCAATTAACTACACAGTATACAATAAATTCTCAGTTATTCAGTGTGTGTGTGTGTGTGTGTGTGTGTGAGATGAACTCACTCAATGCTAGACACTCTCGTAAAGGCTTTACATGTATTAATTCTGTGAGGATGGTACTATCATTCCCATTTCAGAACTGAAAAAAAAATAGAGAAGTTCAATATCTTGCTCAAAATCATGTAACTACTTAGTGGCAGCACTAGAAATAATTCCAAAATAAAGGACTCTGGCTGAGAGAGCAAATGTTTTTCAGAAGCATTTTGGCAAAGATTAACATCTGGCACTCACTTGCTATGTAATCTCAGGCAAGTGGCTGGGCCTCTCTGGGCCTCGGATTCATCATCTTTAAAGTGGGATAATAATGCCCAACTAGCCAGGCTTTTGTGTTAGCATATATTACACACTTAGAACAGTGTCATGCATACAGCAAGCACAATGTCAATGTTACTTTTTGTAATGTATATTAATTTTTCACAAATAAGCCTTAAGGAATTGGGAGAAATTACCTACATCCTTACCTCTAGGCTAGTTGCAAGAGATCCAACCCGACGTGTGTCACAGTTTCATGGAGAAAAAGTTATGTACACAACTTATAATACATGTGATAACACACAGGTGCTATTTTTTTAAAGGCAGGGCATGACAGCAGGATTGTGAACTCCACCATTCTGAGAGGGAGTAGCATGTTTAGGGAAGACTCCATAAAATGTGCTAGACATTATCCTATGCATTGTGAACGTGACTGAAACACTTGAAGAGATAAGCACTAGAGAGTAGGAGTTATTCACCAGTGAGGTAGAGAAATCCAAGGTGTGGCAACAGCATAGGAAAGCAGGGACAAAGAGAGGAAAAGGTGTGGTGGATCTAGGGAACAGCTTGGTTATGGTGTATGTGTGTGTTTGGATGTAGGGCAAAGTGAGGGGGACGTGGCTAACGACTTTCAGAGGTTGATTCATACACAGCTGATAGATTGTCCTCCCAAAAGGACAATTCTGACCAAGATCCTTCCCTATTATAAAGCTGCCAACATTTCTCTACCATTAAGTGTTGAATTGTGTTCCTCCAAAATTCTTATGCAAAACTCCGATGCCCCAGTACCTCAGAATGTGACCTTCTTTGGAAACACGATCATTGTAGATACAATTAGTGAGTTAACATGAACAGGGGTCATACTGTAGTAGGAAGGGTCCCTAATCCAATATAACTGTGTCCTTACAAAGAGGGAAAATTTGGACATGTAGACAGACACACACACAGAGTACACTATGTGAATATGAAGGCAGAGACTGGTGCTCTTTAAACTATATTCAACAATTTTTAGTTAATAAAATAGACTTAGTTTTTTGTTATTGTAGTTGAACTCCAATTACCACATGTTATTCCACTTGTCATTGTTCTTTATTCATAGATATTTTGTTCCTTTAATTTTATAAAACTGTTTTAATATTCTTATGTAATAATAATTCTATCATCTCTCATTGCTGGTTCTGTTTCTATTGACTGATTTTTGTCCTCATTATGGGTTATATTATTTTGCTTCTTTACTTGGTTGGTAAATTTTGATTGGATGCCAGACATTGTGAATTTTATGATTTTTGGCACTAGGTTAATTTTTTTTTTTTTAGTATTTTTGTTCTAGCATGCAAATAAATTTCTTGGAATCAATTTTAGGGTTTTCTTTTAAGCTTTGTTAGAGTGGGTCTAGAACAGCCTTGCATCGAGGGCTGATTTATCTTCATTACTGATGAAATGTCTTCTAAGGATTCTATGTCCCATACATGAGGCGTTTGAATACCTGCTGAGAACCCAACCTGTTTCCATTCCTGTATGAATTTGCGGGAGGTTTTTCCAGACATTTCTCACCAGTGGTTCTTTCTCTAGAATCAAGTGTTTTCTTCTTATATATCCATACCATTTAGCTAGAGATTTAAGGGAGTTCCTCTACAGATCTCCGGAGTTCTCTTTCTGTGCAGATCATTTTCCCTGATCCTGCTACTCAAATTCCAGCCACCTGGGCCTCCCTAAACTCCCAACTCTGTCTCTTCACCTCAACACCACTGAGTTCTGTTTGGGTTCATTCTTCCTACACTGCGGCATGGCACCTTTCTCCTAGCAGATACCTGGGACTCGCTTCATTTATTCCCCTTCTCTCGGGAATCACTGACCTATGCTATCTGCTGCCTAGTGCCTGAAAAACCATAGTTTCAGAGATTCAGTCCTATTTTCTAGCTGTTTAAGGTAGAAGAGTACTTTTAACCTTGGTTACTCTACAAAAGCCTGTAAAGTACTTCTGCCATTGTACTTGTGAACATTAATTAGAAAGCGCTGTAAAGAGTATAGAGATTGAGTTAAATATATTTGCTCTTGTGAATAAGTATCTCACATTATGTATTGCTCTTGAATCTTTCACTTTATGTGTTGGTATTTTCTTTTCCTCATGGAAGAACCATCTAAAATACAGTTTGGGGAAAAGATCTACAAGAACTGGGTAAAATCAGAGCGTTGGAGTCATTCAAACCTATGTTCTATTCCTGACTTCACCACCTCAAGTGACATAATAACCTAAGGCTATATACTTAAATCTTATGAACCTGCCTTGTTTGATTGTAAAACAGAAGCTAACACAATAATCCCATTCCCTTATGGTTTTTGAATTGTGGGGATTGAATGCCCATGATTCTCTGAAGCTTTTATAATGAAACTTTATTCTGAGATCCATGCAACAGGTTGGATCAAGAATACATGTGAAGTTCTTAGTGGAGTCTACCCCCAAACAGGCACCCAATAAGTTTCTTTTCACATTCTCTTCCCCTCCAAACAGCAGGGAACTTATTGTAATGGGAAAACAGGAGGAATGAGAGTCTAATCTCTGCTGTCCTAAAATTTGGGGTATTTTCCCAGGCATGCTTTGCTCAAATGAATAGGCAGCTAAGCCTTGTTCAACTATTTTACCCCTCTGTGTCTTCAATATGAATCCAAAATGTAATGGCGGATTAGTTCATTTTTCATTCTGATAGACTTTCTTCACGTTTTTCTTCTTCCAGGAACCTAGCATATGATTTTGCTTATAGTTGAACCAGTATTTCTTGTACCTTTTATTCCATTTTATTGTTTCCTATTGTTCTCATATCCTCCACAGGGTTCTCCCAAAGATTGACTTTTTATCCTTGTATACTATGCTAATAACTCCCACATATTCACTTTAATTCTGCCTTTGAAATTTCCACTAACATCATCTAGTTACACTTTATCACAGTTTTGTTCTCAATGTGCCGTTGCTCCCACCATTACCACACCATCATCCCAGTCGCAAAGACTCGTAATTCTTCCTCTAGTGTTCTCTGATTTCCATGCTCACGTTATGAAGTGCTCCTGATTATTCCTCTGTGAGGCCTCAATCATATAAAATGCTTTCTCAGAAGGAGTCATTTGTGGTGAAATGGAAAGAAGGTAGAATATGCTGACCAAAAATCAGAGTCTGAATCCATGTTTGCAGGACGTTACATGTCTTTAAAATAAGGATCATAACAAACCCAGATACTTGTTATAAAAATTAAAATGAGGTTACCTGTGGGGTGCTTAGCAGAGTAAGCAGCATGTGGAAGGTGCTCGATGACTGTTAGCTTACTTCCATACTGTTTATTTCTAAATCCTAAAGCTTCATGCTCAGGCTTTGGTAAAATCTTTCTGGTATTTTACTCATGTTTAAGTGTTTTCATTTCCATTTTTATGAGCAGGAAATAGTTATTTGAACAAGGCTGTTGAGGATCATATAAGATATGTAAAAATTGTTATGCATTTATATCAGTTAACATGTTTTGCTGTAAGTAAAACTATTCAAGCTTAAACAATGAAAAAAGAGTTAGTTTGTCTAAGAAAAAACAGAGGTAGTGCAGACTTCTGGATGGTAGAGTCAGCAGGCTCCTCCATACCTGTTTCCTCTAACAGCATTAGTTTCATCCAAAGGTAGATCCCCTCAGGTCAAAAAATCGAGGTTTTATTTTCTTTCCTCCTGCTCATCCAATAGGAAAGAGAAGTTGGTTCCCTGTATCTTTATTAGCCATCAGCAAAAGTTCCCTTTCATCTCATTATCCAGAGTTGTGTAATAAGTCCCTTTTCTCAAGCAACCATTGACAAGAGATAATAGGGTTATTCTGACCAAATTGGCCTACCCCTTGAGTGAAAAAAAAAATGCTTCTCACTGTATTGCTGCTGCTCGGTGAAGGAAAGGTAGCATGGTGGTGGAAGTCGCCTCAGTGTTTAACGTCTGTCTCACAGGGTAAGACCCTGTTTCATCTGTTTTCTTTACTGCCGAATTTCTGGTGCCTAAAACAGTGACTGGCATGTGTAAGCCAATCAGAAATATAACAATTGTCAAATGAACATTGGTTATTTCACTGAATGAATTCATATTTCTTGGAACCATGTTGCTGTTCCTTTCAGATCTTGTAAATAATTGTTGAGTGGATTACCTATCAAAATAACCTAATTGTGTGCTTCTAACCTTTGTTAGAAGGCTCACTTTCTTCTCCGTGCACACCTTCTCTTTTCCCCTCACAGGCAAAGGTGGACTCTTCCCTTCATCAGGGTGCATAAATCTTCCACATGCGTGGCTTTTGCGAATTTTCAAACGTTGGAATGATTTTCTTCTCCTTAAAACAGACTGTCTCTCTGAAGCCTTCCAAGATCAAACATTTCCAGCTCTAGTCACTGAATCCCAGCAAAACCTCAATGTTCTGGCACATTTCCTTTATCTTTTGGAATATTTATTGGTATGTGTCAGCCTTTCTCACTTGCTCAATAATAAGCCCTGGAGAACTATGTCTATTCTGGGCAATCTATTCCCTATGCAGGATACAGAGTAGGGTAGGCATTGGCAAGATATTTTTGAGTGGCATAAAGATGACTGAGATAAAAGATAATAGCATTATATTATTAATAAGGCAAATGCTGTTGCTTTTAATGTCAAATATATGGAATATTTAAATTGTAAGGTATATTAAACAGATATGAGTAACTTAACATTCAAATTCTCTTGTCTTATTTCCAAAGATTCTGATATAAGTATATGGTGTGCTGAAAAAAATCTGTATTTTTATCAAATGTTTCAAATGAGAATTAGATAAACAACATTTGGCTGAATGGGTATTATTCAACCAACCTCTTTTCTTACATTAATACAAAAATAATAAAGTAAGGCTTAATGTCCAATGCTAGGTAAACTAGTAAATGAATATTGCTGATCCCATTAGTAAGAGCTAACTATGACTACTGGAAATTTAAAAATATATTTAAATAAAGGTCAGGGATGGAGGAGGTTCAGAAAGATTGTACCATAAGGGAGACTGAGTTCTGACTGTGAAATGCCTTGACTTCTAAACTATGGGATTGGGATTCTTCTGAAACCAGTGGGGAGTCTTGGGAGGTTTCTGAGCAGAGAATAACACAATATAATATGTGTTGTAGAAAGCTGACTTTGTCTGTGTGTGATGGATTGACCAGCAAGAGGAAGCTGGAGGCAAAGGAAAATCACATGTGATCAAAACCACAAATGTTTTCTTCAGGCCACAGGGACAGGTAAGGCCCGGCTGCACCATGAATCAACACAAAGCAGGTATTGTGAGGGTCTATGCTCACCCTTTGGAGTCAAAGTGATTCATCTCCTTGAGGCAGGTGACTGACCACGATTGGTTGCTCAGTCCGGAACAGAACGTTTTCAAACTTAACACACTCTATGCTGAGGTGTAAAACACAGAGGTAGCCCAAGAAAACCTTTTACTTTTCATTTGCTAATAATCACGGAAAGTACAGCTTAAAGCTAGCAACTTATAAGAAGCAGCAAGTTTTCCACATCACCAATATATCGTTAACATAATTATTTAAAGAGAAAAAGTCAATATATCGAAAGAATGGCCGAGACACATTGTTTACACGTTGAGCTTCAGCTGGAGCAGAGACCTAATCCCCCAGAGCTGGCGGCACCAGGGCCAGGTGCGAGGAAAGCCCTGATGTTCTATACTTAGAGTGGAGGGAAGAGGCCGCTGAGGGTGGCCAGGGAGACAGGCTTTCCCCTTATTATGGAAATGTTCTCTGGCTTTGCCACATATCCCCATCCACGTTGCTCTTTTATCATCTTTCCAAGGAGTCCACTTGTTGGACAAAATGATAGATGGTAAAATTGGAGACACTTGAGTTTGTTTCCTTTGGAGAGGGACCAAGGAATGAGGGAAATTGAGACTGTGCCCAGAAAGAAGTCAACATGAAGAGCCAAAAGTTATCAGGAAGACAGGGAATATTAAATGAGATATTAGCTAATTTTCCTATTTTCTTAAGTGCTAAAGATGATTTTTTTCCAAAAATCTGTATAAACCCAACTGATTATTACTTAATCCCTTTCTTGCAGCTTCCTTCCAACCCTCCCAGCACCATCTCAGTGTTACCCCAACCTCAGCCTTCGTCACACACGCAATCCACTTCCATGGAAACGTTAGCAAGACCAAAGTGTAGCTTTCATTTTAAGATGAAGTAAGGAGAGCATTTCATTATAAAACCATTTGAAAAATTCCCTTTAGGCATCTCTACAATGTCTATCTACTAACCTGCCTGAGAAGCCTCCCCTGACTCCGTCCCTAATGCAGCAGCCCAGTCTCCCTTTCCTTCTCCTCCCCGCCCTCCCTTTCCTTTCCTCTTCTCTTCTCTTCCCTCTCCTCCCTCCTCCACTCTGTTCAATCAGGCAGAACAATACTGCTTAAGTCTCAAGTTTGCCAGTCACTCCTGGTCCTTAGCAAGT
Source organism: Anoura caudifer (assembly GCA_004027475.1). Taxonomy (NCBI): domain Eukaryota; kingdom Metazoa; phylum Chordata; class Mammalia; order Chiroptera; family Phyllostomidae; genus Anoura; species Anoura caudifer. The sequence continues at coordinate 346,528 of PVKU01000318.1, read as the reverse complement.
CAAAAAGTCCCCAGTTTAGAGAGAGAGGATCATTTTCCCCCCTTACTATTATATCTGCAGAACTTCCTCTCTTTTTTACCTACCTTTCATTTATTTTTGCTATCAGTGAAAAAAAAATAGAAGATAGCTAAATAAAGAGGGCAGTGTTTTCAAAGTTATATCTGCCACAAATTTTGCGACCAAGGAAAGTCTCAGGATTTCTCTCAAGTCTTCCTCACTGAGTTTACTCCATGGTGGCATTGTGTATCGGGCACTGCATCTCTGAGCTCAGGAAAACGCCCGGATGGAAAAGATGCTCTGCCCCATATCCATATGGCTCATATTCTGGACGTTAATATTTCAAATGAGAATTTCACAGGGGGTCCTTGGGCAAATATTCCCCATAGGCCTAACAACTGTCATGCAAATATATTACCTTTAAAATTGTTGAAAAGGTGATAAATTGGGAGAATTATTTTCAGGAGATGAACTACTTACTCTTTCTTTAGGCTTCACCAGCTAAGATTCTGACTGCACCCCAATCATAGTGGAGAGGGAGCATTTAATCCACACCTCATCTGGCCCTACGAAGAATTTCTCAAGTCACAGGTAGAAAAAAATCTACCAAGTAGTCCTTTAATTGAGGTTTGAGTAATAAACTCAGACTTGGAGATAATGAAGCGGCAGGGCCAGGTACATAATTTGTGCCCGGTGTAAAGTGAAAATGCAGGGCCTCTTGGTGAAAAGGCAAGAAAGAGTGTTGTTAAAATTCCTAAAATATAAAGCTTTTTTTCTTATTTCTGTGGTCTCTCGTTCTCAACTTACCATGATTTTTTAAATTTGCTTCTCATGTGCTAAGTAAATCAAAATTAAAATTTTAAGTTAACACACATTTTACCATTCATCTTTATATGGTGCAGCCTGTTTTAAATGAAAATATAAGAGCATTTATCTCATCTGTGAAATCACCAAAATCACACAATTTATATTTTCTTAGCTCATACATGCATACATACTTCATTCTCCCAAGAACAGCAAAAGGGTTACACAAAACACAAATGTTTTTTATTTCATTTGTCAATACATGCACATTTTTACCAACAGTTTCTGCCTTTGGCTTAATAGTGCATATAGGAAGACTAAAAGAAAAAGAACCTATGGGATGCTTTATTTTTCCCTTTGCTTCTATGTCATCATTTGCAGCCTAAGTGTTGGCTAATCCAGGAAAGCGACATAAAAAAGAAGGGATATGAGAGGGTGCTCTGGGCACAGTGTTTCTTAGAACATCATTGTGTTGTTTTCTGTGTTCAAAGCATGTTCTGCTTCTCAGGGAGAGCACGGCCTCTTGGAGCTGTCAGCGCCCCTGTGCACTCGGTTGCAGACATAACATGCTCCACTTGTACTCAGAGTCTCTGTGAGCTCCTGCACAGGGAGTCCACTGGAATTCTTTGCTCACCGCAGGCCAGGAACAGCAGACACATACACTGAGCTTATCTCCACTCTCGAATGCTTAGTTGTTTCAATAGATTTCACTTGTAAAATTCAGGTTCAAAATAAAACTATTAAGACTTTCAAGAGGTGATAGCAGAACATTAAACCGAGTGGGAGGCCCTTCTGAGTGGGAGGCCCTGCTCAACTACGCAGATTATGTTCCCAGAAAGCAGGGCCGGTGAAGTGGCCAAGCAGCTTTGTCCCACCCCCTCTGCCCTCCCAGAAGTAGGTGGTATTAGGCACCTAAGTTAGCTATCTCCTCAGGATGGGCAGAGAAGTCTTGCCTTTTGTTTTTGTTTTGTTTTTTTTTTCCGTTTCCACAGTTCTTCCCTTTTTATCTTTTTTGCTCTTCACCCCACAATCATGCTCTTTTCATAGTGGTTGGCAATGTTTTAGCTCTATAACTACCTGCAGGACCTGTAAGAATGGGTTGGGGTGGTTTGAAAGAAAGATCCCCGTTCTAGTAAACTGTCTTCAGGAGGTGTTTTAGAAATAGCAAGGGTAGCATGTTGAAGGTGAAGGGCATTTTTGTGACATTTTTGGAGTGGATGCTGTGTTTAGATTCACTCATAAATATAGGTAATGAAAAGCCATGATTTAAAATAATAAATTGAAAAAATTAAAAATGTTTTCTTTTAGGAAAGTCTTTTAGTCATAGAGCATGGACTTAAATTGGAGAAATAGGGAACAAATCATGGAGATGAGGGGAAGGAAATCCATTCTCACAGCCTTTTGTAAAATGGCAGTTGCCCAAGACACTCGTCCTGAACGACCCTGTGATCCCTTGATTTCCCTTATGTGGTAGGGGTCAAAGAGTTGGGAATTTTTAGTGGACAGCTTCAGAGAGAAAAATGCCTCCTATCCAGAAGTGGCTGTCAGTAGAAAGGAAACAGAAGGCAGGTGAAGGAATGCAGGTAACTCTTCCAGGAGCTTCAGAGAACAGATGCCTTGGCCGGTAGGCTTGGTCTTTGCAGTCAGCTGGCAGCTGGGATCCTCCATGGGGTTACACGTGCTTAGAGGTGGCATTAGAGCCTGTTGTATTGAAAAACACTAGGAATCCCCTGGGGTGAGAGTTTGGCAAGTCCAGCCCCTCTCTGCCCCGCTTCACGATCCAGCTCTTCTACAGGGCTTTCATAGTTCTCTGGAGTGGTTCAATCAGAAATGAGGGCAAGTAGGAAGAGGAGCTCAATATCCATCCTTCCATGCCAAAGCTGCACGTAGTACTCATTAGTCCTTGAGAGCCGACATTTTGGCCCAGACAACTGAATTAAGTGAATTCTTTCTTCCATTCTATTAGAACACAAGGAACACATACTAATTCCATGTGAGTTCTGATTTACCTAGCTGTTTGGTTTGTGTTTTGGGTGTTCTGGGTTTTGTTTTTGTCTTAACTTCTTTCAATGATACAGGTAGTTGGGGGCGGGGCAGTTCTTGGGATACTTTTCTTTATTTATCTTGTGAACCTGCTTCTTATTTGAATTAAAGCCACATGTGGAAGACTGAGAGCACTATTGGGTTCTTATACAAAACTTTTGGATTTTAAGGAAGTTTAGGTAGTTTCTCTTAAATAACAATGTCAAAGTAAATGGAAACAAACTGAATGCTTAATGCTTTTTTACAGCAATCTTTTTTACTTACTGTGTAAAATCTGCAAGAGAAACATCATATGCTTTCTACCTCATCTGGAACTTCCCATGCACAACTTCCAAGTTGACATTTTTAAATGAATAAACAAGTCAAGCTGAAAGGTAATATGGTTTTTAATTCTACTTTTAAATGTATAAATGAGTCCAAGTCTGTCCTCATAGTTTGACAATCTAAAAACACACTTATATGTGGAATCTAGTGAACAAAATAGAAACATGGATACTTGAAACAGACTTATAGCTATTGGACAGGGGGAGCTAGATGAAAGAAGGTAAAGATTTAGACAAAATCATACATACATAACATATATGCACACACAACAGTGCGGTGATAGCCGGAGGGAAAGAGGGGCAGAGACTGGATGGAGGTGGGCAAAGGGGTGGGAGGTGAAATGGGGACATCTGTAATAGTGTCAATAATAATGATGAAGTTAAAAATAAAGTAAAATTAAATTAAAGCATTTTTAAAAATTGTGTTAAAGAGGTAATATAGTTAGAAAGACTCAGAACATTCTTTCCTTTAGAGGTTGATATTTTGAAAGTTTTGAAAGTTTTCCCCAACCATGCCCAACTCCAGAGTTGTATTATTACTCCAGAGCCAATTCTATTCAAATATTTCAAAATCCTTTACCACTGTTTGATAAAAGTTACCTAAATATATTACTCCAGAGCCAATTCTATTCAAATATTTCAAAATCCTTTACCACTGTTTGATAAAAGTTACCTAAATATATTATTTTCATTCTAATATATTTAAATCAATGTATTTTTAAAGTCCCAAGTATAATTATTTGACAACAAACAAAATGTTCAAATGTACAGTAGAGGATCTCACTTGTATGTACCACGTAGGAATCAGTAGCTTAGGACACCTGACTAATAATTTTTATATTGTTTGCCAGACACTTCTGAAAAATCTGTTATTATTTTACATCATCAGCACAGCCCCTAGCAAAGTTCCTCAAGAATCTTTAAAGACCACTACGCTGATGGTCTTTACTCACCCCATCTCTCTGAGAATCATGAAATTTGGTAGACAAAAAAAAAAAAAATCCTCTCTCTCTCTCTCTCATTTTCTCTTTTTCCTTAATGAAGCAGCTAGCCTCTAAACTGGATCCCATATGGTCCTGTTCGAGGAAGGAAGGGGAAAAATTAAAATCAGTTCTCACTAATTAGGAGAAAATTGCGTATAAATAATTGAACGGTCTTTTCATACTTATGGCTGACATTTCTACCAAAGCCTTAACTGACTGCTGGGTCAAAAGGGTTGTGTGTTCTTTTAAAGGAGACATGTGCTCCCGTCCAAGTACTCGCTGGGACATGCTGTGAGCAGTTTTAGGTCACCAGCAGCTCTTTCTATTTTAGTCTATGTCACTACTTGAAGTTGTAATTAACTTGGATGATTCTAAAAATCATAATTATGACAGTTCTGATATTTGATAAGAGTAACTTACATTCAATCGTGCCAAGAAAGTCATGGTGCATTTAGCAGAAAGACAAAAAAAATCTATACGGTGACAAAGAATATCTCTCATAGAAGCAGATCGCAAGAGCCTTGATGGGGCTTAACTTGTCCTAGTAAGTAATTTGTGGAATATTCCATGCTTGCTAATGAACTGTTCTGCATTTTAACTGTGTTTTCTATCGGTAATAATGTGCATTAGATTTGGTTTTGTTTTTAATCTAAAAGATCACTTATGGACAGTATTTGTACCTAATGCTAATTTTAAGTCATTCTAGTACATACTAATGTTTTGTGCACCCAAAGGGCACAGTATTTTATTTACTCTCATCTTAAACGATCATGATTTAAGAAGAAAAAAATACCTAGTGTCATTTTTAGATTCTTTTCTCTCATGCTCCTGATTTCTTTTCTTCTTTTAATTCAGTTTTAATTTTAACAGCTGATTTCCTAATAGGTTTTCTCATTCTTCAAAGTATAAAAAGAAAAGTAATGCATAAAAGAAAGGTTTAAGGAATTAATAGTGAATGTATAAGGTGTTAAAGCATGATATTTTTTTCTGATTTATTGGATCATTCAAAATATGTACTTTGAAAAAAGTGTATTTTTCATGTGTAACCAATCAACTTTAGAGCACTAATACATTTTCATGAAATTTTTCTCAAAATTACTCAAGAATCACATTTTTATAATATGTCCCTAATGGGTTGATAACAAGTTTTGGAATAAATTGTTGTTTAGAAAAACATTTATTTAAGTGCTTAGAGTTATAGGTACATAATTAAAGAAAATCAAATGTAACTTAGAGTCAGTAGCTCTATATATAAATAGACTAGTTTGTATTAGCAGTTTGATTTTTTAAATAAATTATTTTTTGAACTACAGGTTCTTCTCTAAAATGGGGATAATAAGAATAATATTCCACTCTACAGAGTTGTAATGAGGATCCAATAAGTGCAAGAATATTAAAGTGTACATTTGCAGTTTGTATAAACAATTAGTCAACATTAGTACTCTTCTAATCTTTAAAAATGGTTTCTTGCTTAATACTGTTAAGTAGGAAATGACTAAATAAATAAGTAAATGGGGAAAATATAAACTAGTTTGTTTTTGTCTCCTTACTAAAGGCGGCTAAAGGTTTTTAATTAATTTTTTTATATTTATTTTAGGAAAGTTGATAAGCAGAAATACTATACTTCGTTAGGTCTTTCATAATTAAGCAGTGGTTGTGAGTAGGTAATGAGTACTGATTTAAAGGATTGGGTTCTGTTTTCACTTGTTGCTAATTCACCTGTTGCTAATCGCATAGTCAGAAGCCCCTGCACTGCTTCATGGTAACTATGGTTGTCCATCTGTATAGTGGGAGCAGTAAGCATGGACATTCAAATCACCCACATACACGTTCCTAGCCCTCCCGAACCGCAGATGCACACTCCTCAAAGTGGTGAAAACTCCTCTGCAGCCAACCTGCTCACTTCCCTGATGAGTCCAGAGTGGGGTGGGGGCTCTGTGGGGGTGCGGCCAAGTCCCAAACTCCTGGGCATCCAGAGATCTGGTGTCCGGTAAAGCCACACTTCTCTTTCTCAAGGCTGCAGGATTTGGAGAGGAAAATTACTCACTGGCAGCGCTACTCTCTGGCTTGGGAGATCCACTATTCTATAAACATTTCAAGGCGCAGGGATATCAGTATCTGTTCTTTAGATTTTGCTGGATGTCTTGAGGCTGTTTGACCTGATGATCCCAAGGAATTGTTTGTACCTCCACTTTGGAGGGGTCACTATAATATAATAGAGGTGTTTTTTTAGGTTTTCTTTTTTTTTCTCTTTTTGTGGTCCTCTGGGAGAAAATGTTTACTTCTTGTTCCATCTTTTGTTTTGATTTTTGTTTTCCTGGTAATGTGAGTAGCTTTGTGCTCCAAGGAAACAGGAAGGAAGGAAGGAAGGAAGGAAGGAAGGAAGGAAGGAAGGAAGGAAGGAAGGAAGGAAGGAAGGAAGGAAGGAAGGAGGGAAGGAAGAAAAAGGAGAGAGAGAGGGAGGAAGGAAGGAAGGAAGGAAGGAAAAGGAGAGAGGGAGGGAGAGTTGTACCAATATGATATGTACATGATAGGCTCCAAATGATAAGGAAATTGTGTATTTGTTTTATGGATTCATGTAAAGCCTATTTTAGAATCTGATGTTTCTTTCTACAAGGTAAATGTCTATGTAGTTTAACTTCAGTTTAAGAAAAAAAAAGACAGGTATCTGAAAGTATATATATTTTAGGTGGATGGATTCATTACCTTATTTCTCCTTTAGAAACCCAAAATCCCTCTTAATTAAAATTTAATATATATTTAGTTGTAAAATATTATTCTAAAATATACCTTTAAATTAGTACTTCTCTAGACTACTCTGGAGAATTTAAGCAGCCCACAACAACAGCAAAAAAGAAGCTAAAATGTGAATTTAGGTTTTCAGTTTACATTTTGATTCTTACTCCCCAAACCTTGTTACTTGTATTTTTTTTCTAAAAACTTAATTTAGATTTGTAATATGAGTTAGTATGGATTGGCTAGATAGTAACCAGATATTAGTTATGGTCTATTTTGTTTTTGTGGCATACTCCACATAAATGAATGTCTTGAATATTCTTAGGTAAAAGTTTTTTAAAAAACACTCTATCATTAAAAATATATCAGCTAAATTTTTCAATAATTTCCTTTTCTTAAGAGTACAATCCATCTCCTAAGTTCAATTTCACTTTCTGTACATGTTCCATTTTTATTTCCTTTAAATCACTTTACTCTGTTATGCTTTCTCTCAAGCATACCTACAATAAAGCCATCTGTTGTCCAAGGGGTTGTTCTTAAATGAATCATGCTCTGTCAGAATTTTGAGGTTATAAATGTTCAGCTAATTGAGCAGTCTGACTAGCCGAATACTTGTAAGTGCTTTATAATATCTTTCAACACTTCAGAATTCTGGCCCACTAAAAACTCCAGAATCCCAGAGCAAATGGGACAAGTCATTCACATAGATTCTTGCTGATAAAACTAAAAACATGTTTATGAATTTCTCAGAATTTGGAATAAAGTTAATGTAGTTATACTCTTACTTATTTTTGAGCTATGTCTATATTATGCCAAAGCAAGCGGTTGAGAAGTGAAAAACTGACCCAATCAGCCAATCATTTTGACTACTCTGTATTAAACAACTAACTTGACTTTTCTGCACCAACTGGATGTTTTAGCATCATGGATGCTCATAGTCTCTAAGGAAGAAGTTAGCCTGCTTCTCTCTCTCTCTCTCTCTCTCTCTCTGTCTCTCTTCCCCTCTCTCCCTCCCCCTTCCTCCAATTACTTCTTTTTTAAGAGACTTCACAGTCATGAGATATTGAAATCAAATTCACAGATAACCCACTTACATGCCATCTCAAGTCACTCATCATATGTTCTTCCTAAGATTTTTATGCATTCCTGCAACTCACATATTTTCATGGTCACTTCCAGGCCTCAATTTCCTGGTGTCACAGGATCCTTAGCCTCACTCCTGTATCTGCTGCATCCTTTCTGCTTTGCATCCATCCAAACATGGAACTCAACTCTTTTCCCTAATGCCCTCAAAAAAAGTATCTCATGTAAAAAAATATCTTTCAGTGTATATGACTTTACTGAAAATTTGGTGAGGCTAAAGCAGCTTCCATAGCAATTATACAACATTTTGAATATTGGTCATTTCTCTACAAAGAAGTATGATGGCCCTTAGCTATATATCACCTGAACTATATACCCTCTTCTTCTTTATAGGGTAATTTCACTTTCTCTAGTCAACCCTAAATTCCTCTCTGAGTATCCGATGCACATCCAAGGACTCAGTAAGTGTACTTCTAAACATCTCCTTTAGGTATAACCCATTCTCTGTCCTTCACCAGTGTCTAGCAGGGGTAGTGAAGAGTACAGAAAAGTTTTACTCTGCTCCAAAAAAACATTCATGCCCACACCACATACCTGCACCCGCACCAACACACAATCACACATACTAGTGCATAACACTCTCCTCACACTCTCACCATATAGAAGGCAGAAGTATCTACAGTCTGTTTGGGTTTTAAATCAAAATTCCCCTTGAATAAATATATTAATGTTTGAAGGCTCTTAGTTGTTATTGATGTATAATATTTCAGTAAAAACTCTTAACTTGTTCTTCAGACTGGTCCTTGCCTGTCCCTCACACCTCATCCCATATCATGCCTCACTGGCCTTTCTATTCCTTGAAGGACAAGCTCTTTCCAACTGTATGACTTCTGCACCTTCCTATCTCTGTGCCTTTAGGGGTAAGTGGTTTATTCTCATGCTGTGGGCCTTGGCTGAGTTTCTCCCTTTTGGAAGTGACTCTCCAGTCTGTAGCAACATCTCCCCACCCACAGTCACTCTGCCCAATATTTGCTGTAAAAACCAGCTCTACTTTAAAAAATTATCACAGTCTAAGATTATCTTTGCTTTTTATTTAAATCTTATCAGCTCCTTATACTTGAGGACAGGGTCCTTTTCTATACTGCTTACTGCTGTATTTCCAGAACCTAGAAATGTGGGCAATGTAAGCGCTCACTATATTTTTAAAAACACAAAAATTTATATTTTTACAAATGTCTGTTGTTAAAAGAATGAAAAATAAAATTTTCTTAATAACTTTAAAAAGTGTAATTTAAATCTAATATTTTTAAAAGGACAGATCATATTATCAGTCCCATTAGAGTTAACATTAATTGAGTAATAATTATTATTATAACTAGGACTTCCTGCTATTAACTGGGTGGTAAAGACCACCATTTACTCTACTCATATTTCAGAATGCAAATTGTCAGAAGAAATAGTATTAGCCTGGGAATTAAAACAATCTAGTTAAAGATTAGCATCATGGAATTCTAACCCACCCTTTCATTTAATATTTGTGGCAACTGAGACACAGAAAAACTATCTTGCCCAATATTAATGGCAAGTTTAAATCTGGAATTCAGGTTATTTGAATCTCAAATGACTAATTTTCCCCCCTAAATCATGTCCCCATCTTAATCTAAGAGTAATCAGTTCCTGCATGTTTTCATTTATAGAATAAGCAGGTGAAATTAGATGATGTTTCTGCATTTGCAGTTCAGTCTCTCTTTTCTTCCTTCCCCTCAGTCCATCAATTATTCCACAATTTGACTGGAAGCAATGTCCTTAAGTTTTCATTCATGTTGTCAAGCTCCTACTCAATGATAGCTTGAGTCTCTAACAATTCTAAACGTCTATTTCTCAGGGATGTTGGTGCCATCTGACTGGTTGCTGATGATAAACAGAACAACAGAACTTAACTATTGAATCTACCCAATAAATAGGGAGGACTGATCATTTGCATGCCCTTCTTTGGAGGACCTCCTGAATATTGGAAAATAAAGCATAGCCAATCTTGTATAATGTAACAGTGTTGATTATGATCAAACCAGCATTCAGGTTGCATTTTTTTAATAGACTCAAGTTCAAATTAAGCACTTTAGGATGACATGGTTGAGACTTTTTGGTCACCAATGTATTTGATTTAGAATTAAATTGCCTTGTTCATCATGGAGGGAAAGTTTGTCTTGTATGTTTCCTTTGTTCTCAGTGGTATTAGTTTTGCTTTCAAGTGAAGTGGATTCCCTGTAAACATATGTATGAGGGGGAAAGCCTCCCCAAAATCTAGAATTTATTTATAGAAAATTGTGTATTTATTCTTACATATTTAAACTGCAGTCACTTTCAAAGTACTGTCCATTTGATGCAATACACCTGAGACATTTCCTCCACTGCTCAAAAACCTTTCTGAACTTGTCGATTTTGATGCCTTGTAGTACTTCTGTGGCTTTGTTTGTTTGTTGTTTTACCTCTTCCACATCAGCAAAATCATTTCCCTTTAAGGACATTTTTCATCTGGGGAGACAAAAAAAAAAGTCACTCAGGGCAAGGTCAGATGAATAGGGAGGGTGGGGCATAGAGGTCATGCCATTTTTGGTCAGAAACTACTGAACACTCAGAGTGGTATGGGCAGGTGCATTTGTAAATCACCCATCATGAAATAAGTAAACATGTTGAAAGAGTCTTAAAAAAAATTCACTGAAGGCAAACACATCCTCTCACAACAACACCAGCTGGTACAAGGATACAGATGGGTTCCTAGAACACTCGCCTAGCAGAGTAAGCCTGAATTACAAGGGGCCTGCCCTTAAGAAGATAATTCCATGGTATTTTTGGGGGGGTCTCACCCCTCATTTAATAATATTACAGACTAGAAAGAAATCTCATTTACTGATGTAAAAGCCCTTGAATGAATCAAATTTAGTCTACCTGAGTGAGACTATGTAATTTATCTTAACACCTCACCAAAAAATTTAAAATTTACCAGGTTAATTCAAAGTTTTCTGTGGTTTTGTGAAAACACTGTTAGAAGGAAACTGAATTGAGGCACATTTTCTAAGCTATTACATGAATTTGGAACCTTTAATTTTTCCATGTTTAAAATTTTTTAAATACTCTAAGGAATTAAACATTTTCTTAAGTGTTTGTTCTATCTTTGTGTCTGAAGAGGAGTGTCCTAACACTTGCTATACAAGTGTGAGGTAAGAGAGATAACGATTTATCTTTATACAGACGTAATCCACTGCCACATTCCCTCAGTTGCTCTACGCAGCCTCTAGAGCATTTAGCTACATCAGTTTGTTCTAATCACTGGAAAACAATAAAGAGGTTATAGACAGGAAGGTACTATGATGGAATAAAACATTGGTTTAAAAAACCCTGAGGTTATTTCAGAAGAAAATAGAACAGTTGAGACTTACTATGTTTATATTATATAATACTCTGTAAATCTAGGATCTATGGATTCTCCTGAAACATTCAGGGGGAGTCTGTACTTTCCCAGAATTTTAAAAAATCTTTCTGACTAATTTTTAAAGATTTTATTTATTTATTTTGGAGAGAGGGGAAGGGAAGGAGAGAGGGGAAGGGAAGGAGAAAGGGAGAGAAACATCAATGTGTGGTTGCCTCTCGTGTGCCCCCTACTGGAGAACTGGCCTGCAACCCAGGCACATGCCCTAGACTGGGAATCCAACCAGTGACCCTTTGGTTCCCAGGCTGGCACTCAATCTACTCAGTCACACCAGCCAGGGTGCCTCAGAATTTTAATGTAAAATAGTGAGTGTACATTTTGGGGGATGAAAGAGACAATCTATACTTTTGCAAAGAAGTCTGTGACCCAAAAAAGTCTAAGAAGGACATAGTACTGTGTCACCAGATTATCAGAGAACAAGCATCGTTAAGACAGAAACAGTTAATTAATATTAAATTAACAACTTCTTCCCATCGCTAACCATAATTGATATTTTTCATTCTCAGACTTGGAAATCATATCTAGCTTTGGGCATGTACAATTGGATATACTGCATAGCAATGGTGGCCATAGTCATGAGAAGCTTTAATCTTTCAAGTGGTCAAACAAAACCAAAATGTCCTAAATAATTATTAAGGGTTATTGACAGTGTCAATCCATAATAAAATTTAAAAACTATATATATAAATAAAATAAATAAAAAAGTAAAAATAGAAGCTGTTAAATACTTACTGAATTCCATATCCAAAAGATTCATTAAAAGTGAGGAAAACTGTTGTAAAAAGAGAATAATAAGGAGGGTAAAGTCTACACAAATCATTTTATCGTGGAGTGAAGGACTGAAATAAGAGAAGCAATAGGAGGAAGAAAGAAAAATTCTATGGCAATTTACACTCAGTGAATTATTCTCTAGAACAGAATCCTTCCAGAAATATATTTTTCCAACAAGATCTTATTAGTCTGTTCGCCTAGGTGAAATTTGGTTTAGAGTGAAACTAGGTACAGTTGCACTGAAAGCACTACTCAATTTTAGAATAAGGGATTCATGTCCATGAAGGTGTGAAACAAGCAGTTAATATCTCACCCTCGTGTCCTTTCCATTTGAGTAAAGACTACACCTGTCAATTTCAAGCATTTATTCACCTATTGGCTGAACAAAAAGGTCAATTGAAAATGAGGTCAGGAAAAACATGAGCCTGGTCTTATCACATTAGCAAGTGATTTTAAAAATGGTTTTAACCTTGTAGTACGTGGTTAGTCATCACCATGTGCACCACTAACTCAAACTAGATACTTGTCCTTTTGCCAAATAATGTCACTTTAAATGTGTGCAAATATCAATACTATAGTGAAATTCAGGACCTAAATTCTGACAAGGTGTGACCACATGCATGGTAATGAAATTTCATCTGTTCCCTTAAAATTTCTCCTCTAAAGATGCTTTATTTTAGGAGAAATGGAATCCATTTACGTTTAAAATATCCATTCAAGACAGCTATGAAAAAATAAACTGTACAGAAAAATTCTAGGTCTAAGTATATATAGATTTGTTATTCACTGTAACTCATTTGTAATGTTTTCTAAAGAACTAAATTTTTTAATACATTATGTATGAGAAAGCAAAGTTTCACTGTGTTGTATATTAGGTTAAACCCTTTAAAATAAATACAAGACAGTGAAATTAATCACAATATGCCTCCATTTAACATTTTCCTGCAGCTAATGTTCATTTTTTAAAGGGCTGGCTAAGGGCCCAAAGAGGATCATGTAACACTGAAAAAAACCCCAGATCCCTGGAAAACATTATAGAGACATTCCAGTGTATTTAATTTTTTTAAAAATGATATTTGTCAAATTGTTAGCCATCTATTAGACTGTGCACGCTGTGAATATACCACCATTTTAAAGTGTTGATAATATATCTTATTGGCCTTCCCACTAGCCGAGATTTCCCAGTAAAATATTTTCCTACCACATAAGCCACTAGTCATCAACCATGTCAAACAACATTTTCAATTTGGATAATGAAATTCCACTTTGACTATACTTAATAAATAACCAAGAGATACATAATGTTAACCATAAAATATTTTAAGCATATTTAAATCAAGCTATGTAACATACAGGACTTTAAGGCAAAACATTTATATTGATCTCAAATACATAAATCTATTGACTATGTTTTGCAAATGCAGAATTTTTAACTCCGTCTTATTCAGAAAGGAATTCAATTGCATATGTGTTTAAAGACCAGAAACAGAAATCTGCTTTAAAAATATCAAATAAATTAAGTTAAGCTTGGTTCTGTTTGATAGATAAAATATGCAAACTACCAAATTTACCATTTTAATCATTTTAAGTGTACAGTTCAGTGGCATTAAGTACATTCACATAGTTGTGAATTATCATCATCCATCTCCAAAACCTTTTTTATCTTCCTAGACTGAAACTCTGTATCTCTTAAATAATAATCCCTCATTACTTACTCTTGGCCATACCAGAAATATATTCTACTTTCTGTCTTTGAATTTGACTTATCTAGCTACAGCGTATAAGAGGCATTATACAATATCTGTCCTTTTGTGACTGGCTTATTTCACTTAGAATAACTCGCGGCCCAGCAGAGCACAGCTCCTGTGAGGCAGAGCAATGAATGAAGATTTCAGAGTTGGCTCTGCTGGGCCTCGTGGATTCTCACCCTGCGTGTGCGGAGTTCAGCCCTTGGCCTGGGAAGCCACGCAGCCCCCGCCCTTCTGAGTAGCTCCCTCAATACTGGGAATCTGTGTCTCAAATTTCACCTTCTTCTACAGTTTTGAAATCCAATAATTGCCTCCTTAGCTAAAGAAAATCACTGTATTCTATTTGGACTCCCTCTGCATAGTCTCAAGTACAAAAAAGCTGAGGCTCATCTCATACTTCTCCATTCTTTCAAAAATGACAGCTCTTTACCACCTGCCACCAGAGGCTTCAAAAGTCTCTCTATTACAAATTTTAGCCATGTTTATAGCGATTAACAGTGGGAGAACAATTCTCTTAGCCATTACTGTATCATGATCCAAATTAGAAATCCCAAGGATTTTTTAAAAATTTGTAAAGATTTTATTCACACATCATCAAATTCACCCTTTAAAGAGTACAACTCAGTGGTTTATGGTATATTCACAAAGGTATGAAACTATCACCACTATCTAATTCCAAGGTATTTGCAGCACCTGAAAAAGAAACCCCACACACATTAGCAGTCACAACCCCAAATCCTGTCCCCTTAGCCCCTGAAAACCACTAATGTACTTTCTGTCTCTCTAGATTTTCCCATTCTAGACATTTTATGCACGTGGAACCGCACGATATGCAGCCCGTTGTGGCTGGCTTCTTTGATTTAGCATTATGTTGTCAAGGCTCATCTATGTCACTGCATTTGTCAGTTCTTCATTACTTTTTTATTGTTATAACATTTCACTGTGTGGATATGTCACATTATTTATCTATTCATCAGTTGATAGTCATTTGAGCTGTTTCCACTTTTTGCCTATCGTGAATGATGCTGCTATCAACATTCTTGTAGAAGTTTGGTGTGGACGTACATTTTCATTTCTCTTGGGTATCTGCCTAAGAGTGAACTTGTTTGGTCACATAGTAATGCTTTGTTTAACTTTTTGAGAAAATACATTGTTTTCCAAAGAAGCAATACCATTTGATAGTCTCACCGCAGTGTGAGGGTTCCAATTTCTCCACAACCTTGCCAACACTTGTTATTATCTGCCTTTTTGATTATTGCTCTCTTAGTGTGTGTGAAGAGGAACCTCATTACAGTTTTGATTTTCATTTTTTCTGATGGCATCTTTTTGCATGCTATTTGTATATCTTCTTTGGGGAACTGTTCACTCAGATCCTGTATCTATTTTTAATTGGGTTAATTATCTTTTTATCATTGAGTTGTAATAGTTATTTATACATTCTAGATACAAGTCCTTTGTCACAGGGGTCCCCAACCTCTGGGCCACTAACCAGCACTGGTCCAAGCCTATTAGGAACCAGGCCACACAGCAGGAGATGAGCTGAAATGTAATAGGCTTGAATCATCCCCAAACCTTCCCCCAAATCCCATCTGTGGAAAATTGTCTTCCACGAAACCGGTCGCTGGTTCCAAAAAGCTTGGGGTCCACTGCTTTATCAGATACATGATTTGCAAATTTTCTCCCATTCTGTTTGTAGTCTTTTCACTTTCTTTACAGTGTTCTTTGACCTCAGAAGTTTTTCATTTTGGTGAAGTCCAGTTTATCTTTTGTTGTTGCTGTTGCTCAGGCTCTTGGTGTTGTATGTAAGAAACCACTGAAAAATTCATGGTCACAAAGACTTACACCTCTGTTTCCTTCTAAGAGTTAAATAGTTTTATATCTTACATTTAGATCTTTCATCAGTTTTGAGTAACTTTATGGAAATGGTGTAAGTTAGGGGTACAACTTCTTTTGCAAAGCGGTATCTAGTCATCCCAGTACCGCTTGTTGAAAAGACTATTGTTCCCCCCATTAAAATGTCTTAGCACCCTTTTTGAAAGTCAGCTGACCATAAATGTGAGGGTCTATTTCTGGACTCTCAATTCCTTTCCATTTGGTCTTTGTGTCTATATTAATGTCAAGACCACAGTCTTATCTTCGTAGTAAATTTTAAAACCATAATAAGTTTTCAAAACTATAGCTTCAAAGCTTCATTGTTTTTATTCGAGAATAATTTAGCTATGTTGGGTCAGATGCTTTCCATGTGAATTTTAGCATCAGCTTGTCAATTGCTGCAACAACAACCACAACAAAAACAGTTGCAGTTTTCATAGTGATTATGTCAAATTTGTAGTTGAATGTAGGAACTGTTGTATCTAACATCATTATGTCTTTCTTTCTAAAGATTTTATTATTTTTAGAGAGAGGAGAAGGGAGAGAGAAAGAGAGGGAGAGAAACATCAGTATGTGGCTGCCTCTCACATGCCCCCCCACCAAGGATCTGGCCTACAACCCAGGCATGTGCCCTGACTGGGAATGGAACCGGTGATCCTTTGGTTCTCCGGCTGGTGCTCAATCCACTGAGCCACACCAGCCAGGGCTATTATGTCTTTCAATCTATGAATAAGAATGTTTTTCCAATTATTTAAGTCTTTATTTCAACAATGTTTTTTAGTTTTCAGTCTTTATTTAAGTCTTTATTTCAACAATGTTTTGTAATTTTTTGTTAAATTTCTATATAAGTATTTTATTTTTTCTATTCTATTATAAATAGAACTGTTTTCTTAATTTTATTTTTGGTGTGTTTATTGCTACAGTATAGAAATACAATTGTTTTTTTGTAATTTGTTCTTATGTCCTGAAACTTTGCTGAAGTTTATTACTATTTCTAATAATTCTGAGTAGAATTTTTAGGAGTTTCTATGTATATTCGTAAGATTATGTTGTTGTCATATAGAAATGATTTTACCTCTTCTTTTCTAATATGAATGCTTTTCTTCCTTTCTCTTCTCATCTCTTCTCTCTCTCTCTCTCTTTCACCTAACTGCCTGGGCAAGAACCTCCAGTACAATGTTAAATAGAAGTAGCATCTTAAAGTCTCCCTATCTCCATTCTGCTTCTGGCCCCAACAAAACTAATATCTGTATTGCACTCAATAATTCAGTAAATACAGAATTTATTCAGTGAATATTGAGTGTTCCATGTGTACAAGGCACCATTTTAGAGGGTACTTTTATTCTAGATGTTAATTCTTTTTCTAAAACACTTTTATAAATATGATATTCTTCCATTTAAAACTCTTTAGTGAGAGTGTCTCATAACTAGAAAAAGGACTAATTTCTTAATAGTACTTACCAGGTCCTTTCCTGGCATGAAAGTAAATCTCCAATCTCTTTTCCTGTTGCTTCCCTCTTAAACACTTTTATCTTGGTAAACTAAATTTATTTTAGTTTTTCAAAAGCTCAATACTTTAGATTCTCATTACTTATGGATTCCATATTTGCAAATTCACCTCCCTACACTTACTTGTAACCTCAAAATCAATGCTCACTAGACTTTTGTAGTCATTCTGAGATTTACTGGAAGTGCACGTGTCCAGGTGAGGTTGAAAAAATGTCCCTCACATGGTCTATTTAGTGCAACATCTTTTGCATTTCTGTGCTTTTGCATATGATTATCTTGTTTAAAATGGCCCCCAACTATCATGCTGGTCTAGTGTTCCAAAGTGCAAGAAGGCTCTGTGTGTTAAGTAAACTTTATTTAGACATAAATTATAGTGCTTTTAGTTGAGTTCATTGTTAACGAGTCAGCAATATATATTAAGTTAGGTGTGTTTTAAAAAGCACATGAAACAAGGTTATGTGATGTTCAGTAGATGAAGACTTTGTGACCATAGGCTTGATGGAGCCTAGCCCTGCACTTTCCCTAAGGGCAGTGACTCAGCCTTTGTTACCCAATATTTGAAGGGACTTTTTAGAACATGACTACAGCGAATAACCAGAATCCTCAGTATATAAAATTATAATAATGACAACAGAAAGTAGTTAAAATTTACTGAGTGTCAATTATGTACCAGACATTCTGCTAAGTAATTTACAGGCATTACCTCGTTTCATTCCCGTTATCTATTTAAATCATGAGGTAGGCATCATTACTAACACACGTTTTAGATGCTATAACTGAGACTTTAAGGATATTAACAGGTCTCCCCATTAGACTGGGATATGTTTTCCCCAGTAGACTGAATTTAGAGTCTGGGTTTTTAACAGTATTTCTTAAATGATGGATTACTTTTATTATGTTGCCTTCCATTCTATTTAATTATGTGTTCAATCTTTAATATATGTTTTCATTTTGTTCTTTAATAACAAAATAATGACAATAATAATAAGTTGTAATACTGTAACCAGATCTGATCTATTTTAACCAATGGCATGTTTCACAATTTCTGTGTTTAATTTCTGCCATTTTAGAAATCTTGATTTGTTTTTCATTCTATAGTTTGTAAAAAAAAAAATTCTTTGCAGGGAACACTGATTATTAAGTATCTGGTTGAGTTCCTGGTAACACTGAAAGGACAGATTGCCTCAGAAGTTGTTTTCTACCTCTATAAATTAGAAAAATTTTGAGATCCTTAATGACATAATGAAGAGTTATTTTAATTTAATTGGTGAGAACATGAAGGTTGAGTAACCTCAAGGCATTGACTATAGACACAAATAAAACTAAGCTCTCTCCATGGGTCTAGATTTGAGCAGGATTATCTTCCTATAGTATCAATGTAACATCACACAAGGTATCATTGGAGAGAATTATCATATTTGATTAATACTGGAATTAGTGATTATATAAGCCCTTCCTCATTTCTCATGAGGAAGAAGAGGGTTAGATAAGGAGCAGAATTATGACCGGCCTCAAAAGAAAAATACCTTGATAGCCAATGAAAAATAGAATGCACAAATAATGCACAAATTTCAAAGCATATTTTATATCTCCCTTAGAATTCTGTCCCAGAACTCTGTTCACTGCAATTGCAGATACTTACATAAAGTTTCCTCTGGGGAGAGTGGAGTGTCTCAGAAGAATGCTTTTAAGACTCAGGGCCAGGTTAGCCCAGGACAGGCTGGCCAGTCATTTTCTAAGAAATATGAAATCCTCAGACAAACATCAATTTATCGAGTTTCACTTCCTAAGTTCAAAACAGCTTGTTTATTTTAAGAATATATGTTTCCATTTGAAACTATGAAAAGCCAGGTATATTTTTTTTTAAAAAATGGGTAAACTGGCTGTAGGAGGGAGAAAGGAATCACAGGATTGAAACCCTATAGAGATTAAGCAACATTTGTTGAAAGACAAAAGACAGAGGGAAAGTATTGCCAAGAGGAACTGGTTACTCAGAGAAGAAAGCAGTTGAATGTCTCTAGTTGACTCAACTTTGCAGATCGTGGTCTGAGGCCACTTTGCTATCCTTGACCAAAGGAAGGAAAGGAATCCACTGAGAGTGAAACGTACCGGGGAACTGTGGTCTTTGCTGCAACCCAAAAGAGTAAAGGGCCACAGAAAAATGAGATGAATCCAAGTTGCTACTTCACTGCATGTTCTGCCTGTACAAATACTGCCATTTCAACGCATAGACAAAAATAAACACCATAAGAGTTTTATTACAAGGGCTGAATATTCGTGTGGTTGTAACAGTTAAACACACAGAGAAAAGTAAACACTTTTAACTGGTATTAGAAACATATTCAATGAAATTTAGAGTGCAGGATATTTTATACCATTTTATTTATTTCTCAATTCTCTGCCATGTTTTTAAACTCATTGGAAGGATTCTAAAGAATACATTTTATTTTGGGTGCATGTCACTCTTTTATTTAAAAAGTTTTATAATTTACACTGTAGTCATAATTTCAAAAATTTTGAGGCATTTATGTTTTGGATAGTTTCTACAGTACATGGCTCTTACTGGTTTGAAAAGCAGTGTCTAATAGCAGCATATGACAAAAATTCATCGAGTATTTATAAAATAAGTAATGCATAAGTATATAAAATTGTTTTTCTTAAAAATCATCTTTTGAATAACAATATGAAGCAAGCTTTTGCATTTAGTGTTGCAATTATTTTGAACTGCATTAAATTCATGTATAAAAATCATACAGTCCTGTTAGTCAAAAAGTCCAGAGACTCTGCATTTTCACAGTCCAGAGTCTCTGCAGAATGGATATTCTATGTGCATTTAATCCCACATGTTTCCCTCCCATTCTCATCCTTCCTCCTAGTGAATTATTAATGAACTAAGAAAAAACACTGTATAAGACCACCAAGGCTTGCAGGGAGGAAGGTATACAGTTCTGTATTATTAGTGAAAGTTTAATTAAACTCTATGTCATCTGGAATTATATATACATTATTTTTGAATACATCTAGTCCTGGGTAAATTTGAAATCAAAGAAGTTCATTTTAAGGTTCTACTCTCTAGCTTCCCATCTTATATCCCATCATCCCTTTCTCTTTTCCATTGCCTGCTTGCTCCTTCCCTGATCCAGGCCCTTTAAGGTATCACAAGCTGCCTTCTAGATGCAGCAGTACACACAGTAGGTGCCATCCAGGCTTAATGTGCATTGTCCTGTGCTCATAACCTGTCGGATTTTCTGCCTTCCACTCATTCATATCAAAAATTTCTTGTTTTGAGTTCCATACCATCAAGCCCTTTTTTAAGGAGATTGTTAACTAATCTGATCAATGCCACCTTACTGATGTGATTGATATACAGATTAACATACATCCTCACCTTTTTAAATAAGGATTTTATTGAAGGAATAACAGAGTCAGAAAATGTGCATTGCTCATATGTGTTTAATGCAATGGCACCGGGCACAACGTGTAACCAGCACCCAGATCAAAAAGCAGAACAGTGTTGAGAGTCCCAAACCCCTTTTCCAAGAACTGTATCTCCAAGAGTCTGCACTATTGTAACTTCCAACAGCACAAATGTTGTCTGTCTTGTGCTTTCCTTGAATTGAACCCTACCATATGTAGTTTTCCGTGTCAGGAATCTTTCACTCAACATCATGCCTATGAAATTCCTCTACAAGGCTTTATGTGTCTGTGAATCATTCTCATATATATATATAATATTCCTTTGTATGAATATACCATGATTTATTAATTTTATTAATTAATTTATTAATTTTATTTTTGATTAGCATATGAGTTGTTTCTAGTGCAGAATACTGGCAATGATGTTGTGAATATTCTTCATGTGATTTTTATTAATTTTTTCTTTTTGACAAATGTAACTTCGCATTTCTGGTGGATATATACCTAAGAGTGGAATTGCTGGGTCAGAGTATACATATATATTCTCAACTTTAGTAGAGACACACAGAAATTTCCCAAAGTGGCTGACCAACACATATTCCCCACAGCAGAGTGTGAGAGTTTAGGTTTCTCCAAATGCCCCCCAATACTTGATATTGTTTCCTTTTTGCTTTAGTTATTTTGTGTCTGTATGATGATGTCTCACCATATTTTAAATTTGCATTATGTTGATGACAGTGAAATTGAGCATCTTTTCATGTGTTCATAGGTTTTCTACATATCTTCGATGAATTATATATTAATGACTTCTGTCTGTTTTTCTGTACCTTTTTCTTGCTAATTTATAGGCATAATTATATTTGAAAAAGAAACTTTCATCATGTGAGTGTGCCAGTAAGCAAGGTATAGAAAGCCTGGGAAAGATGTCCAGATATATTGTTTTTTTTTATTTGCCTCAACCCTCAAGTGTCCCAGGTAACACAGGGCACAGCTCCTGTCCTTAGCCACATAGATCACTCAAACCCTACCTTAGAAAATGAATGACATTTACTATCCAAGTTACGTATTTATGTTGTTTTTTATCTTAAACTGGGGCTGAGAGAAATCTGGTATGAAGTCCAGATTCCGCTGAGTTGACATCAAATAGCAAAACCCCAATGGAAAAAAATACAGAGAACTAGAACAAGCGAGGGTGAAATGGAATAAACATCCTTGCCTTAACTGTTGTGTCTCAGCCATGGGTGCCGCGATGGTAATGTTATCCTACACATGTGGCCATAGCAACCCCAAAAACAGCCTCGCTGAAAGGCACCCGGAATGAATTAGCCCACAGCGTTTGAACCAGCCAGAGGAATTTTCCCGTCAGTGCTCGCCCTAAGAGACTGCAAGGGGTGATGCGGAGAATAACAACAATGCTGAATTAGTAATGCTGTCAGCTGTAATTTCCATTTTTTTCTGCAATTTCTTACTCACAGGCCTACTATAAGTTCCTGCATTTGGCAATAACTTTCTATTTCAGTTTGTCTAATGGTGAGCCCATCTGTCTGCTTGAAAAGGTGCTGCGGGGATGCTTGTTAGTGACGATTTTAGTTCAACCTGACAGTTTAATCTCAACTTGGAGTCTATGAATTGGTGCATTTTTACACAATTCCATAAGTGCTACAACAAATAATTGTCTTTTTTATTTTTCTTTTTTGTCTGTTTTCTTTTCTCCAATGGTATGAGCCGACCAACACCCGAGAGCCATACTGAGCCACCCCCCAGAGCTGCTCAACACTTCATCTCTAGGGTCTCAGGACCTGGATTTGAATCTCTCTTGTGTCTCCTACAGAGCAGAGTGAGCTGGACTAAGTGACTAGACATGTCTAAGCCCTCATTGTCTTATCTGTAAAATAGGCTAAAAATAGTACCTACTTTTCAGGGTTGTCAGGATTAAAGGAGATTACCCATGTAATATTTTAGGTTAGCACACAATAAAGTTTGGCTAATATTACTATATATATTATAAAGATTACTACATAGATTTTCAACATATAACATTTATCTGTACTCTTTTAAACTTTGCTGGTATTCTGATAATGATTTGTTTTTACCTACTTGCCCTTTAACCATTGAACATTCTAGAATCAGAAATTAGGAAAGGTGACGTTTTATCTCTACATTAGATTTAGGGAAATCATTCAACTGACATGTGGTTATCTTTAATTTATAAGTGAACAGAATTAACAAGAAAACTTTACGTTATCCAAGTTATCAAGTGTTGTAAATAAAATGTTTTAAGTACTCAGATAAAAGAAACAGAAGCAAAGTTTTATTTAAAAACATGCAAGATTTAAACATAAGTCAGCAACAGGCTCTAAATAGAGCAGGATGTTGACTCTGTATACATTTTGTTATTTTCCTATCTTCTCTTTTTGTTCCCTTTTTACTCCCTAGGTCTGAGGCTCCCCTCCTGATCCTTTCTGGTTCCTATTTATCTCCACAGTGACATCTCTCCCAGACCTATGCTTCCCCAGCCACTCAAATTCTGTATCTCATGAGCCCATATCAAAATATCTTCATTGTGTGATACATTCTTAAAGTGTGGCTCACTTTGCTGTCGCACTGAAAAACGTCCTACTGAGACAGCTTGAAAGCATTATACCTCTGCAAAGATACATCCATATGGGGTAGACCTAGAGGATCTTATGCTAAATGAAATAAGTCAAACCAAGAAAGACAAATGCCATGTGATTTTTCTTATAGTATGTGGAATCTAAAAAAAAAAACAAAATTAACGAATAAACAACAACAGAAACAAACTCAGATACAGAGAACAAGCTCATGGTTGCCAGATAGCAGGGGGTTTGGAGACTGAGTGAAAAAGGTGAAGGGATTAAGAAGTACATATTGGTAGTTACAATGTAGTCACAGGGATGTAAGGTAAAGCATAGGGAATATAGTCAATAATGCTGTAATAATTATATATGGTATTGAGGGGGGTCCTAGACTAACAAGGGAGATCACTTAGTAAGTTCTGCAAATGTCTCACCACTGTGCTGTACACCTGAAATTAATATAATGTTGAATGTCAACTCTACTTGAAAAATTTAAAAATTTTTAAAAGAATGCACATATAATACACATTAACATACATATAGTTTTAAAAATAGGATCTATGGTATTTTATAACCTGCTTTAATTAACACAAAATATATTTCATATGGAAAAATATACATCTGTAAAAAAGATAACAAAGATACGTCCAAGAGAACAATTGGATCTTAGTTTAACTAAAAGGAATGAATTCTGAATGCTGGATCGTTGGGAATTCTTTACTGAGCCGTGGGTGAGACATTGAGGAGAAAACACACTTTCTTATTAGATCAGATCAGTCAACCTACTAATGACTCTATATACAGACATGTGGGCAATCCCAGTCCTGATTAAATACGCCCACTGTGTGTATATTTGTGTGGCTTCAATCGAAATTCCCCAATACTTTTTTACTGCATATAATTATGCCTACTCATATGACTTGCATCTTGCCCTCCTCCGATCACTTGAAAGCTGTTACAGGACACCGTCTGAATAACAGCCATATTCGCACACCCATGGTAAACTGGCCCTGAAAAACAATTATCCTGGATTATCGCAGGTCCTCTGATGCTAACTTAGCAGCCAGCCCCATGTACACAGTTGCTCCCTGACCCTCAGTTACTCTTCACAGAAAACCTGAAGAAATCTGAGTAGAGCAGTCCTTATGCTATTGGTTTAATTCACTTGCCATTTATAGACCTGGCCTCAGTTAGGAAAGAGATTTATTTAGTCACTAAGAAATTCATCCAACCTAGCTACATATTGGCAACAATTAAATGCTTATTCATTGGCTGGCAAATAAGCACCTTAAGCGGGGGGGTGGGGGAGGGATGCAGAATCAAAGTTAATGCTGGTACAGGCTTTAGAGATCATCACTGAGCCGGATCGCCTTTTTCTGCAGATTAGGAAACTGAACACAGAGAGGCTAAATGACAACAAACGGTGGCAGAAATGGACCTGATCTCCAAGGTTTTGGATCCTTAATGTAGTGCTTCTTCCACTGTGATCTCTGGTCTGTGTATCAAAGGGAAGAAACCAGGAGCATACAGCTGTATGATGTTGAAGCTGTCAAATTTTACCACCAATGGTTAGGAAGAGCTGCATATTTTCACAGTGGATATACACCCTAAAACACATCCCCTGTTACTATGTAGTGTTTATAATAGCTTCCACTCCTACAGAGTTTCCATTTATATATTTAATCATTGTATCTCTAATTCTAAAAAGAATTGCAAATTCATTTGTTTGCTGCTGGCTCAACAATAAATGGAGCAATCAACCTAAATGTCCCTGGTGGCAGATGTTGCTGTAACACAGTGCTCACCTACACAGGACTCTGCTCTTTACGGCTACCAGCAACAGCACAGCCCACGAAGTGTCCAGAACAAAAGTGTCTCCAGTGACTGCAGTAAAGAATGGAAAAATCTCTCTAACTGTATTACAGGGAATGCCAAGAGTGAGAAACTTGAAGGAATAAAGTGTAAAGTGATTAGTCTGGTGTTAATTCTAAGCTATTTATGCTGAAGATGGAATTAAATAAGAGTTAGAAAACCTGAAAACATGGTGGAAATAACTTTGGATAAAAACATTGAAGTCAATCCATTTATATAATACATATCACTTCTTGTATTTTGCTTTTATGTAAAGTAGTAATTTATTGCCTGATGCAAGTACAAAATACTTAGTTTAGCACCTACCAATTTCTGTCTGCTCCCTAATTTGGAAGGCATGGACTTTAAAATTATGCTACTCCTCATTCTCATTTAAGGGTGTTAAAAATTCTGCTATAAACCATGAATCAATTAAAAACTGATTTATATAAACCTTCTAGTAAGAAAGAGAACTGAAGCATTCTAATCCTTAGGAGAAAATAGTCTTGTCTGCTCCCACCGGTTAGAGAAATAGTCACGCCTAAACCCTTCTCTGTTTAAACCAACTTCCGAGGACCGGGAGGCATTGGCCTTGCATCCTCTGGGGAGGCTCATATTTTCCAATGAAACAGGAGGGATCAGTCTCAGCTAGGCACAGATGGAATTCCTACAGTGCCCCCCTCATACCTAACCATCACACCATGTCCCCTTGTTCTGCATGTGCTACCATTTCTGCAACGCTTTTCAAACAACTATTTCAACAAATGACAGGGAAAGAGTTGAAGTGGGCTGCGTGCAAATAAGAACAACCCAAAGCATGGAAATTATGAGTTTGGGAAAAATGTTTTCTTGGTTTATTTGATTAACGCGTTGTCACTGAGGCGAATTTTCCTTTGAGGTTTCTTATTCTGGATAGTTTTTAATGTAATTGGTTTAAGTGATACTTTACTTAAGTATATCTTAAAAAGAAATCTGCCACTAACTATAAAATTTTCATGTTCGGTCCAATTGACTTCAAAGTAATCCAAAATGCTTTTTCCCAAGCGACACCTATCAGTCCCCAGCTGTGTTCCTGATGGAGACTGACATCTGAAACCGACAATTAAAGTTACCTAATGCCAGGACTCTTTAAAGACTGCAGGGCTTTACAGTACCCTATCAAAGCGGCTCATAACCAACCCATACTATTATTGTTTCTATACGTGTGCTGGGAGGATTAATTTCTTGACACTCATTTAATATTACAAGAAAAATAATTTTCAGAGCCAAAAGGTCGTTCTTTGCCAAATCAGCACATTCAAAATAGTGTGCTTTAATGAAAAACCAAAAATGTCATTAATGTTTTGACTATTTTGTGTGTGTTCTATCATTCTGGTCTTTCTCTCATTATCTATGTGACATCAATTAAGGGCTATTATGTAAATTTAAAACTTGCCGTCAAGTAACAAAAGCAGAGAGAGAGAGAGAGAGAGAGAGAGAAAGAGAGAGAGAGAGAGAGAGAGAGAGAGAGGCGCAAGCCCAGAATACATCACCATTCAGACCGTGGTATAACAGAGCAAATTTCTTCTTTTCTTAATATTAAAAAATGCATAAAGAATAACAATTTCACAAACATTTTCATTAACCTTCAGAGGGGGTTATTCACACAAAGACTGAGCTGAACTTAAAGGGTGAAGAAACAGCAATTTTCTTGTTCTGTGATGTAGAAGTCTCAAAACTCATGCAGCCATCACGACTGCCCAAATCTCAGGAAAAAGGGTTTTAGGGAAACATAGGGAGATGTCATTACTAACAATGTACCATGTGCCAGGTCGTGAGAGGGTGCTAAAAGACCACGGGCTTTGAATGATAGCAAAGGAATTCTGGCCTCAGGTGGGACGTGGACATCCTCAGGCGTGACTGCAGCTAGGGTCAACATGTAACCTCTTCACCTAACCCTGCCTCCTTCCCCCTTTACTTCCTGCCAGCTGGGCAGCTTCTTCTCCAACTCCTTCCCTTGATGTCTACCCATAACCACAAATTACCAGCACTGTAGAGATATATAAAGGAACTTAATAATGAAATGTTCCTACTACATGAGCACAATGCACGATCTATTAATACAAACAATTAAGGCAATGGCTATCGATGGTCGATTTTCAGCAGGATTCTCAATTTTTCTTTTCTTTTTTTTTTTAGGATTCTCAATTTTTCAAGTTTCCAGAGCAGACAGTTTAATCTGTAGTACACCGATGAATCTCAATTTCACATTACATAAGCAAAATGACATAAATAACATACAAAATTACTTGTAAGATTAATAAATATTGACACACAAACTACTTTTTATTTGTTTTAGGAGTTAAATTCTTTCTGGATCAAAGATTATATTTTAAATGATAGGTTTGTTTTGGCATAGAAAATAGCTGGCTTTCAGCTGTAAAACAGAATAGGATAAATGGCACTTTTAAGGTTTACTATCAAACTGGGGGCAAAATAGAGAATAGACATATAATATTTATGAAGGTGATCCACAGGGAGAAATGCTTAGTTAAATATCTAATCTTTTAGGTGATATTAAGACATTCCAGTTTGTAAAATGCCAAGTACACATTCAGAAGACTGTTTTAAGGCTATGTGTACGAAGAGCTTTCTGGAGGTGAATTTCAGGATTTGAATTGCAAGACAATCAATTTGCCAGAAGTACCACAAACAATACTTTGAGATAATGGCTTCTAAACTAGAAATTACAATCCTGAAGAGATAATTGGTATAATTAGATTATTTTCTGAAGAAAGTGGCCCATGTACTTGTGAGATTATTACAAAGTATATTGTTTCATTCCTGACATTGTTTAGAAATATATTAGAAACATAATAGAAATAGTTGTTTTACCTTTTCCCAGAATTATGGTTAATCCACACCTGGGATTACCGTTTTGGTCACTATATCCCATGCAAAATCTGATGGGATTTGGGAAAGTGCAGACACAAAACAAATGCAATTGAGTTTGGTATGTGGCGATTGGAGCTCTTCAGTTTCCTCAGAGGACAATTCTAGAGGCCTTTTATGAGATGTCCATCAAGTCATGAAGTTATGAAGAAGCATTTAAAAATAATAAAACAAGGGAGGAATCTTGACAAAAAATATTTTCAAGTGTAGATGAACTAGTATTAATAATGGGTATTTAACAAAAACTGGAATTTGGGGGTTAATTTAATGGGCAAGAATGACTTTTATTTGTTAGGCAATCTCAAATCTCAGGCTATATATACATTTTTTTAAAAGCCACATAGACTTATTTTCAAACTGATGTACAGTCCTTGGCAGTACAAAATTCCACAAGTACTACTGAGTTAAGTAATCTGTGAGTTTTAATATGAATAATTATTCATCACCATTATTTTAACAGAAATGTTAATGACATTAACACCCGAGATTTTCTGTTCAGTGATTTCAGGGATCTAAGTGAAATTCAGATTGAAAAAAATGAAGAGAGACAAAACATTGTCTTTTATGTTTGATCAAGAATGGCACTAAGGTGCAGTGTGTAGACTCCATCACAAGCAGTCAAGTTAAGCTAGGAGTCATCTAGTTAGTTACTCATGGTATACATACCAGTGAGGCCCAAAAGAAGCTGTTTCATATAAGCACACACTTCAAAGTTACAGCAAAATGAAAAGGAACTGAAGCAAGTTTTTTGTTGCTGTTGTTTTGAAATACAACCCTCCAGGAGGCATTGTTTGCATATTGAGGTACATGCATAAACAATGTGTTGTGGGTTTAATTTGTGAAATGAGCATAAGCCTTGATGAGCTGTGATGTCTGCTATTTGGAAACAGAAAACTACTTTTAATTTTACGTATTCATCTGAGCACTGACACAAACATAAAATGTGTAGACTCCCCAGATTAGATTAAAGCTTGAAATTTTTCTCAGCAAGACTTTAAATGGCAGCAGAACAGTGGCTGTTTTAAAAGTTATGTCATAGGTTATGCAGTTTTATAACAAAATACTCAATAATGATGTTTCAGAATGCTGTGGTATGAAAAGTACCAATGAAATAATTTCAGTTGTTGGCAGTGGACACTTAAGTTCACGCACAATTATGTCCTCAGCTTATGCGGCCAGTCCTTGTGTGCTGTGTGCACGTCACACCTTGTTTTTAGTTTGATAGTCTTTTTAAGTGGTACAGGGATCTGCTCAAAATGTGTGAGTATTATTTTTGAAAAACATAATCTAATATTAATATTGATAAAGCACTTATTAAACACAAATATCTTTAAGTTATGTTTTAATACTAAAAATAAAAGTGCAAATTCAAGTTCAGCTCTACTTTAAAAATAGTTAATATAAATTTTAAATTAAAAACAGTGGTAAACATGCACACTTCTGGCTTATTCTTATTTGTAAGTTATAACTTGCCACTGAACTGATATCCAACTTCTGTATGTAGTATAGGAGAGGGCGTAGGTTATGTTCTCCTGATTCCTGAAATTTGATGAGCATGGTAAATGGATTTAACTCATTCCATCTTTGTAACAATATTCTGAATTATGAACAACAGGAAACCTACCCTAAAGAATTGTTTTATGAGTTTCCGATTTTAACCAGAAAATACAAGGTGCTACAAAGAATCAACCTGAAAACCAGAAAATAAGGCTGGGTTTTGCCAATTATTTTCCTGCCAAATGAGTTGCATATTTTTTATAAAAATGAAATTATATTTAAGAGGGTAACTGGTAAAAATTTGTCATCCACAGGAACAATAACACACATGTTATATATATACTCAGTAGCTTCAACCAGTGTGGGAAGAGTTGAGAAAACTGTGTTCTACTTCCACTTCCCCGAGAACTAATGAGCAAGTCTCTGAAGTTCTCTGCAGCTAGAATTTTGTAGCTAGAGAATGAGAATTTTGTGGCAAACCATAATCTGTTTATAGATTTATAAAGTCAGTTATTTTGTGGCAATTATTATCTTGTTGCTATTAAAAAAGGAGAAAAATAAATTATCTGAAACTTTTTGGTAGGTTGCTGACAAGGGTGGAATAAACAAGTTAGAGAAACAGTGGAAGGAATTACTTCATAAAAAAGAATGATATATTTTTAAAATGCAAGATTCCTAAAACTTTAGCCCCGGATATACTTTGATGACCTTCGCCCTATTTTTTGTTACATAATCATTCAAAATAGTGCGAACACTTTTAAAAGCTATTTATTTATAGGCAGCTTATGTGGATAAAATATGATTAGAAAACAAATTAAAAGCATGTGAGAACGAAGAAAGTTGGGATGGGGCTTTAAATGGCACAGGGTCATGGCTAACACAGAAAGACAAACCGCAGCAGCCTGTCTGTGGATGAGTCCACACATGGTTTTAAACTTTTGAGCAGTAAGTCAAAAAAAGAAACTTGATTAGTTACATAGTTCTCAATGCCATCAAGATATAAGCAGCCTATAATTCTGATAATACTAAACTTCTTTGTCTTCACAAAAAAAGAGAACGTATAATACCATGAACTATTTCTCAACAACAGCCTATGAAGTAGATGCAATAACTTTTCCCACTGGCTTACTATCCCTGTTAAGATATATTGTGTCTTTAAAAAAATTATAGCTGTATCAATTAATACAAAGGTATATTTCAATGAGGCTCTAGCAATACAAGGATACTCAGACAGTATGTACATAGAGTTAGTGGTTTATTCAACATATTGATAAACAGTGCCTACTATATGCAAGATTTTACATTAAGCATGATACAGGATTCAAAGATGAATAAAATGTAGCCTGCCCCCAATGTGCTATCTGTAATCGTTATACTAAGCAGATTTTTATCCACACCTAAGTCAGGTACAACTATGGAGGACATTCATAAGAAAAACCAAAGATCATTCACGTCTGGGTGGCTGAGAGTGAATGAGGTAGCGTTGGAGAGGA
Organism: Anoura caudifer; assembly: GCA_004027475.1. NCBI lineage: Eukaryota > Metazoa > Chordata > Mammalia > Chiroptera > Phyllostomidae > Anoura > Anoura caudifer. Next base: position 315,383 of record PVKU01000318.1, on the reverse strand, counting down.
AGGGACCAGAGATTGGAAACTCTGGAATTTTCCCTATACCCTGTTCCTGAAATAAAGAAGTGACATGAACAGACCTGTGTTTTAAAGTGAATGATCTAATGGGAGAAGCAGGGAAAGGCATTAGAAATCAATTGTATAGCCACTTACCTAGTCCTTATGAGAGTACCTGAGGCCCAAATTAAGTTAACGTTAAAAAAAATTCAAAGGAGGGAGAAAGCAAAGCTTATAGCAAAATGGAAACTATAGGACTCAACAACTGATTGGATGGACAGGGCTAAGGAATGAAAGGACTAACTTGCACCTCCATGTGGCTGGGAGGGCACTGGTGCCATTCATACACGACGTAAGGGAACATGCAGAGAGGAGTATCTTGTTTTGGGGGGGAGGCTAAAGGGAAGAGAGACAGGAGTTCATGTTGTATTGAATAACATAGGTTCCTAGGCATCCTCTTTGTGCTTTAAGGCCAGGTCCAGGTACTACCTCCTTCATTCTTTTAGCTGGAAGCAAACACTCCCTGCTCTGAACTAAAATAGCCTGTTTGTCAATGTTCTTTTAAGGAGCTTGATTGACACTTTGTCTCTCATGTAATAACTATTTTTAAATGCCCTATTTTCTGCTGTAGACTGAAATTTTCTGGAGGAAAGGACTGTGCCTGGTTCATCTCTGTATCTCCTTATGCTGAGTAAGCTTGCTTGAATGCTAAGAGCATGTGCTAGGCCACATCCACATGGAAGTGGCCAGAGGGGATTCAAGGAGAGGATAATGAAGAAGTGTTCAGAGAGATGGAGGTAACGGAGGCCAGCACGGACTGCAGAAGCCGAGGGAGAAGAAAGTTCCAGCAAGGAGTTTGTCAGTGGGGCATTCACCAAAGATCAGGTCTGCAAATAGAAGGACTAAGAAAAGGATTTGACATCTAAAGAAGAGGGTTTTAGGAATGCGATATCCTGAATCCCGGAATGAAAACGAGGCGATGCCACCAGCACCTTGAGGTCCTCTGGACGGATGGCCTTGGTGGCTTCAGCCCTGGTAGTTAATGATTTTTTGTCAACAGGGCCAATTTGTGGAAATATTAAGTGTGTATGGGTTCCTTTCTTCTTCTTCTTTTTTTTTTTTTCATTCAAAATTCAATGAAATTAAATTAAATCTTCATTGGCTCCCTGGGGACAGAGGGTCAGTTCTTATAAATGAGACGGCATTTGATTTGAAAGATAATGAAAAGAATGCTACAGTGTTTCAATCACTCAAATATTCAAATGAGGCAGAATTGGGGAGCAAGAGCACAAAGGCCTTCCTAAGGTGTCTCACAGGTGCCCTAACTCATTTCATCTTGAAGTAAAGGTTTGCAGACCCATCCCTCTGCTTCAGATGGCTCACTTTAAGTTAAAATTGAATGAGCAGAGGAACTGCCGCCAGATTAGTTCCATGCAATAACGTGCTCATTATACTCCCAGTGCTACATGAGGCACTGCAAAGAGAGAGAGGAGTAAGGGGCAGTTATCTTGAATGCTTCTCCTTCTGTCTCTTTCTAACCCAGCCTTCCCTCACCTGTGGATGTAGCTTCCTGTCTCAGCGAGGCGCTCAGCCTCCCATTCTGAGCCTCCTCTCCTGAGGAGGCTCATGCCCCAATCTCTCTGCCTTTTTCGGACTCATAGACTGTTTTGGAAAGTGTCATGAAGCTGGATGGTTCATCACAGACCCCGAGCTATGGGACACATTCAGAACACTGTATCTTTGCTAATGTGGAAGGGTAACAAAACAGAATTTCAAAGAGGGAAGCTGTTTTGGACTTTGAGGGTAAATCAAATTGTCCAAAGGGGATCCTCAGTGAGTTGGTGTTCCCCAACTTTCAACAAATTAAACACACAGGAGGAGGGGCCCCATCAGGCCATCAATTGCAGTATTTGCTAATCCTTCATATAAGCCTTTTTTAAAAGTAAGTATTGTCAAGGGTCGAGTACAAAGTACTGCACATGGGAGGAAAAGGAAGAGGCAAAGTTCTGCTTTGCCACATCCACGCTGGGCAGTTGTCACTGCTGGAATGAGGCATTTGCACTTTACTAAATAGATATTCGGAACCTACTGGAGATTTTTAACTAAGAGAAGATCAGTACTTTAGAGAAATAGAAAAACCCTCATATCTCTGTCTAATGAACTGGCAGAAAAGAGCCTAGAGGAGAGGGGTGCCAGTTAAGATGTGGAACTGGGTCTGGGGAGGCAGCAATGACACAAAAAATGGAAGATAGATGAGGAAACACTGCCAATGCAAAGCAAACTTGTCCTGCTCACCTACAGCACATGAAAGGCGAGGGAAAGAAGTGAAGCTTAACTCAAAGTGCTGTGCCTGGATGATGGTGGTGCCGTTATCAGAATTAAGGCAAGAAGAGGAGCAGGTAGGAGGGGTGGAGAAAACGGGGTGATGCATTCAGCCTTGAGTGTGTTGAAATACCAACAAGACCTGAGGCTGAGGATGCCCAGCCCTCTGCGAAGGAGACTTATGTCCTTAAATTACCCATTTAGAGGTAACAGAAGAGAATATAGAAGGGAATAAAATTGTAAAAGGAGAATATATAGTAAAGAAAGAGAAGAGGACCTATGTATGTCTAATTCTGTTTTTGAGTAAAATGAAAAGAGGAAGTGCTGTAGGAACTAGAGAAGTAGCAATCAGAGGACAAAGACAAAATCATGGAAGTTCAAAGTATTAGTTATGAGAAGGCTGCTCAGAAGGCAAATGCTTCTTTTAAGTCAAGAATGAGAAAGGCTAAGAAATGACAATTAGGACACCATTGATGAGCATACAGAGAGCAGGCTCAGCAAATGAATGAGAGCTGAAGTCAGATCTCTAGGATTTAGCAGAATCTAGACGTAGATGTACTGAATGCTGACCACTGTTTGAGAGGATGGTAGCAAAATAAATAAATCAGGTGAACAGGAAAGTCACTGTGACACATGTTGAAGGGGGTGCTGAGAATACACACTTACAATTGAACAACATTGTATAAAGAAATTGTTTCTAAATGTGCTCTAAAATGTAATGGAAGCAATGGACAAAACAAAACTTTCATTACAGTTTTCTGTGATATAATATTTTCTTTCAAAAATTTTCAATGTAAATGAATTGTTGCAATTTAGCAATCTTCCTAACTTTGAGAACTTTTAAAATAAATGGATAATGGAGTATATCACATCGAATGCACTGCTTTAAAGTTGTCAAATCAATTTATGAAATTCCTCCTTCTGCCAATCATGGCATCGTGTATTTGAGGACTTTTGAATTTTAACCAGCAAACATTTTTCATAAGCAGATAAACATCACAATGATATACAATAAAGAGTTGTATAGAAAAGAGATTAATTGGATCTTTTCTATGCTGAAATGATTTTTTTGATAAACCAAAGAAATCAAAAGAACAACAAAGTGATATTGTTCATATTTCAACTACAATGGTCATTTAAAACTGTGCATTTGAAGTACTTGAGAAATCAGGATTGTTAAAGTACGCCAGAAAAAACACCATGTGAACTGAAAATAGAGAAAAGAATTACGTGTACATTTGTTAGAATATGAAAGTAATATGAGTTAATGGGAATTTGCAGTGAAGCCAAAACCTAATCCCACAGAAGAAAAAAGGGACTCATTCTAGTATGCTAATGAGACCACACCTGGAACAATGCATTCAGTGTGGGATACCTCCAAACAAAAATGAACATCTAGGAAACCGGAAATAATTCAGACAAGCAATGAGAATGATTAAGGCCTTGGAGAAACTGAACTAAAATGAGATTAAATGGCCTTACTGTTGTTTAACGTGGCTAACAGATGACTAAAAGTGGGCATGATATCTGTTTATAAACATCTGAATGTTGGGTGTAAACATGAAAGCTAGAGTAGAATTGTGTAATATGGCACCAAAAGGATTTAAGATGAGGCAGGGTGCATAGTTGAAGAGAGGATTTGAAAGTAAATACAATGAAGTTGTCTTCCAGAGAGTGTGCATTTCCTTTTCGTTAGAGACTCTGTCAAGAATGAGGAAGTATAGCAGAGAGCCCAGCAGAAGAGAGTGACCCAAAGGTCTGCTGCAGATCTGATTTCCTCACGTTCACAAACCAGTAGAAACCTCTGTGAGCTTGATCTGTTTTCACAAAATTACTCAGAAAGTGAGTTTGTTTATAGATCTTAGAAAACCAGCAGCACAGCATTTTAGATTCCTGGGCAAGCATGTATCCTCATTTGTTCTGTCGTTGGTAGAGTAGGCCAGCAAAACAGTCTTAAATCAAGTTCGTATTGATGCTGGCCTGTACACATCCATTCTCCCAAAGCTCAAAGGGTTTGGCTTAGAATTTACTAAGAATGATTTTATTTTTTAAGAATTGTGTATACTTCCAGCTGCAGTTCAACTGGGAGTAACTGAAGAGGTCTGTTTGGGGATTATTTCTACAAGCATCCAGTCCTCTGTTTTCTTTTTTTGGTGAATGTAGTATTTTATTCCATTCTTTGTTGTTGTTGTTGTTGTTTTATTTTTTTAGCCTAAAGTTTGTTGTTATGAAAATGATAGTTATTTTCCATTAAGCTTACTTTAAAATTAAATTAAAATTAACATTACATTTTAGATTATGAGCTGCTAGAGGGCTTTGTTTGTTTAATTTGACCTTTATAAAACCCAATGCCAAAACAGTGCCATGCAAACTGAAAAAAAAATAGTAGATGACACCACAGAAGCATCCACCCTGGAGGAGTTGGTTAAGGGAAGTGATAATAAGTAAATCTTATATTTCCACTGATTTTTCACTATAAAGTTATATTTTCTCTCTTCCCAGAACAAATGTGTTTTCTCAGATGAGGTTGAATATTTATGGATATTCTGATGGCCTGGTTCCTGTCATGTAGGACCTGCTAATGTTTCTAAATCACTTCCAGAATTTTCCAGCAGACTCTGTACTTGGGAATTTCCCTATTTGTCCTTTCAGGATTTTGAGCTTTTCCCATTGATCCACTTTTGCCTCTCTTCTTCATTGCCTTGTAGAACTTCACTGCAGTACCAGACTGGGCCAATAGATGCTGCCACTTCATGCGGTTAACAATTGGAAGGCTTCTTTTTCAGTGGTTAAGGCCTAGGATAAAGTGTGTATTGAGGGGATAAGTAGAGAGAGTAGGAAGGTAATGGGTAACTGGTATAGTCTTTCAGGAGAGTAATTTGGTTTTTAATTGCATGCTTATGAATCACTTGAATTTTATACAAGATAGAAAGCAAAACAAAAAATATAATTATTTAATGTATTTTAAAAGACACTTAATTTTAAAAAGACACTGCTATGTCAGATGTTTCAAGTATATTTTAGGAAGGAAAACCAATAATTGAATAACAGAATTTAAAAAGTAATAACAAAAAGTATCATGGACTCAATATTTCTCTAGAGAAGTGGAAAGGGAAGGCTTGAAAATATGTTTTGGCCAGCCTGAGGGAATAAGAAGAAATTTAATTAATTAAACTAGTGTTTCTCAAATTGGTGTGAGAGATAATTTTAGGTGGTACAGGATAAATAATTTTTATTTCCATAATAAAGATTCATTTGCAAGGTCACCTTGTATTCATGACTAGTTATGTTGTTTTCCCACTTAAGGTGATGATAAAAAGTTTCCTTTATCAGATAAACATATGTGATAACTTATTTAAACAAAATATTAAGTCAGTAATATTATAGGTGATATGGCAATAATTATAAAAGTGGTATTCAATAGAAATCCTGGAAATAATGCCTTGTTTAAACAAGCAATACCCTTTCACCTATATAACCTTACAATTGTTTACTACGCGCAACTTACTCCAATGTGGACTGAAAATGTGAATTTTTATATCACTCCCAGTGGTATCCATGTAATATATGTATATCTAAGACTAAATAGATTAGAAAGTTGTAATAAGTTCAATAAGTTCCCTGACCAGTGTGGCTCAGTTGGTTGGAGAGTCACCCCGAAACCGAAAGGTTTCACGTTCCATCCCAGTCAGGGTGTGTACCTGGGTGTCAGGTTCAATCCCCAAGTCTGGGGACCGATGGAAGGCAACCAATCCGCATTTTCCCTCTCACTTCCATTTTTGATGTTTCTCTCTTTCTTCCTCTCCCTCTAAAAGCAATGGGCAAAAAATGTTCTTAGGTAAGGATTTTAAAAACAGAAGTTGAATAACTAATATTATGCTACAATTCTGAGGTTTTGGGGATAACTTCTTTAAACATATTCTTATCTAGATGCAGAAAAACTATGTGGGAGCAAAGTAACTTGAAAGCAAGATCAATATTGCTGAGAATCTGAATGTAGAAGGGGGAAAAGATCCATGCTAAACAACCATATTTGTGTGAACAATACGCTATACCAAGGTATGAATTTTTATTTTATCCAACTTTTAGAGGTTAAACTAATATTTAATATTCTATACCAAAATGAAATTCAAAATTTTGTGGCCTTATGAGGAGAGTACTAAATTCATCATTGTACTTAATTTTTACATGATATTTACTAGAGCCTTTGAGAGTTTCTAGACACTGAATGAGTCAAAAAACATTTAAATTGCATATTTTGCCTGTAACGTATACAGTGTTCTAACTAGTCATTGGAACACGACTAATTTTCTGACTACTACTAGTACATCAAAGCATTCTTTGGGAGTACTCACAGGTTGGTTTGCATCTTAGCTCTGCCATTTATCTGGAAGTTGCTAAAAATTATGAGCTCTTAGTTTTCTTTCCTGTAAAATGGGGGTAAGTAACCTGCAAAGTTATTGAAGTCTGTCCATCCATATTTCTTTCTTAAGTGTATATTAACTGGCATCCTCTTCAGGCTGGAATGTTCTCTAGATGATTCTCCAAACCCTCTTTGCGCCAAACCCACCACTGAACCCTTCCTGAGAACTTGTAAAGGGAACACTACCCCTGGCAAATGCCTGACCTTCACCCCACCCCCAATTAATCTGTAGGGAAGGACACTCAGTGAGTAGCAAGACCTGCAATAAATGTCTTTACCAGTTTAAATTTGAGTTACCTTTTCCATTGCCTGTTAGTACTTGTAGATGATGCCTCCCAATTAAAAATAAATTGTAACTACAAGTATACAATACTGGTTTTGTTTTTGAACGTGACAGTATTGGTATCAGTTGAATACGAAGTAGAGGGGAGAATCTTTTCCTGAAGTTTTTAAAGCATATAATTTAGTCGACATTATATAACAACTAAATATTCTTTAAACGGGAGTAATTTATACCAGTTAACTTGTAGTCTCTCAACATCTAAGGCCGGTGGAGGGACTTCTGCCTGTTGAATCATAAACTTCGTGGTTAGAGACCACTGGGTTTGTCTTTGGGAAAGTTACTTAGGTTTCTTGGGGCCTCGGTTTTCTTAGCTCTTATAGGGGCTTAAATAATCACCATACAGTTGTCGTGAAATTAAATGAAATCACAGGTACCATAAGTGGCCAGGATAAAGACTGATGCTCAATAAACTCTCAATACATTAACATACTTCTAATTGAGGTAACAAAGAAGACACTCCTGAAATAGGCAATAGGTTTTAGGAAGAGGTGATTAAATGGACGCGAAATTTATGTATTGTTTATTGTTCACTTTGCTTCTGCCCCTGGTTGTGATACGTACACGTGAGCAACCCTATGTGGGCGCATAATACTTGCGCAGCAGTCTTAGGCACGAAATGTCACTTCAGCAATGTGCCTAGGGAAGCTCTGACGCTGCCTTGGAAATCAGTGGTGGCTGCATGACCTTTGGGCATCTGGGAGGGATGCCTATACCTGCGCCCAGCTGGAAGGGGCCCAGGCCCTTCCCAGCACAGCTCGTCGCCACACTGCTTACTCGTTCCTAGCATACATTTTCACGGAAAAGGGTATTTCCTCCCTTCAGTAAAAGCTTCCCCAGTCTGGCGTGGGTTGGTTTTTATTTTACGTTGTTGCAAGGAGGCGAAGTCCCTTCTGTCTCCTCCCTTGGGGTAAGTGGAAAAGAGTCCATCAGGACGTCCACAGTGGCCTACAACCGGGGACAGGGTAACGGCAAAATTAGAGACAACTCGGAGACTGCCCCGCAGCAGCAGGTGGGGACAGACAGCGGTTCCCTAGTGCCGGCAGAGGAGTGCGGCCGCGGGTCCCTCCCCTCAACCCGGAGGTCGCCTCGGCCGGCGCCTGGATGGTGGGGGGCGGGGTGGGGACGGCGCTGAGAGCGCGGAGATTACCGCGGCGCCACAGGGGACGCCCAGGGTCCCAAGCGGTTCCTCTCGCAGGACCGCAAACGATGACAACAGACAGTCGTCACCCGAGGTCGAATAAAAAAGGGACAGTTCTCCGAGATCAGCCACCCTTTGCTGCCTGCCTCCAGGCCTCGGGCAGCCTCCAGTGGCCGCGGACGCTGCGGCTGGCGTCCCCCGCCCCCATCCCCTCGCGCAAGTGCGAGGCTGCCCGCGGCGCGGCGCACGCTTTGCTACTTTCGGCTTCCGCGCAAAACTTTGAGCCTGTCCCTGTGAAGTTGTCGCTCCCCTTTCAGAGGGGGATAGAACTTTGGGAAACGCTGGGGAGTGACGACTGTGGTGGCCAGGGTGCGCTCTCTCTTCTTCTTTTCTACTTTTTCCCTCCAGTCGTCAGTCCAGAGTTTTGGCTCCTCTTCTTTCCTCCTCCCCCTCGGAGCCGGCTTGTCCCCCCGCCCCGTTTCTCCCCCACTTGTGTACGCTATTTGTTGGGGGGGGGTGACCGAAGGGGATGTCCTGTTTTCACCAGAGGCACAACGCGAAGGGAAAACTTCGACACTGGAAAGAACGAGAATAAATACCTAAACACGGGCGCACGGATCCGCTGCTGGGACACTTGAACTTCAGGATACCGAGGCAGTTGGCTCGGCAAGCGGTGAGTGCCCCTTCTTCCGACCCCTGTCCTGGCGCTGGCCCACGGGGATTTAGGTTGAAGGGACCAGTGATCTCCACCCGGGAAAGTGCGCCAGGCGCTGGGGACAGAGGAGAGCCGAGGGACGGTGTAAGCGCCCGGGTCCTCGCGGACTTTCGGAGGCTGAGTGCCGCACCCCAGGGGGCCCGGGCCGCTCGGACTGCAGTGGTGCGTTCGTGCTGGAGTTTGTCCCCGCGCCCAGAAGGTCCCCGCTGATTCTTCCTGCGGCTCGGGGGGCTGCGTGGGAGTCGGCGATGCACCGATCCCTAATTGCACTGTGCCCCTGCACTGCAGAGACGCGCGTCCCAGGGTCTCCCTTCCATCCTTCCTTTGACATTTACTACTTTGCGATAAACCCGAAATGCGCCTGTGTCAAAGATGCCCATCCGGGTACCGGGGAAGGCCCCGGGCGCCTGGGGTTTTCACGGTGCAGGGTGCGTGTTGTGTACGGTCAGTGCTTGTGCTCTAATCTCCAGGCACGAACCGGGCTTTTAAACTGCGGCCATCCCACGCTAATCGTTTTTTTGTGGCGTGGTCCGAACGTCTGCAGTTTGCCAGGGTCCGTGAAATTAGAGGCGCCTTGTCAGAGGAGTCGCGTTCATTGGCTCGGGACTCGAATGCCGTGGAGGGATTATAACTTCTCCAAAGGAAGGGACCTGGCTGGGGGAGCAGGTTTTCTCTCGTCTCCAATTCGGGGGTGGTTGTGGGTCTGGACACGCTCGCTGTTTCCGTGCGGTTAAGCGGGATTTGGAAGTGGACCGTGTGCGTGCTTGTTTTATTTTGAGCCACACAGCAGCCGCGTGTAGCTCAAAAAGAGAACTCGCGTTTGTAGCACTTTAAAGACGTTTCTTTCTTTGTATACGTTATTCGGAACAGCTTGGAGCTATTAGGGATTTTCCGACCCAGTCTCTTGGCAGAGTGGTGGCGAAACTGGAGAGCGCTGTTTAATTTTTGTCGTCTTTTCCCTGTTTGGGGTGGCGGTGTCTCCCCTCACCGCCACCTCTCTGCCCCCTTCCTGGAAGGTTAGGGGGTTGGTTCTTCGGGTGAGTGTGTGTGGGGGGTGGGGAGGCGGATGGGGTGTTGTTGGGAGACGGTCCTGTCTCCCTTGTCTCCTGCGCTCCCGAGCGGGCAGTCATTCGTGCATCTTAATCTGAGGGTGGTGGAGGAAGGTGCAGGTCCCTCGGCCTTTCTGCCAAAGTGCAGAAGAGCGACGGGGAGTGTGTTTTGGTTTCAGAGCAGTTCCACGTGGAGCACCTCCGTGTGTGTGTGTGTGTGTGTGTGTGTGTGTTGTGTACTTGATCTGTGAGGAGGTAACAGGAGTCTCGTGTTCAAACCCAGTGGGCTGTTGGCCATTAATTTGCTTTCCTGGCTGTCATTACAGACACTTCCAAAATCTGATACCTAAGAGAACCAACAGGTTAGGTTTCACATTAAGAGCTCATACTTAACAGTTTTCTTTCTCCCTTACCCCTTTTGGCTTGGCACCCTGGGATCAGCGTAACTCATGGAGCGAAACATATCTTCTCGAATATGGCATTTTGTTCTTCTTTTCATCAGCAGCCACTTTTTGCACCCTCAGGCTCTTGTCAGTTTCAGTGCGGGCTCCTGCGGGACTTAGGTGGGGCGTCTTAGGAGCGTTTAGCAACCGCCGGCTCGCCTTCAACAGTTTCTGAAGTTTCATTTACACATACGTGACTGACAGTATTGCAAGTTGACGATGGTGTTTTTTTTTTCTTTGTTGGGCTTTTTATTTTTAAAAACCTCCTCAGGACCAGGATTATATTCGATAACCTGTTCAGCATAGAACTTCTTAAGCAGAAACATTGTTTGTCGTTGGGTTTTTTTTTTTTTTTCTTTTACAATATTTCTGGCTAGCCTGAAACTAGGAAGAGCCCAAAAGTAGGAAGGGTGACCAGAAGAGAATCCTAAAACAAAGTGCTAGATGCGTGGTATGGTGCGTTTCAGGAGACTGCTTTCAAAGGCACTTGTGTATTTTTAAAAATAACAATATCACAAGAAATAAGTAGCAGTAGTAACAAAAGACAAACTGTTTTGTGTGGGGCTAGACTGCCCGAGTCTAATTTTTATGGCCAAAATACCAAATGCAGATATAGCTATATCCATTTTTATTGTTATTATAAACCATAAAAATAGTTTGTTCCACCTGATTAAAAGTTGTAAGTCACTCAGAGTTGAACCAATGTTCAGAAATGGCTGTACAAGAAAGTTAAAAACTTTTAACAGTTACAGCTTTAAAAGTTACATAATTAGATTATCTGGAAACTATTCCTTTTTTTTTCTTCCTGATTATTAGGGCTGTAGCCTTGTCTTTCATAACAAGTGATGGTCTAAAATCAATGTCATTTTCAAAGCCTGTTTTCCTTTGTCAATTTCTTGCAAATAGTATGCTTCAATATTTTAAGGCCATCATAATTAGTGGTTTCACAAGCAACTGAAATGAAAAATTACTTGATTATTTTTATTAATAAGTATTTTATTGGATGTTAGAAACTTAATATCTATTTTACAAAATGAAAATTTTTTGTATATGTACATATTCATAGTTAATATTTATTTAAGTAATATGTTCTTTAAAAAATTAAAGAACCCAAGGTTTATATAAAAATAAATTGGTTCAAGAGCAATTATTACTCATTTAAAAATACAGATAATGCATTCTAGAGGATTTGTAGAAGCTAGTTGAAACAAAATTGGCTGCATAAAAGTTTCTTTTTTGAGGGGAGACTGGCAGAGGAGTAGTTTGTCATTTTGCTATACTTTTTTCCTTTTAGAAAGCCTCTTTGAGTTAAAAAGGAAAAAGAAACAGCCCTTCATTTCTAAGAGTTTCTTTTTTATTTGTATTGTGATTTGGGGTGTAAATAAATCTCACATAGCCACGGAAATAGGGCGTCCAGTTTCATGTTTTCAATCTCTGCTGCAGGCTCTAAATGACTGATGCCATGTCTAAAAATATATTTGTGTGGCTTGGTATTTCATTTTTAAAAAATTTATGCACTGGAATTGAACTATCTAGAATTTTTAGAAAAGTAGAATGGTAGAAAAATGTAACTATTGTTACATTAGAAAGATTAGAAGGTTAGAAAGTTCACATTCTAACTTTCAAATAATAAAATTAAACGTATTTCACCCAATGGAACTTTCTGTGCAGAATTCAAGAAGAGGGGAGATAATCCTTCCCAAGACTTAGTGAAGTATTAAGTAATTCAGGAGTGTAAGTATTTATTATGTTTTTCATTATCTTTTTTTTTTCTATTAGGTTAAATTCAGGAACACTGAACATTCAGTAAAAACAGGCCCCCTTTTATAAGGAGTTTATTCACCATAGTTCTGTATTGCAGCTGCTGATCATATTTCATGGAGCTGTTAAAGCACTTAAAACCTAAAATTAGGTACTGTCTGGTTGTAAATATTTCAGATCACTCATTTAAAAAACAAACAGAAAAGCCTGCTATCAAAATTAGAAGAGCCCTCTCACTGAAGAGCTGGACAATCCTCTATCAAACCCCTTGTTCTTTTTTCACTGAAAATATAATCATGATAGTTTCTTCTACAAACGGATATTATTCTTGCATATTCTAAACTCTTATAATGTGTCTCCCTGTAGAGTATCTTAAACTAACTGTATTCAGAAATACAGTTGGGGGATTTTATTACAATGGTTACTAGGTGAATGAAATCAACACCAAGGAGGAATAGGATGAGGTTGCTGTGTACCTGCTTCTCTTGTGAATTTTTCCCCATGAACTAAGAAATAACAAGCTCTTGAAGGCATTTGATCTAGAAATGCGTGAGATGCAATGTCTTTAATTGCAGTGTGTGTAATACTGCATTTTGCAGTTAGATGTGTTTTAATGTGGACAACATTGAATATTTGTTAAATTGTCCATGGAGCCAAGCTTAGCGACATTTAGCTTGAACTTGAGTGGAAGAAAATAAACAAGAATCACATATTCAAATGCAGTACAAGCCACTTTGGTTGCTTTCGAGTTCGAAGACTTTGTGAACATTACTGTCACCTAATATTATTTGTGGACCTGCACATTAATAAATGCCTTTGTGATACACCACATTGCTCTTGAAAGGTTGTGGTTCTTATCATGTCCCCATCCATGTTTTTACTGGTAGAGAGGTAATGAAAGTGAACACCACTATTCTTATTTCCTTAACTCCTTTTGCCTTTTCCAAAAGCAGAGATGAAACAGATTAATTTAAAACTAGAAACCATTTTAAGTTATCAAAAACACATTTATATGGTGGTTTAAAACAGTTTCAGAGACGCTCCTTTGAGTCTCACTGTCACCTTTTCTGTCATTGGAAGGTGCTAATTGATCTTGGGGCACTGACATAATAGTATAGTTTGATATCTGAAACCTTCCAGCATCGGTCTGGCCCTTTCCTCATCCAGAGATTTCAGTACACGGCTGATGAAGAAAAAGGCCATATTAAAATACCAGGAATTCTAAATTTTTCCCCATATGAAACATTTTAATACCACATAGTCATATTTCAGAGCTTTTATTTATGTACAGTGGTATATTTATTTTAATGTATTTGTGGGCCCTGAGAAAAAGACTTATTATCATTCTAGGGTGTTTTTTAATATTGTTTTTCACAAGTACAATTTTTTTTTAGATTAAATTTTTAGGTAAACTCTAAATTGCTGGGATTGTATTGGAATATTTTCAAAGTGAAGTTTTATTGGACAAATATAGAATAGCCATCTTGAAATTTCATGTCTGAAGTACATTTTCTTACATATATTTGTATCTTAAAGTGTATTTTGTAACAAAAACCACCAGTTTGGTTTTGTGTAGCTGAACTTTTCTGTCCATTTAAGTAACCATTATCGGGGTCATCAGTCTTTATCATCAGCAAGATAGCACAGCTGACACTTACTGGAGGAGTACTTTACGCAGAACACTTTATTTTTGTGGGTTAGCTATTTTCAATCTTCTTAACTGGGCCATAAAGTAGATACTTTCCTTATTCCCATTTAACAGATGAGGAAACTGAGACCCAGGCATGCAGGGGAATGGAGCCAGGACCTGAGCTGCTGTGTGCCCCCCACCTCCTGTGTGCAGGCGGTGCGCTAGGCAGTTGCTCCCAGCAGTTGTATATGAGTTTGTTGTAGGTGGCACTCAAGCAAACATTTTATTTTTATATTATTAGTTATGTATTTATTTCTAAGGATCTTAGAAAAGTATGTTAGATTTCATTTTAAGCCTGTACATTTATGGGTAATATTGTTTAAGACAAGGCCAAAAAAGTATTGAAGTAAAAATAATTTTGAAAAGGGCCTATTTAAAGAAGCATATTAAATAACAGTGAACAAGTGCTTGGCTGAAATAGCCCAAATCATGAAGGTTGGTGGCAAATGACTAGTTTGGAGAAACTGTTACTCTGCAGCGTCCCCAAAATGTCAAGAACTTACGGCTAGATCTTTTTAACATTCAACTTACACAGAGAATTTTTCTTTTGCTTTTCAAGCCTTATGCATTGGTTAGAAGATATCAATTTTGCAGGTCCTTTTTGTTTGCCTGTTTCTTGTTTTAAGCCTGAATGCTGTATATGATTTTCAAATCTACACATTTATGTCAAACCAATTAATAAGGACTGCATTAGGAATTACTAGAGGCCAGTTTAAATTATAACATGTCATCCACATTTTGGAAGTCTTTTCAGCTTACACAGATACCAGACTTTGCATTTTTAAGGTGTTCTGCAGGTGAACACTACTCTATCACTCTTATTAATCTGTTTTACAATTTTAACTTTTTTCCTGAAGCCGTGGTCTTTATTTTTTTATTTTTTACTTATTTATTTAGCCACAGACTGTTTCATTCCAGTGAAAACCAACTCTGCCCACTAGAGGAATGGCCACTGCGCAGGATGCAAGTGGCCTGTGAATCGCTCACCAACGGTGCCTTCTGATCACTATCGCCTCCCCCCCCAAGTCTCTGTGAGGGTCTTCCGGTGTGTGAGGATGGTAGGAATCACGGACACATCTTCTGACGAAAGGGGACGCCTCAGGGTACCTGCTCCAGCGTGTCAGAGTGGCCTCCACCAAAACAAAACTAAACTAAAACTAAACAGAAACAAAACAGCACAACAAAAAAATAACTCTCAAATGCCACAGGCTATCTCTGGGGTAATTACATGTCACAAGGTATGTCTGTCCATCTTATTATAACTTGAATATTCTTATCAACCAATCTGTAACTTTATTTCAGTTTAGTACTGAGAAAATAAAAGTAGTTAAAATGTTCCCACATGGAGGAGTAGGTCTGAGGGAGGCATATGAAACGTGTGCCTGCAAAGATTTGTGTTAAAAAGAGCCTCTTTATTCCTTTAAAGACTTCATCATGAAGAAACACCAGCAGTGGAACAAATTGGACTGACCTTACATTTTCATGTAAATTATTGCTACTTTTACTGTTATTTTCCCTCCTTTCCTTTTTAAAATGAAAGTGATGTTCCTTGTGAAAGACCACAATCAAATCATCAAAACTTATTATTTGTATGCCGCTAAGTTTAATTCTACTCACAAAAGCAATAGTGTTAAATTTGAAATTCTATCCTTAATCAAGCAGGTGTACCACTCACTGGAACAGCTCTGCAAGGCCACAGGCACAGCTCACCACCCTCTGCCTACACCCAGTGGAGTGGCCCATTCATTCCATTTCACCTCCGACTCTGAGGTCCCTAATGTTAAAGGACTGGAAAACACCTGAATGTTCTAAGAGGTTGAATATTTTTACCTTATTGTGTCCATTATGTTGTAAGTAATGATGTCTTAGGGGAGTCAACAGGTCTTTGGATTTGCTAATCCTTTTGATAAACTTTACATATTTTAATGCAAATGTAGATGCATGTATAATTATGACTAGCAATTCTAGCCAAATTTAATCATGGGGGAGGGGTGAGCCATGTGAACCTCAAATTCCTTTTGCAGGTTTTCAGTAGCCTCAAATTGTGCTTCTAGGAGGTCATTTAAGAATGCAAACCTCAATGAGTGTGTGGAGAACAGCAATATTTCCAAAATGTCATACATGAACTTTCAGGTGTTCAGAGGGTACTACTGTTTTATTTTTCTTAGTTGACCCAAGAAGATTTTAAATTTAGGTCTGTTTTTTTCTTAATTGTTGACTCTAGTTTTCACAGGCTTCTCTCAGGAAAATACCTAGCAAAGTTATGGGTACACGTAAATGCTTAAAAATGCCTTTTCAGTATCAGCGTTGTGGAAGACATGCGAAAATTAGAGTGAGATGAATAGGGTTTCTACCCTGTATAATTTTTGAAGACCTTGGGTTTTTTAGTCTCCTATTATAATACATTTTGGTTTCTCTTGGCGTATACCATTTCTAAGGAAGGGTTAGTATAGTGAGTTAACTACGGTAGCCAGGGTCGCAGGTTTAATCCTCAGATTATCATGTTAGCTTTAGGTAGACGACTGTCCTATACACACGTGGTCACTTTGTCTTTGTCATAAAAAGTATAGTTATGATACCTTGACTGCCTCTTTTGGGGGACCATTCTGGACTATGCTGGATCTGCCTCTAAGACTCTCCTCCCCATCCCTAGGATGTTCACCCACATTTGCTCACAATTTTAATCAGGTCCCTCCTTGTTTTAAAATTCTTTAAAACTTCCCTATGTCTATAGGACAAATTCCGAGATTCTTAGCAGGGAGTAAAGGGAACTTCATGCTGAGAACCTTGTTCAGGTGGCCATTCTCATCTCCTGCCACCAACTCCCAGGAAATCTATTCTCTAGCTGTACGGAGTACCGCATTTCTCAGATGTGTCCCGGTCACTTCCATTTCACTCCTTCCTGCACGTCATTCGTCATTCTTTCTTTCTGGGAGACATCTCTCCTGGGCCCCTGAAACATCCTTTCCTACCTTTTTTCCAAGATTCAAGATGCAAAAGTGTTACCTCCTCTGGTAAGTTCCTCTGAACTGCAGAGGCTAAATCAGATACTTCTTTTCTCTTTACGGCTAAAGCTCAGTTTCTACCTTTAGCGTAGCATTTGCCACATTTACATGTAACAGGTTACATGAGTTTAAATCTTGCTCTAGACTGAGAATTTACTGAAGTGATTACTAACATTTGTCATCTCAATATCGCCAGTAAGTAGGGGTCAGTACATTCCTGTTGAGTGAATACCGTTGACCCTGAGAAAGAAGATACTAAGAAGGGCTTCTGTGGCTCACCGGGATCAGATTTAAATATGGAGCCTGGAAGCTGTTTTTAAACAGGGGCCCCTCACACAAGCTGCTCTTCACAGAGAAGCCTGCACTAAGGTGCCTGCCTCCTGCATTGAACCGCCTGCCTGCATTGTGTTTTTGCCCTCTGCCAGCCCTTATAAAGGTGGTAGTTCCTGGAATTATATTTCAGCTAATAGGACTGAGACCTTCCTTGCCCGATCAGAGCCAAACAGGTACTCTCATACATTCTCATTACCATCTTTAATGACCAATCAAAGTGCTTCATCCTGACCTATCAGGACAGTGCTTTTTGGACAAATCAAACTAGGAGGATTTGGAGTCCTCATTAGTAGGAGGAAGGACCAACCAGGGACCAATGGTAGTTGCTTCTGAAAGTCAGCCCCTCTCTGGTCCTGAGAGAATACTTTCCGTTTCCACCAAGCACTGAAGACTGATTCCCTATCCCCACCCCTCCATCCCAGAAACTGTAACATACTGAATATGTCTCACTGGAGCAGAGCAGTGCTGTTAATTTCCAGAGGGGCCTAGCCCCATGGCCACCTCAGAGCAGGGCTGTTCCACAGCCGTGCTGATTCATGATTGAGATGCTCCACAGCTGCGCTGTATCACAACTGAGCTCTTTGCACTGAATAAACTTCCCTCCTTCACTGCACCCCACATTGGAGATCCCTGTTGGCATTGAATTGGCACCAACGACCTTGGTTGACAATACATAAAGGAAATGGGGATGAGAGCAATGGTGGTGACATGGGACATTCTTGGCCATGAGATTGGGAACAGTGCGAACAGCTGTTGATACGAGGCAGGACAGCCTTAAGAACAACTTCAGGCAGTTTTGGTATGAACACTAGAATTGTAACTCCGAATTCGGGCCCAACTTATACATATGTGTGAGTCGATGTAGAAATGTATTTATTTTCCACATCACTGTTAGGAAGTCACTGATCTAGAAGATAAGCCAAGGGTCCTGACAATTTCTCGAGACAGGAGTATTTTGTAGCACTTGAAATCTGAAGATCCCATTTCTTTTTATAGCACAGTGGTCAAGTGCAACAAACATGGAGCCAGGCTGCTTGGGTTGGAGCCCCAGCTTGGACGCGAACAGCTCTGCAATAATAAGCATATTACTTGAACTGATTTTGCTTCAGTTTTCTCATGTGTAATAGAAGATCCTTCTTGGGGTTCTTATGAGGATTCAAAATGTAAATGAATATATATAAGCGTTTAGAACAACGTCTGATATGAGCTGTGGCTATTATGATTGTGTGCCGTCTACTACACAGGGGGTGAACACAAGGCCCACGGCCCAATCCGGCCCTCCACCTCGTTTTATCTGGCCCTCCACCTTGTTGCTACGTGACGGCAGCACCGAGCTCTCACATATCTGTTAAGGAGCAGATACATCTGTGCAGTCCTAAAATCACGTTCGGCCCTTTGAAGGCAACCAAGAGGCAGATGTGGCCCCCGGCAAAAATGAGTGTGACACCGTGCTCTACTAGATTACCCAGCATTTCCCAGAGATTCTTAGAACTGAAAGTCCTTCTGGGGATGTAGACTGAGGACCGTAAGTTGAGTCCCCAGTGTTCCAAGGACAAATTTGGCATTCTAGGGTGATCTTGGCCAATCTGAAGCTGCGTTTGGAGCCCTACGAGAAGACATTGGAGGTGTGCGAAACTCAGCTTTGGCCATTTGTGTTGCATGGTTTTCTTGTAACAAACACTTCCATATACAGTAATCTGCAGTTTTTAAGATTTTGATCTATGTGGTTCATTAACTACCCTGTACAATTATAGGAACATTCTATAATTGTGCTCTTATTTTGTAGCCAATATTTAAGTTTCCTCAGTTGCTTTTTTTTCAGCCTGAAGGCACCAGTGATGAGAATTTGTATGATTTTTCAGTGGGCAGTGGGATTGATGAACTAATATAAGATTTTAAAAGATAACTTTCAATATTACTGTGATTTTTATGTTTGCAGAGACAATGAGAGGTTACTAGCAGCTCCGTTTCCAGAACTTGTCACTGGTCCTTGGACTCGGATGCAATGCCTATTTGGTAGAATGTGGCTGAGGAAGGAAGGGAAATTAAAATGTTAATTATCAAAGTCCCATTTTTACTGCCTACCTGGAATTGCTGCCAGGTGCATCTGTGAAGAATATAGGTTCCCAATATTGATGTTTGCCTGGATCCTCAATGTATTTAGTCTGGGGTCTCCTCAGACTCTGGTGTTCGACACTTTGTGCTGGACATGCCTTAGTTGGGTGTGCGTGGCTGTCCTGTGGTTGTAGGATGTGTAGTGGCATCCCTAGTAGATGCCAGTAGCACCCTCCCCCGATCGATGACAGTGTCGATCTAAGGTGTTTCTGCACCTTGCCAGATGTCCCGCAGAAACAAAATTACCCCCATTTGAGAACCCATAACCAAGCAAGACCTTAACATCACTTGATATTGTCAAAAAATTCCTGGGGATCTGCATGAGAGGATTGTTCTGGTTTCAGTCAAGTGTAGAGAATCATCATATCTTCATCCCAAGTTCAAACACAGGGTCAAACAACTCTCATAGGCCTGTGTTGGTAGGTGAACTTTACACAGAAGGAATTTACAGATAAATTTTACACAGATGATTATCTTCAGTATATTTTACTTTTCAGTAAATAGTATGCAAGTGGAGGGAGAAGAATATCTGGGAAAGCATGTAGGAAGTAGATTTGAATCAATTGTATGTCTATTCTTTCTATTATTTTTACTGTTACTTGTTGGTAGATACTTTTGGATCATTTTTAGTAATGAAAATTACTTGTCCTTTTCCATAGACAACTATTCAGTAATAAGAAACTTGTACTTTATTCAGTTTATAGTGTCAGAAAGAGTCAAGTTACCTATAATCACAACTGCTTAGGAGTAAAATACATAATGAATTAAATCATTTGTTCATTGAACATAATGAGAAATTTTAAATGAAGCATGGCTTAGCTTTTGGTTAGGAACCATTTCAGGGGCTCCTGTTTAATAACAGTGGTGCAATCTGGAGAAAGTAAAGATGAAAAATTCTTTGGTGAGTTATCAAATCCAAACTTACGTGGTAATTCTGTACATTTAATCAGGACATGCACATTTATATGTGAGTTGGTGTGCAGTTGACTCTGCGTGAAGGTGGCAGCGTCTGAGTGCCCCCACCTCCCGGCCCTCTGCCTCCTGTAGCTGTGTCTGAAAGATGTTTCAGAAGTTACTGCAAGGAACAGAATCCGAACATACAATGCTAACATAAAATGAGAGAGGGTAACTTTGCCTGTGAGAATTTGGGGTTGAATGTGGAAATTATTTTGAAATATGAAATAATATTATAAATATATGATTAGACTAATATCCATATGAGGTCTAAATGGTAGAGTATTTCTTTTTAAATCCCACTAGCAATTGCAAAGATACTGAAATTCCACACATATGTATTGTCTACTTTAGCGGTTTTACTTTAATTGTAGTAAGTGGGTAATCATGTTCCCTGGAAGCAGTCAGATTGACCTGAAGACTTCACATAATTTTCCAATTGCTGCTGAAGCAAGCAGGGCAGAGGTACTTGAAAACAGACTGTCTGTCTCTCCCTCTTACTTCTCTTTTGATTTATGCTTTAATTTTTGAAATGTACTCTTAAGGGGGCAGAGTGGTTGCACATATAACATAATGCATGTGACCAAACTGTCTTTCTGTTTTCTAAGAAGAGAAGGATCTAGTACAGCTACTTGTTAGCAGAAAGATGAAGTGGGTGCTGGGCAACCCAATGACAGATAGGAGCCATTCCAGGAGACTTGGGGAGGGGCTTCTAAGTCAAGGGTTTAAATCATAAGTTTGTAGACAATGGAGGCGAGTTCTGTTCCATGTATTGACAGGAAGTACAGAGAATGCCTAGCAAACCTCAAGTCCATCCAGGCACTTTATGCTTGACATTGAACAGGAAATCTGGTAGCCCTTTAGTCATTGGAGAATAGCCAGCAAACCAGAGGTCCTGTTTTTCCAAATGAACACTTTTTGGGGTCATAAATCAGAGAACCCCTCTCTCCCCAAGAGAATTCAAGTCACATATCTACTTTCTCAAGTTGATTCTTTGTACTGTGGATCCTCATGTAAGACTTACCTATTTTTTTAATGAACACTCTATGACATAAAATACAATTAGACACTTCCTTTCTTCTCCATGGGTTAGTCTTACCAAGTCCTGCATGGTCCCAACTTTCTTAACCTACTTGCCTCTTATTCTTTTTCTCCCTACCAGGACCAAAAAAAAAAAAAAAAAATGTACTCATCTTTCAAGGCTTAGCTCAAGTGTCACCTCCTCTGGGAAGCCTTCCTTGAGGCTCAAGCAGAAATCATTCTTTCCTCTCTGTAATACCATAGCACCTTGTTTTGGCTATTACTATAGAGCACATTGTTCCAGGGCTATTTATATGTGAGTCTGACTTCTAAAGAGAGTCTGAAGTCACGGAGGGGAGAGCTGACTTCGTCCCCACTCTGTAGCCCCAATGCTTGCGCATACTGGTAGAATTCGGTAACTGTATTATTCCGTCCATTTCTTCAAAGGACACACATCTAAAGATAGATAACTACAAAAAAAGAACACTGTTTATATTTTGGAAATTGATTCTCTTTGCTTATGGTCATGGAAGCAAATTTATTAGTTTCCGTTCTAACTCATTTGTGGCTTCATTTGTACCAGTGTTACTGATTTTTTGGCAGAAGAAAAGCTATGTCCAGCATGAATGAGTATTTTGAATAAACTGAAATTGAGACAGATTCTAGTTGAGGTCTATGTTTTTCCTGCTTCCAGTTTTGTTCAGAAACAAATTTTGACCTGTTTGGTTGATTTCTTCTGAGATAAATTTCATGTTATTTTGAAGAATTTTTATCCCACAGAATTAAGTATTTCATCTTGGAGGAAGCATGTTCTGTGTTTTTCAATCAGTGTTTCAAAATATGGAGACTAAAAATCCTAGATGTATATGTTAGAAGTATATGTGGCTCTTTGGTGAGAGAAATTGGGTCTTTTTCCAGGCACAACTGAGGATGGAAAAAGTTTTGTTTAGTTTCTAGTGGTTTGTTTTTAGGCATTTTCCACAAAAAGATGAGCAAGACCCTTCAAAACCACTAACTTGCATATTTAAGGGGAAAGCAATCCCTCCTATGTCCAAAAATAATATTAAATTAAAATTATTGTTTCCAATAGTTTTCAAAACTGTGGTTTTATTGCTTTGCATGAGTCATTTCTGAATGCAGTACAAGATTTCATACATCATGATGAAGCATATTTGCTCTATATTTTAGTAGTTCACATTATTTATCAGAGAATCAAATCAGAAGCGGAATTGAGCCTAACTCTCCATTTTGCAGGTAGATACTGACATAGAGACATTAGGTGGTTTATTCAAAAGGAAGTTGAAAAGAGAACTGCGGCCAGAGGCACCCTCGGTGCCCTCAGCGCCACATCTTGCTCTTATTTTTCTTTGTTCATGTCTGACAAGGAAGTGCAGATACTGGAATCAGACTGCCTTTGCGGGTATCCCAACCCTCCCCACTCCTCACATCAGTGTGTGATCTTGGGGAAGTTATTTACTGGCCTGCTGAAAGCAGTAGTTCCAGAGTGTATGAACTGGGAGATAATAATGCTGATACTACCTGCCTTGTGGTAATGAGTCACTGCATTCACACAGGAGACACTGAAGGACTGAAAATGCTCAGTATATATTTTGAATCGATTGCTTTGAATAAACTGCTTAGTGTACTTAATATTCAAAACAGGATGCTCATGCTGCTGAAGCAGTTTTTTTTTTTTTAATCTTTTTTTTTTAAACAAAAGCAATCCATACATTGTATAGCACACTGAAACCAGTATGATAGGGATTGCTCTGGACGAGGGAGAGACTGGACGAGGGAAGGAGAGAGGCTTCTGGAATGCTGACAGTGCCCTGTATCTTGATCCGATTGCCAATGACACGAGGGTGTTTATTCAATAACAATTCATCAGCTGTCATTTGTGATTTGCATATTTTAGTCTGTGTGTGTTATACTTTCCTCAAAGGTAAAAAAAAAAATACAAACACAGGTACATGTCAAGTCACAAGTGGACGTCCCCAC
This sequence comes from Anoura caudifer, assembly GCA_004027475.1. NCBI lineage: Eukaryota > Metazoa > Chordata > Mammalia > Chiroptera > Phyllostomidae > Anoura > Anoura caudifer. The sequence continues at coordinate 292,083 of PVKU01000318.1, read as the reverse complement.
TCTGTTCATCTCCAGGGCCCGTGAATCGGGGAGAACCGCTGTGCTTCCGCGTGTTTCCTCAGACCTTTTTGTGGTATACATGTGTAAATGCAAGAACTGCATGAAAGTGTAATTTTTGTTTTTCCATTTTTACCTTCGAATGGCTCATCAGTTTTCTTAAACCTTGCTGTTGGTTTGCTGTATTTTCAATACTTTTTTCATATTAGTACATACAGTTTGGGGTACTTCTATTTAAGATGCTTAAGTGTTATAATTTATCTGTTCTTGGTATTTATTGAAGTTGCTTCCAGGTATTTCTATGACAAAGAGTGTTACAATGATGATTTTTACATCTCTCTCTGTATATCTGCCCCAGATTCCTGTAGATAAAGCTCTAGGTGTAGGTTAATAGGTGAAAGAGTATATGCATATTTCATAGATGGTGCCAAAATACTTTCAGAAAGGTTGTAACACCTTGCATCTCCATAATGATTCTTACATCTGTGTCATAAAAGCCAAAGGCAAAATTTTCTGCTTCATTGAACACTATGAGTATTTGTGTTCTGCTTCATAAAAAGGTGTTATGGTGGTCAATTTCTTGAGACTCATACACTAATTGGACTAGTTCACTGATAAGCAAATAATTCTACTAATCACATTTATAATATCTGTTACATGTAGTTAATATCTCACTTAAGAATCACTGCTCCTCAGTTATATGAATGATTATTATATGTATTCATAGTTTTTAACCTAACTTGTAGGAATAAAAAATCAGTGTATATCATATTTATGACATTTTCACTCAGCACCATGAAATATTTATAAGAGTTATTAGGAGAAATGCCTCTAACTCTGATGTTGTTGATGAAAATTTGTAAAGAATTATTTATCATTTTTCTACTGAAGGCCAACTGTGTGCCCAACATAGTTCTAGCTAAGCATCTTACATACATTACTATGGGTTTTTAACATATAGGTGAAAGGCATAGACATTGTATTATTATAAATGAGATTATTACATTTTGAATATGCTGATAAATACTACTGTATATCAAAATATCCACTGTGTCTTATGAATGTAATAATTTATAAATATGTTAAGTGTTATAGTCTAATGAGAAAGTTAAATTAATGTATCAAAATCCAGGAAATTATTACTCAACTCCTGACTAAAGTAACATGATATATAAAGTATAAAATTAAGTATATTAATCAGTTGGCTTTAGTGTTCGAGTCTTACATGTGGAGAATACTGTCTTCAGAATATTTGGTTCTGTAGTTTTGGGTTCGTTGAGATTCTTTTTAAGCTTTAATGATATTCTAGTGCCTTAAAAGAGTAATCCAACTCAAAATAGCTAACTTATTTCTTCAATATTGGATAAATATGGCTATCAATTTTTGTGGGCTTTTTTTTCCTGCAGAATTTCCTGTTATTCTAAGGGATTCAATAGGACTTATGCACATAAAACTGAAAATTATATTACTGTGGGGACACGGCTCTGTGCCTTTGAGAAGGAACTCTCTTGCTAACTTAAGTACTGTATGTGTGCAGACTAGCTAACATATTCCTCCCAAGAAATTTCATGTATGCAGTTAAAACACTCTTAAATTGATTAAGGATTTGTTATATATTTCCAGAAGCACTCAGGAGTACTTTTATGGTTACAAGAGTCGAGCGCATTAGAATGCCAGAAACCGGGGAATACGCTAGAGGCCCTCAAAACCGTGCCCGACAGCCCTGACTTCACCATATAAACACATGGGGCAGCCTGGAGAGACAGCACAACTCTCCTCCCCCGAACACAGGTACCCACCGATGATAACGCTTCAACCGGCTTGAATATTAATTTACGACTTTTTCTATTGCAAGTAATTTTTATTACTTAGCAAATGGAATGGAGAAGTAATAAATATGATTGGTATTTATTTCTCAAATAAAGTATTATTTTACATCAGATTTGACCAGTTACCTTTTTTTGGAAAGTGTATTATTCTACAACTACCACAGTATTTTGCCTATTAATCAGGGAAGCTAAGAAGTGTTTTATAAATGTTGAATCAAAACTCTAACTGCTGTGAGGGAATTACATTTCAAGCCATATACTCCTTTTATAGAGTGAGAAACTGAAGTATGGAGAAATTACAAGGTTTTCCCAAAGCCATGCATTAAGCCATGGCAGACGTGGAAATCTACTATTCTGTTTGCCTGATTCTGTCTGAAAGTTCATGAAATTAAAGTTATCTAATTCCTGACATGTGTCTTAGTAGTGTTCTTTAATTACTTATTCATTCCTTCGTTCATTCTTTTATTCACACAAGTAAAGGGATCAATGTTTTCATAAGACAGTCTCTTTATAGGGGCTGGGAATAATATTTTGAATTTACATACCTTAGATATTTTCTTTAAAGAAGCTCATTGTATTTTTTATGACCATGAAAAAAATAAATTAAAGCATTAAGAAATGAGCTGGATTAGCTGGGTGTGGGGCACAGCACTGCCTGTGAGTAGAATGTGAAGCTTCTTTGGGAGCCAATAAAGTTTGTTCAAGTGCCTGAACAAGACCCTGGTTGAAGCCGTAGACAGGCCTGGAGCGTAGGGTGGAGACCAGGAAGAACCACAGCATTCATTAAGAGTATGGAAAGGACTGGTGTCTGAACCTCCACAACCAGCGGTCTTTGTATTTGGTTTAATCAAGATGGAAGAAATTATTCTGCTCTGTGTCATCTTTGTGAGTTTCAATTCACACATTTTAAATTCTCTTTCATTGTGATCTTTTTGTTACTAGTGTAACCTTTTACCTTCTTCATTTCCGCCCCCGCCCCCAAGCTTTTAGAGTCATATTTAAAGCAAATAGTCGTTTTCTGGGTCAGACTGCACTTCTTGATTGAACAGCTGGTGCCCCAAGGAATTTCAAATGAGGAAAGTGTCTAGCACGTGGCCCCAGCACAGCACCCTATGGCAGAGAATCCGAAGACTGCAGGGGCGCCATCTGCCCTCCCCCTCTTCTCCAGAGAGTTCCCTGAACAACTGTTGTTGGTCGGTTGGTTCTTTTCTTGCAGTTCGGAGGCTGAGGACTCAGACTTAGCTCTGGCTCTATGGCTGACCAGCTCTCCACTTGGAAAATTCTTCCCCAGGAGGCTCCTCAGGCTCAAAAGCACGTGGAGCCCTGGGAGCCCAACCCTTAATTCTGCAAACAAGCCCGGGCATGTCCAAGTCCTGGGCAAATCAAACCTTCCTGTAGTTTAAACATTAGTATTTTATTCTTCTTTAATTTTCCTGAAGAATAATTCAGTCTTCAGAAAACCAGGAAACAAATAAAACCCTACGGTCTTGCTCAAAGGAACGTTCTTACTGCTTTGAAAATTTATTGTCATTAATTTCCATTTCACCTAATTGGGTTTCCTTTCTTTTTTTTGTCTGAAAATAAATGTGATATTTGGTCTATATTAATGCTGATCTATTATACTTTAATGCTAATTTACAATTGAGTGGTTTAAAAATAATGATGCCGTATGACCTAGTCCATACCTACCTTCCATTTAATGTGTTTTCCTAGGCAATTATGCTTTTGCGGTTGACTGAACTTCCCCATAATCCCTGTTGGGAAACAAAAACTTTTTTTTTATTAAAGATGTGGTATTATTAACTAAGGGTATTTAACCCGAGGAAAAAAGATTTAGGGGTGACATGAATGATAGCACTCTCCTAATATCTAACAACCTGCCGTATATATGAAAACAGGATTCAGTTTATGTTTTGTGGCTCTGGTGGGCAGACTAGCGTGGAAGTTCTGAAAGGTAAAGGTTAAAACTAATACATAAGGAAGAATTGAAAGACGGAAAGGGGAGATGGAGGTGATTCTATTCAACAGAGCTAAGAAACTTCAAACAGTGTATCTATAGATTCATTTGATAGGTCTGTAAACAAACTCCATTTATTTCTCTACTCCTCAAGCTCCTAAGACAAAGAAATAAGACTCCGTAGATTCCATTCATACTCTGTCTCTTTCTGTCATTCTCTCCAAGTTCATCCTTAAAGTCAAAACATACAGCATGAAAGCACACTATGAAATTGAGCCACGGCACCATATTAATTTGGGATATTATTTTTTGAATCCTTAAAACTTTAGCTCTTACAAAGTTCTTTGGATTTTAGAAATTATAATGGCAGGGTACTTTTTTTCTTTGTAAATGTGATCTTATTTTGAATACAGTTACAAAGTCAGTGGAATTTTTTAATACTCTGATGCTACAGGAAAATTTATAGACAGGAAAGAGTATATTCAAATATTCCTATATGCCTCAATTAAAAATCTGGGCAAATAAAATTCTCAAGTGTTCCCAAATTTTAGGAAGGCAAATACCATCATATTTAATTGTATCCCTAGTTAATATTCACTATGGACACAATTTGAGCAAAGTAACTTGGCTTTAGGTAAGTCAGATTTACTGCTGTGTTTTCTCTCTCTCATGTTTACTTTGCTACACATTGCCCCCCATCCCCAAAATGAAAAATATGACTTTCGGATGTCCCACCTTGATTCCTGAGAAATTGGTGATATGGGAAATTTGAGAGGAAAGGTATGTGTGTATTTTTATTAACAATAATTTCATTTATGGGGATGGACTTCCTGAGTCTTATCTTGTGCTTCACAAATTGTTTCTTTAGCTAAGTCTAATCTGCTGTTTAATTCATTTTTTTTGTAATTTCAGTGCACATATTTAAAAACATTTTTATGCTTTTTTCTCCAAATGTGTATTTATTTTCCACAGTGTGTGTGTCCTTTGATCTTATTTCTGTTTCTTCTGTCTCTTTAATTGTTTTAAGCATACTTATTATTTGGTGCTTTTCAGATAGTCCTATAAACTCAAACTTTTGGATTCTAGTTCCCCAGTTACTGAATCTGCTGTCTCTACAGTGTTTTATTTCCTTATGTAGCTCATCATTGTTGATGAATTTCTCTCTCAGAACCCTTCATGCTCTATGGAACAATTTTGCCTGTGCTTCCCCTTGAGTCTATGGATGTCAAGCCTGGATCAGTCCTGATTCTAATTTTTTGGCTTGAAGGTTTTGATGCCACAGATACAGTAACAAATTTTTTTATAATTTATATTTGTGCAAAGCCAAGGCTTTGATTTATATCAAGTAATTATTTTCTTTTATTCTCTTTCCAAAAGCTCCAACAAGTGACCAGTTTCTTGCCAAGTCATATGGTGGGCTGAGTTTTTCTGGCCTTCCTTTGATAAAAGGGACAAATTTTTTCAACTCCTGCTTTATGCTTTGCCTCTTGCTTTTGTTTTCTGCCATCTCTAGGCTGGGAGGTGGGGATGACTGGGGTGGGGGGATTGGTGGGGGAGAAATGGAGACAACTGTACTTGAACAGCAATAAAGGGAAAGAAAGACAACAAAAACAGTAACACAAACATCTTTTCCTCTCAACCTCTCTGTATAACTGGTTTCTTAAGAATCAAGGTGTGACACTTGAAAGTCCTACTTACCTTATCAGCTATGTTAGTATGTTTTCTGTGTCCTATTGATTTTTTTTTTTGCATTGTCACTGATATCCACCTCTTCCCCATGCTCTTGTCAGTCACCACGTCAGTCCAGGTTCTCTTGACTTCTTACCTGGTCCTCATAACAGCCTTCAAGATGTCCCTGGGCTTCAGTTACTGTTCATCTTGTCTTCAGAAATCTGAAGTATGTGTGTTATTGTAGAGATATCACATGTGCCATTTTTTAATTTGCATTTTAAGGCTATCAAAGTATAGTAATAACCAATTAAGAACTGCTTAGCATCAAATGAAACTGAATACTCATCCTCTCTCATGCTTTCTTTTCCAAAAGCGTGTTCCCTTCTCTTTCATGTTCCCATCTGTCTTTCTGTAGTTGTCCGCATCACTCTCTCAACATTAATGAAACCAATCACAACTTCGATGTGATGCAGAATGGCAAATTAAAAAGGGGCAATTGCTAATGACTTAATCAAGATACTGTTCATTGTAACAAACTTATGGGAGGTCAGAGAATTGGTAAATGACTGGTGAATTTTGTCTACTATCTAAAAATAGACAATGCAGCTCCTAGAAATCACAGATGAGTATGGTATTTTGGGTTGAGCAGAATTAAAAATGATTAGTTTCACAAGAAATTGCATAGATACTGCTCTTCTGTAGAGTTCAAATGTTTTAATTCAGTATATGAAGAGCCAAATACAAAAGTAGAGATTTTCTACTACTCTCTCTCTAGTAATCAGATGGCATGTAGTTTTGGAATACATGACTTTATTTAATCCTAAGAAAACATAACATGGGTTTTGTTACTGTCCCTTTCTGATGAGTGAAGAGAATGCTATTTGGAGGTGTTAATTAGCTATGCCAAGACCATGCAGTCATCCATGGTAAAGCAAGGGCTCCCTATAGACCTGTTTTATTCAGAAAGACTTTACTTGGAATTACTATGTGTATATTCTCTCTAGCAAAACTCTTTTAGACTTCTAGGGTTTCAAGAGTTGAATACTAAACTTAGGAGATGTATTCTTCACTTCTTTCAAAGTGCAATGAATTTTCCTCAGAGGGCATAAACTCATCAGATGTGTGTTGAGTAACACATACAGTTGATATATCCATCCAAAAAGTTGCTGGGTATGGTAGAGAGGTTTATGGCTGAGAAAAAAGAAGACTGCTTATAAGAAAGAGCTGAAATACAGCAGTTCTTTTCTGCCAGGCTACAGGAGAATCAACTAGATGAACCATTACAGTGTATGAAAGAGCAAACACCAAAAACAAACAATCCAATGAAAAAGTAGGCAAAGAACCTGAATAGACCTATCTCCAAAGTGGAACTACTTAGGACCCAGTGATTCCACTTCTGATACTATATCCTATGAAACCCGAAACACTACTCTGAAAGAATATAAGCACCCCTATGTTCTTTGCAGCATTATTTCAGTAACCAAGATTTAGAAGCAGCCCAAGTGCCCATCAGTACATGAGTGGATAAAAAAGTTGTGGTACATTTATACAATGGGATACTGAAGGGGTGTAAAAATGAAGGACATCTTACCTTTTGTGACAGTATGAATAGACTTGGAGAACATTACGCTAAGTGATATAAGCCATTCAGAGAAAGACAAATACCATATGATTTCACCTATGTGTGGAATCTAATGAACAAGATAAACTAACAAAATAGAAACAGACTCATAGATACAGACTGCAGACTGACAGCTGTTGGGGGCGGGGCTGGGTGAAAAATATCAAGGGATTAAGCAAAGAAAAAAACTCATAGATAATAGTAGGGGTTTACTAGAGGGAAAGGAGGGGGAGGGGAGGTAGAAGAGGGTATAAATGGTGATGGAAGGAGACTTGATAAACACGCAGTGCAAGATACAGATGATGTGTTACAGAACTATATACCTGAAACCTATATAGTGTTATTAACCAGTGTCACCCCAATACATTTAATGAAAATTAAGTAAAAGTATAGCATAATGCTGATATAAAACTTGGTAGAGAGTATTGAATACTTGAACAGAGATTTGGATGCAAAGGCGATCACCATGATGTAATAGCATTAAAATACTGTATTCAGAATACGTTTATTGCCATGATAAAATGTATAATGTTTATTTAAAAAGGGAGGGCACGTGACTTCATATTCAGCAGGATCCATTTTGTTGTGAAATAAATAAAATGGTATCCCTGGCTTGTGTGGTTCAGTGGATTGAGTGCCAGCCTGCAAACAGAAAGGTTACCTGTTTGATTCCTGGTCAGGGCATGTGCCTAGGTTGCGGGCTGAGTCCCTGGTTGAGGTTGTATAAGAGGTGGTTGATTGATGTTTCTCTCACACATCAGTATTTCTCTCCCTCTCTTTTCCCCTCCCCCCTCTCTAAAAATAAATAGATAAAATCTTTTTTAAAAAGGCAATTTTAACTATAAAAAAAAATCTCAGCAGAGTAATTGTGAAGTACAGGTTGGGAGGAGCAGCGGGGCAGCGGATGAGAAGGGAGGTTCACGTGCAGGGTCGGCCTGAGTAGGAAAAGGCATTCATGCTCAGGATTCTTGCAGAGGCTTCTCCGGGATTGCCCAGTTATATCTGTGTCTGTGTTTTCTAGGGTAACTAGCCAACCATTCACAATTAGCAAATGCAAACAAAATAGAAATCCTTGGCTGGCCTGGATGGTCAGAACTCAAGTGGTCATAATGTATAACTCCAGGAAGATTGTTGCAATCAAATGAAGCTGTCACTAATGACCAAAATGATGATCATGAAATTGAGCTTGTTATAATTTCTTAGTATGAGAAATTAACCCCATTATCATTAAACATTTTGTATTCCATGGATCATTTAGCAAAAGTCCATGCCTTATCTTTATAAACAGTTCAAAAATAGTTCAGCATCTAGTTGGTAGCTTGGCTCCATTTAAGGGAATTGAAGTCAGGCAAAATGCTCATTACTGTTCACTCAGATCTGTTTCTTGGATACTTTTGCTATTTTTCCTTTTTATAAGCAAGGAAGAGAGTCATGTGCATGGTCAAAGAATGCCCATGTCCACCTTTCTGAACAGTTGGCCATAGAATTGGAGCTAGGTGTTCTTTGTGCTTTTGGCTTCCTTCTCTGGCATGCTAACTGGGCAGCTGAAGCCAGCCAGTGCCTGACCCAGCTTCACAGACCCATTAATGAAATTGGGAGGGCAGTGTAGGTAAGCAGGTGCACAGGGCATCAAAGCAGTGCCCTTCTTGACAGCTGATCCCAGATATAATTTCTCAGTAATGTAATGAAGATATAAGTTGTTAGACATCCCATTCAGTTATACTTTTATGTTAGGCCATACGCTTAAAAAAAAAAAAAAAGACAATCAATTGAAGACTATGAGGATAGCGCATGGAATCCAAGGAAGAATCGAACATCCAAGCAGCAGGAAGAGCACAGAAACAATGAGACTTCAGGAGTAACAGGATCCAAGTCCTTAAGTTCTGCCAGGACTTTGTTGCCATCCTTCCTTTTACTCTTCTTTCTGGGTCAGCTCCTTTCTGTCTCTCCCTAGCACATTAGCTATTTCCACGTGGCTGTAAAGAGCTCCTGAGTTTTATATCCTAGGCATTTTGCCACTTGAGGAGGACTAGCCCGATACATTCCCAGGCCCATGTTTTAAGCAATAGGAAGGGATTGTGATGACTCATTAGACAGAAGTAACTTGGTGTAACTGGAAAAGATCTGGGGGACCTCAGGAGTTATGGAATGAATGTGGATCAGTGTAATAGATGCATATGTACATATATGTGTGTATAATCCACCCTCATACAAGCACCTTAGTTTTGTATACAATGTGTTTCTAAATATTTACTTGCAGTTTGTAAACCTTAAAGTCAAACAATAGATTAGTTCTTCTGAATTATAGAATGTAATGGAGGGACACTTTCTCCTGGCCCAGGAAATGCATGTGTATGTAGATCCCTCAAGCCCCCACCCAGGTTAAAAGAGGCTGCACTAGAGTTATGGGTAGGATGATTCGTTCACCCGCCTCTCCATTCCAGGGTCTGCACAGCAGCTGGAACAGAAGTTTGGGCAGCCCACAATCTTTATATCATTCCTAAAGGGCACAGTAGATGTTTGGAACATGGATGGGGAGTGTATTCTCCCCCCCCCCCCGTTTTTCTTTGCACTGCAGCAAGAAGCAAGCACAGCCTGCACTAAGCACCCACCCTCGCGAGAGACTCCTGTCCAAGCCCCACACTTTAGCTACAAGGCTCTCTGATGGAGGTGAAGGGTAGGGGATGGCAGGGACACTGGAAAGGGACTGGAGAGAAGGAAGGTGGATCTCTCCCTCAGAACTCCCACTTTAGAAAGCCCCTCATTACCGGTGGCCCTTGATGAGTCCTTTCGGCAGAGGGGAACTTTGCGTGGCCCTGCCTCAGCAGCAGGTAGACTGAGCGAGAATTTCCAGCTTATCCTAAGGAAGCGCTAAAGCTTTGGATTGTTTTGAGAGAATATAATCAACCTGTATTTTTAAACTATCACTCTGGTCTCACTTTGAAAACAGGTCCAGGGAGCAGGACTGGAGGAAACATGATCCTTAAGAGGCTGTTGCTCGAGTCCAGGCAGGAGACCGTGGTGGCTTGAAAGACTGTAGCTGCAGTGAGGAGAGAGGCGTGGAGAGGCCTTAGCAATCTCTGTGAAGTATTGATAGGACCTGGTAATTTGTTGAATGTGGACAGCAGTGGGCAAGGAGTCAGTGACAAAGCCCAGATGTCTGGCTTTAATGACCAGGGGCAGGCTCTGCCGTTTGTCTACACAGTCCAGCAAAAGGTGCGGCATTCCATGTGCAGCTTCTGTCTGTCTGTGCCCCGCACCAGGCCTGGCACGGGGAGCCTCCCGTCACGTTCACGTTTACTCAGGCCGAGTCACGCATGTCTGGGCAATCTTTTCATTGAAGGTTTGATCAGAAAGACAGAAGATTCGGCTACATCATACAAACTACAAATTTCTCCTTCTTTGCTTTCTCTACCACCTGGTAGACAAGCCTAAGTACCTCATTCCATTTCTGAGAATTGTTTTTAAATTTTGATGTATAAATCTTATATCTTTAAATTAGAAGAATTACTGATTTTTCATTCTAATTTTCTAAGAGACTGGAGTTTACGGTTCACTTCTAGAGCAGAGTTAAAGAAAAGGATCCAATCAGTTTTCTATGTATTGAAAACCTAACCATGGAAGAAATGATTAACATGGAGTGGGTGAGATTGCTAATATTCCTGTTTTAAATTCACCTTTTCTGAAGGAATGGCCTTGAAATAAAGCTGGGAACTAGATTATTGCTCCATAAAACAGCATGAGGTTACTATTATTCCTTAATTTTATATCTTTATTATGAGGTAATACTTCTCTTACTTGATTCTTAGACTGTTCTCATCTTTTCCTCATATATTTGTGAAAACTAATGTTAAAGGATTTAACATAACAACCATTGCCAAATTATAATGTAAAATAATACTGTGTCTGCAATTAGCCTAGGTAGTTTTACTTGGTTCAATAATATAAAATCACTGGGCTCGTAATATTTTAGTACCTGGGTGTGTTTGGCAAAGAAAGAAATTCATGTTACCATAAAAACGTTAAACTAAGTAACAATTAATCTCAATTTTAAGGAAATATAAAGCAAAGTATTATGCTGTAACATGGAACATTGATGCAAATAGTTTCCCGACTGGAACATTAAATAGATTCTGAACTGGTGGTTAACCAAAAGAGGCTAGTTTTTGATTAATTCTCTAATGCTCCAATACCTTTCCTGAAATCTTAATTTTAATTTCACATGAGTTATCACCAGTGGCCCTTCTAGAAAATGATGGCTTCTTTCATAATGACCAGTATCCTGTCTTAATTCTTATCTGTCCTTTCTGGTACTATTACACTGAAATGCTGATTGCATCTTAAAAAATGAATTTAATGTGATAACTGTATGTATTGTGGTTAAATCATTTCCGTTAAACAACATGCTCCAGTTTTGACTCTCTCACCTGTGAGGATGACCTTATTTTGAAACAGGCTCTTTGCAGATACAGTCAAATTAAGGTGAGGTCTTAGTGGATTAGGGTGGGCCTAAACCAATGACCGCATATATGAAGAGGGAACTTCGGGCATTGAGACACCTACCACTGCCATGTGAAGCAGTGGTCAGGGAGAATACCATGCAACAATAGAGGCAGAAACTGGAGTGATACACCCACAAGCCAAGGGGTGCAAAGATGCAAGGATTTCTAGTCAACATCAGGCACTAGGAAGAAACAAGCATTTTTTTTTCTATAGCCTCTAGAGGAAGCACGGACCTGCCAGCATTTTAATTGAGGACTTGCCCTCAGAACTGTGAGAGAATAACTTACTGTTGCTCTAAGCCACCCAGTTTATTATTTCCTTTACAGCAGTCCTAGGAAACTAGATCAGCATGCTGTGTTGTAAGTAAACAACTGTTTAGAATGTTATCAACAGTGATTTTATTATATTTTATTATTAGGTCAGGTGAGTAGGAAAATATCTGGTGGACTAATTCTCAATACTGAATTTTCTGAAAAGTTAAAGTATTCTCATTTGGCCAGTGAAATTTCCCCCCAATTTTTTATTCTTACTACCCTTATATAAAGTGAAAATAAAATGAAGTTAGTTATGTACCTGAAAAATGTAGAACAAAGCAGCATTGTCTTAAAAAAGACACACTTGAGACAGAATTTTCAAAGGTTAAATTATCTGGCTGCTAACTTTTTCCTTCATATTGTCTGATACATTATATATGATTTCATCCACCAATAATTGTGTAATTCATTCAAATTGATATTTATTTATTAAACCCTTAATGCTTCCAGGCATTGAGCTAGGTACTATAGATAACACTAACAAATAAGATCAAGAGTGCCCACCTTAATGAGATTACTCTGGCTCTGAGATTTAATCCATGTAGAAGAAGCCACAGGGTCCACTTGGAGATGCATCTACCTAGAAAGTTCATCTTCACTATAATATTTATAGCTATAAGTGATCTTTTAAAACCATTTTAGCATCATTTGATTTTACTTACTACATGCCTCCTGTATTGTAATGGAAAAACTTATAATTATCTATTGCACAGACAACATAAAATCAACAATAATCAAGGTATGTGAAAACAAAGGTATCATGCTTAATAATAACATTTTTATTTTATTTTTTGCCTTTTAAACCATATCAAAATTCAGGTACATCATTGTTAACATAGCTAAAATATTGTATTCCTGTTTTTTCACCTAACAATAATTTTCACTTTTTAATTTTAATAATTATTTTTTGGACATAAAATGACATTATATTAAATTGGTTGACCATAATTTGTTTAATCCACTGCAAGGATGAGGGTGTCTCTAGTTTTTATTATCATGAATAAAACTGTAGTGAATATCTTGTGACTTTTTTGGGGGTAGCTTACTTCTTAGAACAGGTAATATTGGATAAAAAGTTTAAACATAATTATAGCATTTAAAAATACAGTGACAGCCCTGGATGGGTGACTCGGTTGGAGAGTCATAACATATACCAAAAGGTCATGGGTTTGATTCCTGGTCAGGGCACATGCCTCAGTTGTGTGTTTGATTCCTCGTCTGAACATGTACGGGAGGCAACTGATCAACGTTTTCCTTTATCTCTCTCTCTCTCCCTCCCTCTCTCTCTAAAATCAATAAACATATCCTCAGGTGAAGATTAAAAAAATAAAAAAATAATGTGCAGTGACAGATTGCTTTTTAAAAGTTTTAGAGAACTTGACATCACTAGTAATTGAATGATGATGCTATTTATTTTTACTATATCTGTTATCATAACAGGTATTATATTTATTGAATATATGTACAGTAGTCCAAAATGCATACTTGTTGCTTTAAGTTTGCATCCATTGGCAACTGCAAGAGTAGCCATTTTCCCATATATTTGTTTGTTTCCATATGTTACATTTTCCATGTAAGAAAATGTAAACAATTTCTTACAATGATTTATGTTTTCATATCCTTGTTTAATTATTTAATATGCTGTTAAACTTTTTCTGACCTATTTATTCTGTGTCACATTTATAATATTTACCGAAGATATTTTTGGTAACCTATTGCATCCTTTTACTTTTTTGTACCATTAATATTTTTCTCTATTCAGAAACGCAAAGTTTTTGTAATGTTTTTATGTAGCTGAGTCTATTGCTCCTTCCCTTTGTAATCCAGTACAGTGTTTTTACCATCCACCTCAACCATTTATCTGTTAGAACGAAAAGGAGCATCCAGTTCTCTGCTTCAAGGGAGCACTTAGCTAGTTTGTCATCCAGATAGTGAGAAGAAAATGTTTTTACAGATTATCAGCCACAATCCCTCTGGGAGCATGGAGGCAGGGCTTGAGAGTCAGGCAGGTGAGCAGTCTCGGCAGGTCAGCCTCGGTTGGACTAGTGGCCCGCACTGGTACTGCGACCTCCAAAGCAGCCTCAGCTGGAGTGGTCCTGGTCACCAGGGGATGTTTTCAAGCGTATTATTATTAATTATTGCTATTAATTATTGTGTGTGTGTATTCAAGGGAGCGGTTTGGCTCTTCTGTGTTATATTCCATGCTTCTATTAGAAAATCCTTCTCTATTTGGGAATTTAAAAATATGTGCCTTTTTAAAAGTCTTTTAAAATTTTAAGTTTGCTGGGGAAATTTTTAATGTATGGTATGGAGTGAAGATTAACTTTTTTGAATAGTAAACTGATTGTCTTACCATAGTTGATGGACCAGTTCTCCTCTTCATACACAGGGTAGGAAAAGAGTGGGTTAACAGTTGTGAGTGTGTGAAATACAGAGTTTATTCTCTTATTATTTACTAATTATTGTGTTATTTTTCATATGAACAACTGTAAACCTACTTTTGCCCAACCAAATAAAAGTATTTTGTGATACTTTTTTTTATCAGAATAGTCTTACTTTTATTCTTTTTAAAATTGGAAATGTATTTTATAACGTTATATTCTTCAGACATGAATAGTGATCATCTGCTAATTCAGACAAATTTTCCTATAATAGCAAGCTGTCATATTAAAATACACACTGTACTTTCTTAATTTTATGTACTTTATAAAGTGAATGGTTAATGCAGACTCATCATTTTTAACCCACCAATTGTTCAGTGACAAACTATCTCTCAGCAAAATAGTGTACTGTTTATTCAGACTGTGTCTTCAAAATTGTCCTTAGATGTTTTTGTTTATCTGTAGGCTCCTGAGCAGCTGTTTACGTATCTCAATTTAACCATGATGTGATTTTCAAGATCATTATTTCTATCATATATGGGGACAACATTAATGAATTTTGTTCTTTAAAAATAATTCTGTAGATTACCAACTATCACATAAATCATAGTGTGTTTTGATAATTTTACAAATAAATGGAAAACATAACATTTTCATTTGCCTTTTGTTTCCATCCTTTTGTTTTAGATAGTCCATTCTGAATTGAAGGAAGCTGCTTCTACTTGGGAGTGGCAGGAGAAGTGAGAAAACCACATGGAAGACTCCCAGGATTTAAATGAACAATCAGTAAGTCTTCATTCAATCTCAGTTTGCTGAAAAAAGTTATGGTATAGCCACTCAGAATAATACTAAAATGAATATACTTTAAAAAGCAAGTTTTTTTTTAAAAATGTTTTTTAGTTGATTTGGGAATTTTCTTTTAAGGTCATAAAACAGACCTTTGGAAACTGATGGCATTCGTCTTGCGATTGTGGTCTTCCTTGACTGTGTGTCTGTAAAACCACTGCCAGAAAGACGAGGGGGGTGAAATCATGCTCAATGTCTTATATAGTGCAATTTCACATACCTCCTTTGTTAGTTTTATTCCACATGTACTAAGATAGTGCATCTATGGTTGAATGTCAGAAGCATAAAAAGAGAAAATATTTTACTGGGGTGCCTATTGTTCATTTCAAAGATGGCAAACACGGTCCTCAAGGGCTTTCCTTATTTTGCTAAGCTCTTTGCCAAGTGCAGAATGCGCAGGATCGGTGACAGTCATTCTGGGAATCTGATTTCTCAAAGGGAAAGGATTTACATGGCCTTTCCTTCTAACTCATTGGTAGTGTCTCCATGAGACTAGTTCTTCACTGTGCGGAACTGGAGTCAGTGGGAGGTCTTCCCTCAGACTCCCACAGCACTGCCCACTTTGGCCCAAGCTATTCTGTTCCCAGGCAACTAGTGATGTCACAAGCAGGAGACGTGTGTACTTACCAAGTGTGCGTTATGCTGACTGGTGATATTTTTTATTGGCTTGTGTGATCATGATTTGATCTTAAAGTCTAATGTTTCTATCAGGCAATAGAGGGCAGTGTGATTGTGTATAGTGATGTGGTTCTAGGAAAGATTTCTTGGATGAGTTCAATTTTAAAATACAGAGGTATATGTGTCCTGATGTATACACATCATTCCAAGTTAATTTAATTTTTCTATAATCCCATTTAAAAGAAATAACAGAGTCTTTAAATATACACTTGACCATTGTTTAATTTCATTATATATTATATAATTTTTGTTTTCACATAGAATCAAAATGTAGGAAAAATGATAAAACTGTAAAAAATCTGTCAAATGGTAGAGATGTTATTCTTCAAAAATTGCCTGAGCCTTTTGGAAAAGAAGACAAGTAGCATTTGGGAGACTAGGGTTTCAAAGTAGTTTATTTTTTTTAATGGTGGTTATTATTGAACTTAAATATTCATAGTATAGACTCTGGAAAAATGGATGATAGCATGATGATACATCACCCATGCTCTTGCATGGTTATGGATCCCAGTGGTGTCAGAGGTCTGTAGGTGTGACCATGTATGTACCTGAGTGAATGATGTTCTCTTCTTAGTGGTGATACTTCATGAGAGGGCTACTGTTGATTTGTGCTTTGTTCTAACACACTAGAGGTTACTGAAATGTTCATGTGCATGTGTGTGCACATGTGTGCCCATGCATGTGTGTTGTTAGAGTGACCCAGGGGTTTCCCAGGACATGGAACTTTCAGAGCTAAAGCAGTCAGAGTCTAGGATGGTTGATCCAGTTGATGTCTCTAGGATGTGTATGTGCTCGAGAATGAATTAGTTTTAACACAGTGGAGGTTAAAATTAATATGTTTTCATGTTCAATATTAGAGTGAGGTTATTACTCAAGGTACTTCATACCACCTTTTACAGAATGAAACTCAGCACTTCAGATCGAATATAATTCCCTCTTAGTCATATTTTAGAGTTGTGGAGCTCAGTATTTAAAATTTTTAAAAGTATCTGGTGTTGCTAATGTACAGCCAGGTTGAGAACCAGAAATCTAGGGTGACTTTCTGGCCTCTCAGCTTGAACTCAGCTGTTTAATTTGTGGTGAGAATAGAAGAGATTAGAGAAGAAAAGGATGCTATTCCCTGTCTCCTTTTTCCCCTTTCTCACATTGAACTCTTCATCTGAGTGGGGCTATTGTCTGGTCAGCCAGACTGGAAGCTGCTGATCTGTGGAGTGGTTGGTTAGCACATCAAGAATGGGTGCTCTTGGTTTAAGCCACAGGAAGCTTGAAGTTTGCATTAAGCATTACTGGATTAAGGACTCTAATTTTGTCAATATAAACATCAAAGATCCTTCCTCCTTCTTCAACATCCATAGACATAGAAGACCATATAGGCCAATCTCTTGATCTTGTTCACATGCAAAGGGATGGTTAGGACTGTTAAACGAGCTGCCCACATTGGCGTGGCTGGTAAGCATCAGAGTTGGGACTTCACACAGGTCTTCTGACTCCAAGTCCAAAGCTCTTTTCATGATATCAACATGATTCATGGCTTTTGAGTTTTCTTATTTTGACATTCATCACCACAGATATGTCAAAAAAAGTCAGAATTACCTTCCCCTCTTACATTAAAATAATTTCTGTTTGAAGGAAATCTTTCAGTGACTTTAAATTTTGCAGAGTATATTCCTGTCTCAAAACTTTTTTAAAAAAGATATATAGCATTTATTAAGATGCAGAACAGTTAGGGTGGGATTAAAAGAAAGTTCATAATGATATGAAAGGGAATTCACTGACATTACAGCTGTGTAACTTAGAGAATTCTTTCCCCAGGCACAGGCCCAACCACTGACACCATTCGTTGCACATGCACGCTCCATCCAGCATTCATGGCGCCTTCTCTCCAATCTTTATGATGTCCTTGCAATGTCATAGTTATTTTCACCATTTTGCAGAAAAAGAAACTGTGGCTTAGAGATGGACCAGGTTAAACAGCAGTTAAGTAGCAGAGATGAGAATGGAACCCACTTTTATCTGGTCCAAAAATTTGTAATGGATTTTGCATTATACAACATAATGTAGCGGGTAAGGAACTGAACTCTAAAATCAGACTCCCTGGACACTTTAAACACTTGGTAGTCTTTGGGGAACCGCTTAACTCTTGTCATCTGTATTGTGGGGAGAATAATAAAGAACTTATATGAAAAACTTAGCACCTGCCTTGCTTAGATTGATAACTTCGTAAATGTTAGCTGCTATTACAATTACCTGACAAATTCAGCTGGTCTTTAATAAGTGTGCATTTATTCTTGCAACAACAACCTTCAGGTGACATCCCTGCCTGGAAGTACTTAGGTCTACAGGCTCAGTAGGTGAAAAATGAACTCACCATCTCTCCTCTCTTTCAGTTTTCTCCCTTCCTCCCCTATTGCCTTACTTCCCATCTCAGGGGACAGCATCATCAGCTACTGAGTGGGTTAAGTCAGAGGAGGCCATCACCCTTTTCTCCTCCATCCCCCTCTCAAAGTCCTGCCCATTCTTAATTTTTAATATCTCTTAGGGCTGTCTTCTTTTCTTCAGCTCCTTATTTTTGATCTTTATATTCCCTCTTGACTATCTTTTCCTGCTTTTTAATTTAGTTCCAGAGTCGTCCTTCTAAAATACATACCTGCTCACTTCAGTGTTCTACTTAATATCCTCAGACCCTTTGTTGCCCTGAAGAGAAGGTCCCAAGTCTGCCGTGAAGCACACAGACTTAATTGCTTACCTGTGGCTCACCAGTCTTGTTTCTGGCTTCTTTTGGTTCCCTGAATCTTACAGGTTCTCTGAGGTTTTTATGCCTTTGTTAATTCTATAGCCTCTTCACAGATGGGCCTCTTTCCCACCAGGATACACTGTAAATCTTGAAGACTTAATATAGGTTTCACTCCCTTTGAACAAGCCCGTCAGACTGCCTCTTTCCCCATGCTGTTGGCCACGCTGGGTTGGGGCCTCTGCAGTGCTCTTCATACCTTTGGGCATTTACCTTTACCTTGCTGAACTATAGTCTTAACTGTGTATTTGCCTCTATGCTGAACTACAAGCTACTTGAGAGTAATAGCGGGTCTTGTTTGTTTTGTATCCTCCTTACCACAATTATTCATTCAATAAACGATTCCTTCAAAAGCTTTTTATATGCTGTCAGTGAGGTATGTTAATGAACAGCTTGACAAATTTTAGAAAGCCAAAATGTTATTGTCAGAATGGATTACTGAGTTATGAATTCATGTTTTGTTTACATTTTTAAAAAATTGCATAAAACATGTAATATTAGTTTAACAGCATATGAACAAAACAAAGTTTGGCCCTTAAACATTATTTTTTGCAGTATATTTGTATCTATTTTGCAGCCTGGATTAGAGGATCTGGGGAATTTTAAGAGGTAAGCAATTAAAGTAAGATTTAACTTTTAAGTTTGCCTGGAATTCTGTATTAGGACTTAATTATGTATCAAGACGCAGTATAAGTTATATCCAATAATAGCTTATACAGTTTTTAACTAAATGTTGCTCTCAGTAACAGAAATAAATATGAATCTAGATTATACATAGCAGTATCTGTAAAATAATCCAAAGTTCCCCTGATACCATAAAATATGTTATATTCCTTGTGTTCAAATAAAGACTGAGTAATATTTGTTATTTTTAAGAATTCATGTATATTGAGATATTTTAAAGTCCTATTTTGGTGATGTTGAATATTTCCAAAGAGTTTTTTTTTCAGGTCTGATTCATTCATATATACATGAGAGAAGGAGTTTGGCCTAAATTTATCATCAAGCTAGAAGGTCTGAAAAAAATCTTTTGTTAATTTTAAGTACTATATGTTATCTAATAAAACATTTGTGGTGACTAAGTAAAATGAGGTAAAATGAATAAGTTGCGGTTTACAGTAGGATTGCTCTTCCCAATATTAAATATTAAGAGCCTAAATATCCCTATATATGTCAATATTGTTACTGAATCAGTTAATTTATATCATTGATGACATACTTTAGTGAGGTCTAAATTAATTCACATTTATTGGATTCATGTTATATGTTTTGTTTCAACAACACATTCAGAAATTCATATCTGTTTGTTGATATTAATAATATTTATTTTGTTACATAAACCCTAGTAACATTAACATGTATTAAAATTCTAGTTAGTTTAATAAATTCATCTTTTTGCCTCTGTTTTTCTCCCTTAGAATGCCAAATGACTTTAGATTAATACTCTAGACCATATGTAGTACCGTATGTAGTATATGCAGAGAGATTCTACAGTATCATCCCTGACTACAGCCACTAGCCCATCTTTGAACCCTGTGCTGCTGTCTGAGCCATTTAGACAGGTTCCTAGCTGTTGTATGGAATTGAATATACCATCCGACTTATAATCTAGATGTAGAGCTTCAGAATCCTCATTTACATCAGTGTTTAAACACTATGCTAGGAAATAATTATTTTGATTAGCTTCAGTTTAAATTATTTTTTTCATTTTTGATAATATGGCATTATCGAAATTCTGAAATATTATTCTTCTATTGCTTTTTCATGATGTACTCTAAATCAATTTGAGCAGCATGCAGCATGCATACTTTTATTCTTAAATGTATTTTATTCAAATCTAAACAAAATCAGATTTTTTTTATTAAGGCTACAGATCTGCTTGGGAGAACTTGTCCTTTACCCTAGTCAAAAGAATTATGTTTACAACATGTATTTTTTACACCATCCAAATGGACAACATGCTTCAGAGTTCAATGGACTTCTGCTTAGAGCTAAATTATTTTCAGAACTGTAACTCCCAATGGCCTATTATAGTTTTAATTTGCAGCTATATAATAGAGTACCTACACTGTGAAATTACAAAGTAGATGCAATAAATTTATGTTAATTTTTATTAGTTACTAAGATATATTCTTTTAAATAAGTTTTAACTGAATTTTTATATCTTTTATGAGTTTTTAAGGATTCATAAGATTCCATGAATTATTATGTTCTATGATTTTCTCAAATTATAATTTAATGATTAAAACATTTTTATAAATTCTGGAACATGTATTTAGAGAGGGAGAAGCCCATATTGTACAGAATATGGATTGTGATTGCATTCCATTTTCTAATATTGAGAATGTAAATATTAGGCTTTTCTTCGGTCAGTTGTAATCAATTGGTAGCAGCTGCCTGTGTTGAGAAGGAACCTAAGCCATCTTCTGGCTCATTGGAAAAATCATGTTATCTATTTAGTGCAGTCTGCCACGGACCTGGGAAGGAGGGAGGGTGGCACCAGAGCCTCCCGCCTGCTGATCCTGGGCTTTGTCAGCAGCTTCAAGCACTTTGTTTGAGAAGTATAGCCACAAGTGAAGGCTATGGTATCTGTGGTGAAAACAGCTGTTTATGATAGAAACATAATCTGTTTATTTCATGCTTCTACATATTTTTGTATTGTAATCTATTTTTATTTTATTTTTTTCAATTGCAGTTTACATTCAGTATCGTTTTGTGTTAGTTTCAGGCATATAGCATAGTAGGTAGGTAATCAGATACTTTACAAAGTGTTCCCCCTGATATTTTCAGTACCTACTTGGCACCATGCATAGTTATCACAAAATTATTGACTATATTTCCTAGGCTATACTTTACATCCCTGTGACTGTTTTGTGACTACCAATTTGTACTTCTCAATCCTTTCATATTTTTCACCCAGCCCCCCAACACACCTTATAATCTTAAAAAATGAGAAAAATGAAAGTAATATAACTTTTCCTATAAAGTTATACAGCAAATGGAAAATGTTCACTCATAAAAAGAGTAGCATTCACTTAGTAGCTGCCAGTGTGTTATGACATTACATGTAATACTTACAATTGCATTCACTGAGAGGCAGCATACTAAGTAAGGGCTCACGTGATTCACCTCCGGTAATCGTCAAGCATGCTCTGTCACAACCCCAGCCCAAGGAAGACCACGCTGAAGCTGCTCTCATTCAAGTTTGTGGTGGCTGGAGAGCTACACTGATGGAAGGTGAGCTCATGGAGATGAATTCCGGAGTCCACACTGCTAAACTCGACATCTTACCTGCTTTGATCAACGTAAATGGTTTTCAGACCCTTCGATACATTTGGTGCTTTGAAAGTATTCATAAACACTCAAGTTGATTTCAGCTTATTTAAACAAAGAGCAAAGGTTTTAAATATCATGAGTCTTGGTGAGAAATGTAAGTTATTCTCCCATGAATAGGAATCAACTGCACAGTCTTCATTAGCAAATATTTTGAGTAGGCAGTCAGAAGACAGCAGAATGTATGAAAGTTGAGTGATAATTCAACAAATTCAATTAAACAAATATTTAAAGATTCCTCACTCTCTGTCTTCCAATCTTCTGCTAAACTAAGGATTGGAAGATAAATATAATATAATTCCTGCCATCTCCAAAATTTTAGTTTAATATGATTGTATGATG
Source organism: Anoura caudifer (assembly GCA_004027475.1). NCBI lineage: Eukaryota > Metazoa > Chordata > Mammalia > Chiroptera > Phyllostomidae > Anoura > Anoura caudifer. The sequence continues at coordinate 269,820 of PVKU01000318.1, read as the reverse complement.
TTAGGTCAAGTTCTGAAGTTATTTTAAAATGAGATTTGGACAGTAGTTATTAATTTATTCACTGAATATTTGTAGAGGACAGCTGTATTTGAAGGGTGGTTTTAGGGGTTGGAAATACTTGATGGACAAAATAGACACATTGTTATTTTCATGGAGCTTATAGTGGGGAAGACAAACAAATAAATACAGTATGCTAGAGAGTGATAAATGCAAGGAGAAAAATCAAATAAAGCAGGCAGGAGAATAAGAAGCCTGGGGACGGGCTGAGTGGGTGGGGGAAGCTACAGTTTTTGGAGAGCAGTCAGGAGGAGCTTACTGAGAAGGTGACATTTGTGCAAACATGTGAAGGAGACGACAGAGTGAATCATGTGAATATCGGGGTGGGGGTGGATTTTGGTTTAGAAGGAACAGCAACTGCAAAAACTGAGTATATTTGTACTCAGTATATTTGCCTGGTATATTTGAGGAATGAGAAGGAGGCCAGTGTTGGCGGCGGTGGTAGAGAAAACAATGCGGAGATAGGAAGACATCAGGATGTGGAGGTGGAGACATATGGATTGTGTAGGGTTTTTTAGGCATTGTAAGATCTTGAACTTTTCTCCAAGTGGTGTGTGAAGCAATTGGAGGAGCTTAGGGATAACATGATGTGACTTAAGTTTTTGAAAGATCACTCTGTCTGCAGTGGAAAAAAAGTCGTATGATGACTCCGCTAGAAACCAGGCTGTTGTCCGTATCCAGATGTGCGAAGGACAAGACAGCAGGCGCGGGGGTGAGCATACGTTTTGAGTGTGGATTATAAGAGAAACAATGGAGTCAGAGATGACTCTAAGGTCATTGTCCTGAGCAATGGGATGGCTTTCACTGATACGGGATGACTTAGAAGGAATAGATTGAGGGTGGAGATGAGGAGTTTTAGACATGACGGCAGAGACATTCCTGTCTTTTCACCAATTCTGTTTCAAACATCCTTTTTTGCTGCACCAAGGACTGCACTTCCTAGTCCCCTTTACTTATGCAGGACCATATAACGAGTTTAGGCACATGAAATGCAAAGGGGAGTGATATGCATGTCATTTCCAGGCTGAGGTAGTGAGAAGCCTGCCCACCATTCGCTGGTCTCCATGCTCCCCAGCATGAAGAATGAGGAGGAAGCCCCAGGTTAAAATTGCCGTGCACCAAGACTGAAGGGGCTGGAGTCCCAAAGCACTGCATGGAGGACAGATTCCCGGGAGAGCATGAAGCAACTGAGTTAATAGAGACATACTAAGTTTTACCTGATATGAGACATATGTATGGAAATGCTGAGCAGTTAGATGTAACCATTTGGAACTCAGGAGAGAAGATTGGACTTTAAGCATTAATTTGAGAGACTGAATCAGGGTATCACTGGTATTTAAAGAAATGTTATTGGTTGAGATCACTAAGAAAGAAAGTCTAGATAAAAATCAATTAAAGGCTTGACCGTAGCCAGTGAATTCCCCTTTGATGTGCTTTCTTCCAGATTTTCCCATGATCACATTATGTGTGGGTTACTGCTTACTGAGTTCACCTGTTTCAGGGCAGCAGGAGCCAGCATGCTGCTGATTAGGTATCAGGGCATCATTAGCTTTGCCTTTTTGGTCAAAGTAACAAGAAGCCATACATATTTAGAAGAAAATAGTCACCATGTGTTTATTATTTTCTCATTGTTGTGTTTGTAGATATGATATTTCTAGCATTCCAACTTAACAAAGAATTGACCTACATCAGGGTTGCTCAGTTTCAGCAGTATTGACATTTGGGGCTGGATAACTCTTTATAGTGGGGGGCTGACCTGGGCATTATATGGTGTTTAGAAGCATTTCTGGTATCTTCCCACTAGATGTCAGTAGCTCCTCCTTACCTCCTCTACTGTCATTACTGACCATCAAAAATGTCTTCTGGAGAAGGTAAGAATCACTGAAATATGTTATGTCTGCTTTCAATGAGTTATTTGTTTATACATTTATTCTCTGCAAATTATCTGAGGAGCTTTACCTGAACATTTACTATACGATGCTATATGAAACTATTGAGGACACTAGAGGGAGAAGACAAACTCACAGTAATACAGAATTTAAGCAAGAAAACAACATAGCATTGTCAAGTTAACAGTATAGAATCATAAGCGTTATCCTATCAGTGAGGAAAGTCTGTTCAAGAAAGGTCAATGGAAGAATTATAGGTAGACTAGGTCATTTCTTAACTAGGTCTGGAAAGAGGGAATGAGATTGTATGAACATGACAGGACCTAACCTGGCCTGGTGAAGAGCAAGAGTAAGACTCAGAACTGCCAAATGTAAGGCAGCAAGTCCTGCCCAGGAACTTCGGATGGATTGGAATTACTGAATCAGAAGCTGTGTGGGGGTGAAAATGTAGAGCTGTGGAAAATCTCACTGAGAAGTTCTGAGACCAGACTGGAAGGAGTTTGGAAGTGGATGGAGTTAGATAGATCAGGAGAGACAGAAGAGAGAGGAAGGGAAACAAAGGGAAGATCAGGGTAATAATGTTTTCAGAGCTAGTGGCCAAGATGACTTTCAGGAGGAATTGTCCATCACTGTCTGAAATTCCCAGAAAACAAGGAGAATGGGGACTGAGAAAAAGGATGCTTCACTTGTTGATTAGAAGGTCATTGGTGGCCCTTTGCTATACTGCTCCATTCGAGTTGTGGCAAGAAAAGATATCTCAGAGCTCAACACAGAGAAAATGATGAGGAAGTAAGAGGTAATCGTTGAGTTTTAAAGAAGAAAAACCACAGTAATTTAAAGGAGCAAGCAGCTCTTCCAAACAAGGGGAGGCTTGAGTTGTGTTGATGATGAGAGAAGGTTCAGTGGAGAAAAGAACCAAATTACTACAGAAGGGATATTAGGGCTCACTGGAGGTTAGAATAAAGAAAGTAACATTGGGATGATGATGTCCCTCGAGGGCATTCTTTTGTTGTTGTTGCTTTGTCTTGCTTTTGGTAAGGTAGGAGGGAAATACATTGGTACATGCAAGGTCAGGAGGTGGGTTGAAGCGTGGTAGGACTATGGATTTCAGTAGCTTAAAGAAGATTAACAATGGCCGTTATTTTTAAAACTGGTAGGTGAGCTCCTAGAACTCAATACATAAATTCTGAAGTGACATTTTAAGTTTTCCTTTAGCAAAGCAGGTCCCACTTACTAGGACTTAAGACTGTGTTAGCATTGAAAGTTTATTTTTTTGCATTGAAGCCATTAAGAAGAGACAAGAGAAAAATAAACACTTGTGGTTAATGAAAATGCCTCTCATCTTTGGAAGAAACTGCTTGCTCTGTTTTCTTTGGATATCCGTATATCCAAGAAAAAGAACAACCTATTTATTTAGATGTAATTGGGTCTAATTTAACAGCGGAGTCAGACTGTAAAAGTACTTCTCTCAAAGTATGTGAAATTCCATCATTTCATATCTTCTTGGATTAAGGATTGATTTCTGTGTTCAGACGTTTTTTAGGATGCAAATACCCTTGTAAGGGTTACTATGTTAAGAAGTTCATGTTAACTAACTCTCTTGGCAGGAGCCCTGATGGGAGGGTGGATGGTTTGCAAAAAAAAAAAAAAAAAAAAAAGTGGCAAAGGAACGTTAAAAAAGAAAGGTGAACATTGCCTGCTTCTTTGCTTAGCTTCCATTATTTTGCCCAAAGTGCTATGGACAACACACGTGAACAGTGGATTATAGCTGAATTGTGAGCGCCAGCTGCTCCCTGCTAACACGTAGTTCTCAGTTGGGCTTTCTAGGTGCTTTATGTGTACCGACTCATTGAGTGCTCACAACATTTTGATGAGGTGGACACTATTATTATCCCTCAATGTGTAATGAGGGGTCGCTCAGCTAGTGGGTGGGTGAGCAGGATTTTAACCCAGGCCTTCTGGCCCCTGGGCTGACGATACTATGTGCTACAGGCCTCTGCTGGGAAAAAGCCCTAATTTTTCATTCCTGACTCACTCCTTCAACCAAAAATTCAAGATGTTTTGAATTTTTATACACATGAACAAAAGAAATCTGATTTGTGTTCATGTTTTATATTATTTTCTTTAATGTGCAGATCTATCACATCAGAAATGGTGTGAAAAAAGGGGTAGACTGAGGACTATAAAATAGGTGGTATTTGTTTTTCAAACTACAGAAAAAAAGGGGGAGCTTAGATAAAAATTGGAGTCTATACTGGCTTTTCCACACCAGGATTTTTAGAAGAAGACAAAGGTACACTTACATTTCTTTACATTAAATGTCTTATCCAGTTTATCTCCTTTTCACATTGCCATGCTTGATCTGAAGTCTTGGAGGGCTTGTTTCATCGAGATTACATGATCACATTCTCTATTTTGCAGATGAAAAATAGAGGCTGAGAGGATTTAGGCACCTCATCAGGCTAAGACCAGTGCAACAGCAGGGTGTTTTGACATAAGACTTTTGATTCATTTTTAACTTCAACACTAAAATTTGAACACTTTTATATACATGTTCTTAACATCTGGATATTAAAATCAGCCCCTGGAACACTGTATTAAATTATTGCTTTATTTGGAGATTGATGAAATAATTTTATTTTAGCTTGTACTAAAGTTGTTGGTAGATCAGGGTCATTTAAGAAAGTTCAAGCAAAGGTGTGAAACACTTTATTTTACATGTTTGTTTTTCTCCCAGTTATTATTAATGCTCAACCTGCATTAACGGAAGAAAAATAATTTGGCTGCTAAGTTACTCGACTATAGGATTTCAAAGAACCTTATTAGAGAGGGATGTAATTTCATCCTCTGGGCCTTTTATATAATAGAGTGCATTTTTGGGTTACTTTACTTTGACCCGGAATTAAACAATAGATTAAAGTTGTGTGCAGGAAGTTCAAGTTTTTATTCAACAAAAATTGAAAAGGATATTATGGTTGTTTCTCAAACTGCTCAAGCTGTCTTTATACTTTATAACTTTATACTCTTTTTATTTTTGTATTTAAAGTATTTTATACTCTTGTCTGAATAGCCCCTGCCTCAAAGTTTTCTGTTTATTTCATAAATTTTATAAAATGTAGGTATATGATAACTACTGTGTATAATCAGTGGTTTTTAAATGCATGACTTTGACAAACTGATACACATCAATGCTTTGGTATATTGCTCAACTACATATGACCATAGTTTAGTTTTGGGATTCTTTAGTGAGAAAGAGTAGATGTTACAGGATGTAACAGTGCTTCACATATTAAGTATTAAGGAAAGTAAACTTGAAGGCCTGTAAATTCAAAGTAAAAAGCCTTTACGACTCGGTTTTGAGAGCCTTTTCATAAGATGGAACAAAGAACGTCAGGGTGCTGCCAACTCTAGCTGTCTAGCAGTGCGCCTTTCCTTCTGGAGACTCCTACAGGTAGCAGTCTCTGCTCCCTCACCTCGGGACTGCAGCTCCCCTTTCCTTCAGGACTCTGTGATTTGCATGATAATATCCACACGGATTCGCGTTTGGGGTGATTGTTTCCATCCTCACTGTGATGTTGTGGAATTCTTATTTTGTTTCCAGGAAGTGAAGTTTGCATTGGCTGGGGTCCCAGCTAGACTGATGCTTTTTTCTCATTTTGTTTGTTTGTTTAATAGCTTAGATTTTGAAAGTCATTCAGAATTAAAGGACCTGCATATTATCCGAGGAAGATAATTTGCGATTGAAGCTCTTTGTGAAAAATCACAAGAGACATTTAAATGTTCAAGTGGCTTGTTAGGGATGGATGGATAAGAGGCTGCTCTGCATGCTCTTCTGCGGAACATTTACAGGGCACTTACTGCAACGGCATCTGCTTACTTTCTGGGTGATTCAGACAGATTCCACGGTGCTGAAGTAGGTCAGCAATCATCAATGATAATTTTAGGTTATGCATACTTATATTTCAGAATGTTGAATGAATGTGCTAATCTGTAAGTGAGTACATTTTACATTGAATGTTTCTGATTTAATAGTTTTAATATTTTAATGCTAGACTAATTTTCCCTCTTAGTTTGTTATTGTTTCTTGCACTGTAATTAGAATTGTATGTACAGTATTTTAATTCTTGAGCCCTTAGTGTCAAGGTTGAGATTTAAGGGAATTAATTGAAGGCCTTCAGGATATTGGTGTTTGTTACATGGATTGAATGTTGATGTTGAGATCTTAAGCTCCAATTTGCTTTCCTGTTTGATGCTATTAGACTGAATATACGCAGAATTTGGTGGGGTGTGGGGTGTACTTCCCAGTGCCTGCCATTGTCTATGTTTGGGACAAGTAACAAATTTAGGGATTGATAGAAAAGGGAAATTTTTGTTTTATTATAGTTTTTTCAGACTTTATTAAACAATATCCTTTGACATCTGGATGTATATTCAAAAGCCCCCAGAAATTTATGTATGTCTAATTAGTTTTGTTCTTTTCCTAAATGTTCCTTTGTCACAGCCTTTGCATGTTTAAGCTTGGAAATAGCAGGGACCAAGCAGTCCACCTTTTATCATTCCATAGATGTAATTAAGAGTAAACCAAAGACCAGGGAGATTAAAGAGGCTGATCAGGATCATGGGGCTGGTGGAGTCAGGCATCAAGCTCGCGTTTTCTCATCCCAGGCTGTGTTCTTTACAGTCTCAGCATGCTTGGTTTTGTTCATGTCCCAGAGCTTTCATCTGGGACTTCTTTTGAAGTTTAGAGTCTGGGGAAACTGTCATTCTACAATTTTTTTGCAGTCACACAGGGTATAAGCCTTTACTGAAAATTTCAGACTGATTGGAATCCACATGACTGTACCGTATCCAATTCCCAACATTCCACAGCACACTGAAAACCCTTAGCCAGGATGTCTCATCCGTGATAGGATAATCTGAGGCATCTCACACTGAACCCAACCACAATGCCCTGTGGCACAGAGAATGCCAACTAATTTTAATTGTTTGTGATGAAAATGTCATGAGTAAAAATGAAATGATCTTTGGAAGTGACATAAGCATTGCAGAGAAAGTCACTGTTTCGCATCCTGTATTGTCTACATCAAGAGCTGTTTTATTAGTCATTTTTGCCTCTTTGTTTTTGTTTCGTTGAGATTCAGAAGTCATTATGTGCTCGGTGGCAGCAGTGGGTTTCAAACGCAGGGTTCTGTACACTTCACGATTCCTTTCTTTCTCTCTTTTAACTTTACTTTGACTATTTAACCCTTATTTGGAGGAGATTTATTGTAAGTCCCCACCACAAATGCTTTTTTTTTTTTTTAAAGAAACTAGAGAGACTCTGTGGAAATCACACATTCATAGCCATGCATCTTTTCTAGGATATGGAGGATAGGGAGCTGAGCACGTATAAAGCACTGTTCAGGGTCTCTAATTACATTTCTAGCCAACAATTCTAGACATTTCCACTTGCCTAGTAGTTATTTACCACTTTTCTCCTTTGCTAACAGAATCCTGATTTTGTTGAGGGCCACCAAACTGTCCTAGATGTTGAGTTGGTTGAAGCCAGATTTATGGTATTCTGTCTTTTTTTGAAATTGATTGGTTTAGTGTTGGACAAGTGATCTAAGGGACTTCTGGGAAAGATCTTAGTTCATCTAAATACAGCGTTGCAGGACAGAGGGCTCCTTTCTTTATCCCTTCATTTCTTACTGCTCAGGAGGCTGTTACAGGAGAATGTGATGTGGTGGCATTCTCTGACAATGAGGTGATAAGCCTAAGAGTGAAAAACCAACATGCTAAGGATGGCCAAACAGAAGGACAGAGAGAAGAACTTGCATTGCTGATGACATTATTGAGCTGCCAGGCCTGGCACATACTCCTTCAAGACTTCTTGCTTGTGAGATAATTATATTTTTAATGGAGATACTCTTATATTTGTTAAGATTTGTGTGGGTGTTTTCACTCCTTGGTGGAAAGGAAAACAAGTAGAAGTTATTTTCCCTGTCCTTAGAATCACAAAACTGACTTAAAAAAAGATTTTATTTATTTAATTTTAGAGAGAGGGGAAGTGTGGGAGAAAGAGAGGGAGAGAAACATCAATCGGTTGCCTCTCGTGTGCACCTCCACCAGGGACCAAACCCGCAACCCAGGCACATTCCCTGACTGGGAATCAAACCGGTGACCTTTTGCTTTGCGGGATGACACCCAACCAACTGAGCCACACTGGTCAGGGCACAAAACTGACTTTTCAAATGAGGTAAGAATCCTTTTGAAACCAGGGATCACCATATTTAATTAGTTGTAATTTTTCATTTTTATTGAGATATGATTTCTATACAACACTGTATGCATGCTTGTATATGTGTATATTCTGGGTACAACTCCTTTATCAAATATATATACTTCTCAGATGTTTCCTCACATTCCGTCTTGCTTTTTCATGGTCTGGGAGCTTCTTCCTTACAAAAAGCAAAGGAAATTAAAGACAAATGAGCCCACTGTAATTTTGATTGGTGTTGTGTTGATTCTGTAGATATAGAGGAGAATTGACTTAACAATGCACATCAGCCTGTCTTCTGGCCCAGTTAGCTGTGCCTTCTCTCATGGCACTCAGAAAAGTTTGGTAGTTTTCAGTGTTTAGATCTTGCACAGCTTGTCAGACTCATGTCTTAGTCTTTCGTATTTTTGATGCTGTTGCACAAGATTTTTATTTCAATTGTTCATTCCTTGTATTAAACATGTGGAAATAAGTTGATATTGGTATATTGACCTTTTATTATACAACCTTGCCAAATAAATATTAGTTCTATTATATGCTATTTTCTATGTAGACAATCATATTGTCTGGGTATAAAGACAGTCGTAGTATTTCATTCCTTAGTCTAAATGCCTTTTATTTCCCTTTATTACTCTATCTCAGTGGCTAGAAATTCCAGGTCAGTGTTGAATAGCAGTTGAGAGACCATCTTTTAGACCTCTTCACATGAGTTTGAGGATGGAGTCTATAAATGAAACTCCTTAGAAGGCTGCTGATTGATTTGAGGGAAAAATACATTTTGCATTCTTCTCTATATCTTTCCAATTTAAAATATAAAAAAATAAAATTAAAAAACCTAACAATTAAATTATCCTATAGAGGAACAGTCTGTCCCCCAACCTCAAACATTGAAGAAAGTTATAGTTCAGGAAGAGGTGCTGTATTTAACCCTGTGTTTTTTATAGCATGTTTCTTAAAACCTGATTTGAGAAACAAGGTAAATAATAAAACATGGGTCATGTAAAATATATCAAAAAATACAAAGTGATGTAAAAACAAGTGCAAGTTGTAGAACACTATATTCAGTTACATCATAGGCTGTATTATTAATTTATCTCAGGCCTCTACAACCTGATTGTAAGTTTCTTCAAGGCATGCTGCATCTTATTCTTTATTTTATCTATAATAGCCTGTAGAAAAGCCTTATATAAATTTTGTGGAATGACTTTCACAAAAATTTACTCAACTTACACATGTGGAGATCAATGGAAATAAGTAACAGCGTCATTATATTTGTTGTACTTGGGTGATTAGAAAGCTGGTATGTGTGAGTTTGGGGTCGGACTGGTAAAAAGGATAGGATGCCTATGAAATAGAAGTAGATTACATGTCTATTATGATTGGGAAATGATACAGAACAATGTTTCTCATATCAGGATACATATATCCAGAGATATATTTCTTGAGGGAGCTGGTTCCAACCTGTTTATAAATGCTTCTGAAATGTATGTTTGAGGGAACAAAACTACTACCCACATTTTTGGGTTATGCGAATAACCATGAACTTATATAGCAAGTACTTCTATGAAATTTTAGTATTGTAGTTTGTGTTTTAAATTATATTTTATTAACTCAAACTGATCACATAGTGTCAACATTTATTTAGTTAACCTAATTTCTGAATATTTCTCAAATTAGACTCTGCAGATTATATTCTTAAAGGCCTCAAAATCTGAGAGACACAGATCTAGGACAGTGGGCTAGGATGAGACAGCACTGTGGTACCCCAGATGTTCCTCATCTCTATGTCTTCTGTGCCCAGCTTTCTGAGATCAGTGGGTAGGAGTTTCTGTTTTCTTGAGTGGCCAGTCCATGCTGCCCTGTTTCTCTGCTCTCCCCTGGACCTTTCCCATGGCTCCTAGACCAGGAGGGTGCTGTCTTCTCTTGACGCTGCTTTGCCTCACACTGCCCACATCCCTCTTGAGTTACTGCTACTGTGTTCTGTGAAGACAAGGCAGTTACTGTCACAGACCTGAACTTCTGGGGGAGGTCGTAGAGTGAGTACAGTGAAATATAAGAAATAACTTGAAACTCACTGTCATAAAGCACAGTTTATAGAAATCATTAGTTATTCATTGCTCACCGATCATCCATCCCCAGAGGTCTCTTCACTCTTACACTAGACTCCTCTGGTCTCTCTGTCTTTTATCCCTTTCACATCTTCCCACCTTCTCCAGGCATTCTGATTTTCTCTTTTGTCCTCAACATCTTCAGCTTCTCTTGCTTTACTGAGCAGAAATTTAGTTCTTTTTCATGGACTAACTATCCAGACTATCAAAAATCCACTGAAAAATATCAAAGTTTTTTTAAAAAGGTTTTATTTATTTTTTAGAGAGAGTGAGTGGGAGGAAGGGAGAAAGAGAGGGAGAGAAACATTAATCGGTTGCTTCTCACATGCCCACAAATGGAGACCCAGCATGCAAGCCAAGCATGTGCCCTGACTGGGAATCGAACCAACAACCTTTAGGATCTCAGGCCAGTACTCAATACACTGAGCCATACCAGCCAGGGCCAAAGTTTTAATATAAAAAAAAATATGTATGCCCTGGAAGGGGCTCAGGACATTTTCTATGAGGCCATATCACCTGTAGCACTAATCCTTTCTGTTACAACTGACAAATAAATATGCATGTTGACTTAACAGAGTATACATTTAATATATGTGTGTTCATGCATTTGATGAACTTTATTTTTCATTTTTATATGTAAAAATACATGGGAAATACGTGATTTTTTTGTTATCAAGAATCTCTCATAAATGCTTGATGATGGAATACTATAGTTATAATTTATGAAAGAAGAAGAAAAGGCAACACAGCATTTTGCAAGGGACACCATAGTTAGGACCAGAAAAAATGGTTTCCAGCCCCATCTCAGTCATTCAATTATTCTGATACTTTGCTTTCAGTGACCTCCTCTGAGCCTTGTCCCCACCTGTAATTTTCATCTCTACCTGCCCTCGAGGGGTCAGTCTGAGGCTGTGCTTTCTAATCCACAGTCTTCTTTAAAAATGTAACTGTTAGAACACTGTGATGATGATCATCTTCTTCCTCTGAGCTAAAAAGTTCTTTTTTTTTCTGGTATATATTCATAGGTAAGCTATTCACAGGCTTATCCTTGCAAATGATTTATATGTGCTTGAATGGATGATGTAGGGGCTTGACTATACTTTAGTCCACTGAATGAAGAACGATAAATAGCATATTCTTGGTCTTTTGCCTATATGTTGTCATCCAACATTTAAAAAATTGTCTATTATTAAAAAATAGAGGTCAGTCCTGCCATTTCTAAAGGACTAATCCGCATTGCATTGGTTAGACATTTTAAAACTTTCTCCCTTATTTGAATATCCAGAGTAAATTTCATGTGCTGCAGTATAATAAAGCAAACTATGAACCAATATTGGTAAACATTTATCCCCCACCCCACAAGATAGTAAGTATAATTCTAAATATATTTCATGGTTTTAAAAGTTAATATTCTTCTTATTTATTTTAAGACTTTATTTTTTAGAGCAATGATTTAGGCTTACAACAAAATTGAGGGACAGCTATAGAGATTTTCTATACCCCCTACCCTGGCACATGCATAACCTCCTACATTATCAACTTCTCCCATGAAAGTGGTATATTTGCTACAATTGTCGAATCCATGCTGACGCATCAGAATTATCCAAAGTCCATAGTTTTGAGTCATTACATTTCACCCTTACTGTTGGACATAATATACATTTGGACAAATGTGTAAATGTCATATGCATCCATTATTATAATATCATAGAGTATTTTCACTGCCCTGGAAATTGTCTGTGCTCCACATATTTGTCCATTTCCTCCCCCCATCAACACCCCCCCACACACCCATCCACACCACCACCACCCCCCCATCCACACACCCCCTGGCAACCACTGATCTTTTTACTGTTGCTATAGTTTTGCATTTTCCAGAATATTGTGTAGTTGGAATCATAAAGTATGTAGCCTTTCAAATTGGCTTCTTCCACTAAGTAATAGCAATGACAATTCCTCTGTATCTTTTCATGGCTTGGTAACTCATTTCTTTTTAGCACTGAATAATATTCCGTTGTCTGGAGGTACTATAATGCATTTAACCATTCACCTACTAACAGACATTGTAGCTGCTTCTGTGATTTGGCAATTATGAATAAAGCTGCTCTAAACATCCACATGCAGGTTTTTGTGTGGACATATGAGGTCTGTCTGGAAAAAGTCCAGCCATTTTTAATACAATGAGAATAGTTTGCATGACATCAATGTAACCTAGCAGCCAAGGAAAGTGTACTGGAATGTGCATGTATGAACAATGACAACTTCACTGTACTAGTCAATGGGGTAGACATTGTTGAGTGAGCTCGTGTACTGTGTGGCCATCACATTCAACATGACTAAGTGAATGGAGCAATGAATCTGCATCAAATTTTGCATTTAGCTTAAACATTACTCCATGGAAATTATGATTCAGAAGGCTGCAGCTATGGGCAACTGGTGATTGGCAGCTTCATCATGACAACGTGCCTGCTTGTGCATCACATCTTGTGACACATCAAATCACCCAGGTGACCCAGCCCCTTACAGCCCATATTTGGCTCCCTAGGACTTCTGGCTTTTCCCAAAACTAAAATCATTTTTGAAAGGGAAGAGATTTCGGACTGTAAATGAAATTCAGGAAAATGCAACAGGGCAGATGATAGCAATTAGGAGAACTGTGTGAGGTCCCAAGGGGCCGACTTTGAAGGAGACTGAGGTACCATTGTCCTATGTACAGTGTTTCTTCTATCTTGTATCTTCTTCAATAAAATGTCTCCATTTTTCATAGTACATGGCTGGATACCTTTTGGACAGACCTTGTATTTTTCAACTGCTTTGGGTAAATATGAAGGGGCATGATTGCTAGAATGTATTGTAAGAGTATGTTTAGTTTTGTTAGAAACTGCCAAACTATTTTCCATCGAGGCTATACCATTTTGCATTCTCACCAACAATGAATGAGAAAGTTCCTGTTGCTCCACATTCTTGTCACCATTTGGTGTTGTCAGTGTTTCTGATTTTGGCCAGTCTTATAGATGTGTAAAGATCTCTCATTGTTGTTTGAGCTTCAGTTTTCCTGATGATGTATGCTTACTTGCCATCTGTTTATCTTCTTGGGTGAGATGTCTGTTAAAGTCTTTGTTTGGCTCATTTTTTAATCTCATTATTTATTTTTCTTATTGTTAAGTCAGAGTTAATATTTTGAGTTGTGAAATACTGCTCAGGAAATCTTGTCTGTGATAGTTTTTTTCCTAAGTTATGCAAAATTAATATTTCAAATGACATAACATCTGAGTGTCAAAAGGACTCTTTAAATGATCGACACTATAAGTATGTTCCTCACTGATAATGTATGAAGGTGCTCCCTTACAGTGGTGATAAGCAGAATCATTGATTCAAGCTAGGACTCTGAACTCACCTGGAGGAAGCACTATGAGCTGTGCTAGAAGAAATTCATCCAGTTTCACCAGGGCAGCTCCCTTTCTTATGCAATACTGTAGGGCCTTGCATCCATATTGGGGCTGATCATGTTAGAGAGAGACAGAGTAGGAAGGTGTCTCAAAAAATAAAAAAAATAATGATACTTATTACTTATCAAGCACATAATAATTATAAATCATAGTGATTTATGTATGGTATATAGTTTTTCCTACATATTAAATGTATTTATATACATGCAATTTTTATCATTGCTAAAATTACAGTTGCAATTTGGGCATTTACATTTCCTTTTTTACTGTTGACACTGCTGCGGATGTCCTTCATTTCCCTCTCTGTGCCCCCTCCACCCAGTCCCCACTACATTTCCTTTTTAAAGGTGAGATAGTGCAGTCTTAGGGAGATTAAGATTTTGCCCAAATTCACATATCCAGTGACAAATATGGGATCCAAATCCAGGCCTGTATAACACAAGCATCCTTGTTTACTCTGCTATATTTTATTTATTGCTTGTTGATGAATTTATTAAATAAAGATTAATTGGGTACTTATTGTATGCCAGACACTGGTGCTGAAAATGCTGCAGTGGAAGAAAGACATCAAGTTCTTGCTTTCAACTATTTTATATTCTAGTAAAAGAAATAAAGAAGCAAAATACACACATTTGTCCTGTGGTGGTAAGTGCTATGGAAAACAGCAAAGGTGTGCAATAGGATAGAAAGTGATGGGAGAAGTGTGTAAGGGGAAGGATGGACCATGGGACTGTGTGCAGAAACGGCCTCGATGGTGAGGGAACAGAACATGCAGTGCTCTAAAGATAAGAAGTTGGTCGGGATGATTATGGAACATAAATGAGGCCCATGGACTTGAAGCACACTGAGTGTAGGGGAGAAGGAAGGGTACGAGATCAGACAGGTGGTATGGGGTCAAAATCTGTAGGCCTTGGTCAAGACTGGCCTTTGCTCTGGGGGAGATGGAAAGTCATTGTAAAGACTCCATGTGCGTTTCTGACATGGTACGACATATTTTAAATGGAGATCAGACCATAAGACAGCAGGAAAGGACATGGGGGACCAGTTAAAAGGCTATTAAAGGTGGTTCAAGCTTGGGCTTGGGTGGTAACCATAGAGGTGATGAGATTTGAGATCTATTTCCAAGGTAGAGCCAACAAGATAATCGAATGGATTTGAAGTTGGGTGGGATGAAAAGAGAGGGTTGATAATGACCTTAGGTACTGCAATGAGAAAATCTTCATTTACATCCTTTTCCCTTCTTTCCCACATTATTTCCCTCTCCCCTCCCCTGGTTACTGTCAGTTTGTTGTCAGTTTCAAGGTCTCTGGCTATATTTTGTTTGCCAGTTTGTTTTGTTAACTAGGTTCCATTTACAGGTGAGATCATATGGTATTTGTTTTTCATTGCCTAGCTTACTTCACTTAGCATAATGCTTTCCAGTTCCATCTATATTCTCGTGAAGGGCAGGAGCTCCTTCTTTCTTTCTGCTGCATAGTATTCCATTGTGTAAATGGACCATAGTTTATTGATCCACTCATTTGCCTATGGATGTAGCCAAGGCGGGGTGGGATTGAGGGTGGGAGATGGGTGTGGGTAGGGTGGGGGAAAGTGATGGTGGGAAAATGGAGACAACTGTATTACAACATCAATTTTAAAAAGTTAAAAAATTGAGGGTAAACTGAAAAAAAATTGAGGGTAAGCAGAGGATTGGGAAGGAAATCAAGAATTCAGTGTTTGTACAATGTCGGGTAGGTTTTTCATCCCCTAAATGGCTTATTATTTCCAGCACATTTATTACTCTTTCTTCTTTTTCATTTGTCTTCTATTTTTCATTTATCATTAATCAGATATCCATTTATGCCCATTGAGGGGTATATAATTGTGTTGCTCAAAGCTTTAACTTTACCATTTTTTATTACTTGACCTATGAATTTTTTGGAGGGGTGGAGTCACTGAGTCTATTAATTACCAAGATAGGTGTTAAAATCTCTCATTGTGATGGTATATTTATCATTCTATCTTACAATGCTATTTTGGCTTTATGCATATTAAAGTTATGTTATTGGCTTCATGCACATTTATAAATATTCATTCTTCTGGTGAATTAACTTTTATTATGATGTGTTAATATCTTTATCAAATGCCCTCTGCTCTGAGGTCTCTGTGAGGACAGCCACTGTTCTTCTGGGTAGTTTTTGTGTTCTTGTTTTTGAGTTTGTGTCGTTTTGAACTTTAGCTGTGGGAATCCTTTGGGGTCTGGATGTAAAATATATTCCTCCACAGAGAACTTGTATTTGCTCTTGACAGATGCCTGGAAGCATTGTCATCTGTGGTTCCTTTAAAAGAGAACTAAAGTTTGGTTTAGGTTTTTTTGGCAATCCATGTAGCATTAATGTTGAATACCAAATTGAGTGATTGTGGGCTTGTGGTTAGGAATTTTCAGGAAAGTGTTCTCTCATTTTCCCATTCAAGCCAAGGTCAGGACCGGTGTGTGGCCTCATCATCGTCCTCTGTGAGGTGGGGTTTTTCTTTTTCATCACGGAGGGTGAAGTGGTTCACCGATCCCACTCTGACGTGAACATCCCAGATCTATTACTCATTCATTTGCAGGAGTTTGGACTCCTGGTTTTGCCTCATTAAAACCCAACTTTGAGTCCCTGGGTATTGACACCAGGCAAAACACAGCCTGTACTCATTCACCCTGAAGAATTTCCCAGTCTTTTCATTTTTGTCCTCTGAGGAATTTCTTCACTTTCCTGCCATCTCAGATATGCTTTAAACAATATTTAATTTTTGTCCAGCTTGTTTACTTCTGCCTGACCAGGTAGGATTTCTCTGAACATCTAGACCATAGTAGTTCTTGGTGATGTTCTCGGTTGTAAACATAGGAGGATCTGAGGTCAAGCCTAGCACTGTGGTTTTATTCACCGGCTTTGTGGGTAAAGAACCTTGGCTGCATGAAGATTCTCAACGACCTTTCACCGAGTGGATTTAGCATCCACTAACAAATTTTTACTAAATTAACTAGAACACCAGGAGCTACAAAATGGTGATTCTCAAAATCTATCATTCCTTCTACTCATACAAATAATATAAATGGTATATTATTTGCTATTTTCCCATAAAGAAGAGTTTTCTCTTCTGACCTATTTACCCTTTTTCTCTTATTGTCTGATGGATTATTTTAATTAAATAGGTACTAATCCTTTTATCACCATTATTTTCAATATTCAAACTGTCCCGAATTTAAATGGGAGGCCGTCAAAACAACCCCTGTGTTCTTTTGACTTACCCACTGAAAGCTTTGAGTCCATCTTTGCTTTGTGGAGCAAGAAGACATTGTAGGCTTGCTTCATACTGCCCCTTCGCTGGGTTTGGAGTTAGCCAGGTTTCCCGGGGGGCCCTGCTTCTTTCAGTGGGAAACAGCCCTGATACGCAGGACCGGAGCTCTAGGCGTGCTCACTGCTGTTGGAGTGTCCCTGTGTTGAGGCCCTTTCGGTGGAGAAAGCTGCAAAATCTACTTTTAAAATCATAAGGTTACACTGATATTCTCAATTTATAGAGTTTAATTGCTCTAAAAAAGTAAAAACAACAATGTAATGGCTGACCTTGGGCAACTGACTGCACTGCGTATTTCTTAGTTTCCACTTTCCGCATCTACAAAATCAGAATAATCAAAGTATATACACCTTAGGAGGAAGCTGTGAGAAGTAAAGGTGTTGATATCTATAAGTGGTTAGAACTGTCCCTGGCTTGGCGTATGCAACTTTATAATCATTTGATAAAAAATATTAGGTTAGAATTTATATAACTACCGCTGTTTGACCATTTTCACCTACAAAAATGATAATTTCATGTGACTCAACCTAATAAACTTTTGAGCCCCATCCTTTGCTGGGTGCCTGTCAGGGGCTGGGTACCATGCTGTGCAGTAGACACTTCGAGGTAAGTACCGAAGTCCATGGCCTGAAGGAGTTGAGAGATAAATGATAGATCTATCAGTAAGGTTTCCCAATGGTGCTTTTTATGTAGTGGGAGAGCACGGCAGGACTCTTCTTAGACTATCTTGAGTCAGCACGGAGGAGGGAGCAAAGTCTGGAAGTCTAGAGAATGAGAAGGGTGGGGTTACAGGTTGGAGACCCCAGAGTTAAGGGGGGGACTCCTATGGGATGTCCCCAGAGTGTGAATTAAAGAAACAGACCCCATGTGTGCGCTGCTATGCATGACTTTGTATACAAAGATCTAATGATCATGAGCCTCTATCTGTAATACAACAAAATTAACATATGTATTAGAACCCTCATTATTCCTTTATTGGCTCTTTTAAAATTATTTTCTTTCCATCTTTTATGTGTCACAAACTAAACTGCAGTTATATTTTTGCCATTGAAATGCTGCTGTTAAGCACTTAATATCAAGCTTACATACGCATATTTTTCTTAATTGAGCTGCAAATAGATGCTTATGTGATGCGTGTCAATAGTTTTTTCTCGGATTCTCTTATTAAATGTTAGTGAATGAGAATAACACAGTATTAGCACAAGTATGTGGCTGAAGACAGCTGATCTTGCTTTAAAAACTAGTATCTTTTATTGGTCAATGTTTAATCTCAACATTAATCACAGATATTTCTGCAAAGCGTTTTGCAACTTGGCTCCTTTTAAGAGTGGTATCTTCTTATACTGGCTTTTATCCTTTTGAGATGAGCTTGACTTGCTGGAAGTGTCAGAACGGAGACGCAGAAGAGCACCTTCTCGCAGAGCAGCCCTTCAAACTTTTCACAAGCACAGTCTCCAGATCGTCACCACATTGCTGTGCCTGGCTTCTGTTTTGTACGTCCACTTAAGTTTGCAGTGCTATAAAATTAAAAGGAAAGTTTTTAATAAAATTCTAAGAAACTTCATTTTGCTGAAGGCCAACTCCAGCTGGCACTTGAATTTTCATACCATGTGTTTTATATTCCATACACTTCTGACTACAATGCAACCGGCACATCCCTGTGAGTCGTGCACGTGAACAGGGCGTGTGTGTTTGTGTTTGTGCTCTGTAGGAGGGTTCTGGAACATGTGTAATTGTTACAGTCATACAAATCTATTAAGACATCTCGATAAGAAACTTTAAGTATGTAAACTATTCATTAAAAAACCCCTTAGAGAGAAATACCTTAAAGAAAACACGATGAATGGATGTTTATCTTTTAAACATTACACGATTGGATTAATAACACATGACAAAATGCTAACTCACCGCCGTTGTTTTTGGCTGGTGAATTTTTCCTTTGTGTGCATTCTGAGTTTCCAGGCTTTCCCCTGGTGAACCAATATGACTTTTATGATTATCAAGATTTTAATGTACTCCTGGATGCCTTTTTTATTTTATGAAAAAAGCAATATCCTAAGGCAAAGTGAATGAAAATTGCTGTATATATTAGGAACTGCACTCAACTGTATGTGCATTATTTTATTTAATCTTTATACAACCATATAGAGTGATGCTATGTTTATCTCTGTTTTATATATGAGAAAAACTGGAACTTGGAGATGTTTACTAATTTGTGTAATGTAAAAGCCAGGAAGTGATGGATCTGGGATTTGGATCTGCCTTTGAGAACTGAAGTTCTTACCTACTGCATTATACATGATTTATTGGGCTGGTTATCATTGATACATTCATTCCTGCATGGTCACCCTGCACTTTGGATGAGGGGATGTGCTGGACAGCGGAGGCAGAGAGATGGTTAGGTTAGGACTCGCCCACTGCACTGAAGGTGCTCACATCTACCAGGTCACAGTCATCGAGCCAGGCTTACAAGGAACTGTGGAAGACAAAAGAGCATGACTACATATGCCTGGGATGAAGATGGGCAAGTGCCATATTAGCTTCTTGGAGGAGTTTGGGTTAGGCCTAGCCGGAATAGAAGGGGAGCAGTGGATTCCAGGAAGTGAGGACAATGAAATAGTGGTTTTGCAGATGACTCAGGGGCCAGATTTTGAAAGGCCTTGGATGCCACTCGAAGGAATTTTTGAACTGTGGGGAACCATTACAAGAGTTTAATTAGCAGTAGAGTTAGATTTGCTTTTTTTTTTTTTCTCTCTTCACAAAGATTTCTCTAGCAGCCATGTGGCAGTTTTGTTCCAGTGAGGGAGACCAGACTGAAGGCTGTCCGGGCTCCATGGCCCAAGTCCTTTTGGGCACAGGGCAGAGATGAGAATGTCTGAGAGCCTGAGATTTCCATTTAGTAGTGTAGTAGCACACCCAGCTGGTTTTTGGAGTTTAGACTATATATTCTCTTGTACCAAAATTAGTAACAGTTTCTATAGCTTATTCATTAAATAATTATTTCAAAACTGAATGACTTTGGAATTTACTCAACCAGAAACTTTAACATCCTAGAAACAAATTAGTATTGGAATGAACAAATTTGTTGAAATTAAAGAAAATATATACATATTACATGCAAATACATACACATTAAAACAGCAACTTACTATATACTTGTTTGTAGGAAATCCTAAGTAACTATAGATTTTACAAATTCAGGTTTTTAAATCTTTATGAACAGATGACAGCATTCTCACCATAGGAAGATAATAAATTTACACTTGTTAAACAGAAAGTTTTTGAAAAGTTGGTAAAATTAAAAGTTTTCTATATTTAAAACTATTGTATGAGCTACACCAGTCACAAAAAAAAAGATTTATATTATTAGGTGAATCAGGGATTTGTAGAGTTTTTCTGCAAAGGTCCCATTAGTAAATGTGTCTGACACTGTGGGTCATACAGTCCATGTTTACTTACTTTGCTATTACTTGGTAGAAGCAGCCGTGGCCAGGCTGTGAACTAATGAATGTAGCTGCATTCCAATAAATCTTAATTTTCTAGAAACAAGTGATGGGACAGATTTGGCCCATGAGCCATAGTTTTCTGGCTCCTGTTTTATTGTTTTGTGTATTTGCTTGCTTGCTTTTGACTCTTAATTTATTGCAAGATGCAGGCTCACACTGAACAATATTGTAGTTTGTTCTAGTGCATGCTTAGGGTAAGCATACTGATATTCAATATATATTATTTTTGTTTGGTTTTTATATGCTCTTCTGTTTGAAGCTGATGAAGCAGTTTCCATGATGTTTTCACTATTGTTTGCTCATTTTAATTATTTTAAATATTTGCTTAAACGGAGAGACAGTCTCATCAAAAGTCCAGTTGGAAGCAGGTGCCAGAGCTGGACCACTGCTTTCTAGCCAGTGATGGAAAAGTGGAGAGGCCAGCGTTCACAGGCTGCTCTTCCGTTGCCTGCCTGCCGGGTGGTGACTGGGACTGGGACCCCTTCTTCCAGTCCTTTCTGCCTTTCCCTGTGCCGGGTTCAGTGGTAGAGAGGTTCAATACTTTACCAGCACACAGTAACCTTTTCTGCTTTGAAACACTAATTTGAGTCCCTATAAATGAATGGAAAACAAGGTATTTTCCTTTATTCAATGTTTTAAGATTTGTTGTAAGAGGGTTATTCTTTTCCTTTAATACAAAATATGAATGTTACAGTGCAATCAGTTCTTTTAGTTTAAACCAAATTTCACTTCCTTTATATTATCTTTTCCTATCACTCTATCCTGAGAGTAATATGTCATTTGTCACAGTTCTGCTAGTACTTTGTTCATGTCACTCATGTAAACTTTATGGCCTAAGTTTAATATGAGATTGTTTGCTCTTAGTCATAGGTGAGGGTGGAGTAGGCACGAGCTCAGGCAGGCGAAGACTTATCTCCTTCACCTTCATGGTGTCCATGGAATCTAACACGGCAGGGTCATTCCTTGGTACTCACGGGGGTTTGGCTCCAGGATCTACCTGGATGCCAAAATTCATAGGTGTCTAGTTCCTTGTATAAACTAGCATAGTATTTGCATGTAACTTACACATATCTTCCCATATGCTTTAAATCATCTAACATAAGTGATCACATAAGATTACTAATGATACCCAATCCAGTGTGAACGCTATGTAGATAGTTGTTACATTGCTTAGGGGAAAAGCCTGTGCGTGTTCAGCATGGATGCTGCCCAGTAGCCATCTCAGGCCTGACCACATAGTGCATGTCAGCAACACTATAGCATGTTTTACAGAAGGTTCAAATAAACGTGTTGGCCTAATGAGTGAATAAATGGGTATGGTCTTTGAAGGAACAGGAATTGTACGTATGATGCAGTTTATATCGTATCCATCCATGCCCTAAACACAAAAGCTTCTAGTGGGTTTCTGTGGCCATCATTCAGTTCAAACTTCATTTGAGCATCACTTCTGTGCTACATTTTATTTTAGATCCTTGAGACAGATGTAATGTATTAGCTTATTATTTGTAAATTATCTAGTGAGGAAGACAAACAATATATTATTTTAATAAAATGTGAGATGAGCATCTCAGGAAGCATGTGCTGGGTTCTCTGGTGGTCCAGAGGAGGGCACCCCACTCAGATTTCCTTCAGGAAGCTGGTTCTTTTCTTCTCTTACATTCCCAGACAGATCCTGAAATGTGAGTGCAGGCAAAGCAAGGGATAGCAGGAGGAAGAAAGGAAGAACACCGACCGGGAAGGCAGAGGTGGATGAGATGCTGTGGTGTGCACTGGGGAGCACTGGCAGCTCTGTGTTGTGGGAGTGCTGGGAGATGGGTCTGGAGAAGTAAGCCGGGCTGGATTATGGAGGGTTATGTGCATCATGGTTAGGGACCATGAACTATATCTTGGGAGGTAGATTAGCACAGTGAGCAAGTGTGCATTTTAGAGCATGAGTTTTAATCCTGCCTCTGCATCTTACTGCAAGCTCAGAGACCCTCTTCCTTTTTCTCACCTATAAAGGGGGGTTACAGATGATACATCTTCTAGGGTTTGTTCATTAATTCATGAGTCGATTGATGGATACCATGTTCCAGGACTTTCTGGGCACTGGGAATACAGTAATAAACAAGCAAACAAAAAACCCTATCCCTGGGAGCTCATATTCTGGATAGAATGAAATGGGGAGCTGTACAGTGAATAATATAAATAAAATATATAATGTGTTAAATGGCAAAAGCAGGATAGGGAATCCTGGCTGGGAATGGAGAAAGGGGGGGAGTTACAGTTTTACATAAAGTTGTGTCTTTGAGAAGATGACAGCTGAGTAATGCCCTGAAGAAGGTAGGGGTCCAATCCACAAGGGTATCTGGGGGAAGAGCATTCCTGGCAAAGGGAACAGCAACTGTCAGGCCCCTAGATGAAATGTGCTTGACATGTTCTAGGAACAGAGGGAGTCACTGTGGCTTGAGCAGGGCGAGTGAGCAAGAGGCAATGAAGTCCAGGTGGTAAAGGGCTGGGTTTGTAGGTCCTTGTTGGTCATTGTTATGACGTGGAGTGCGATAAAGCACTGGAGGGTTTGGGGCAAGCAGTAATATGATCTGACCCTTTTAACATGAACACTTTGGCTGCTATTTTGAGAATAGACTAGGTAGGGTGAAGTCAGAAAGAAGACCTGTTGAAGAGGCCAGGGTGATACGAAAGTGGTGAGAAGTGGTCTCTGTAAGGATTAAACAACTTGTAAATCACTTCCAAACGTGTCTGGCACATGATAAGCAAATAACAAATGTTAGTTATTAGTGGGTTGTTAAAACTTTTAAGGACATTCAGGAAAGAGCGTTCAACACATATTCTTATTTGACTTTTGACCGCTGAGCACAGTGCCCTCCATAGGTTGGCTAACATAATGAACATGTGTTTTCTTTGAAGTTGAGTGAGAAAAAGTATATTCCATTGCCAGCTAAGACATGACAACATTATCTGCAAACAGCTGTCATGAGGCGTTAAGCATAGGGACCTAGACGACCAAGAAGATAATTGCAACCATTTAGTGAGCAGTCACAGTGAACCGGTGTTGTGCAGGCTCTGTAGCATTATTTCCTCCAGGCCCAGCTGGGTAATCCAGCGTGGTGGTTTTCGTTATACAGTATCTGTGCTTCAGATGAGTTCACTGAGGAAGCTAGGGGTCCCGGACACGACCCTAGACTTGGTAAATGGCAGACTTGTGTTTAAAAACCACATCTGTCTTTTTCAATTGGATTAGATTGCCTTATATCTATCCAAAGTTTCAAGTAGATTATATTAAAGAATAAAATACATAAGTAGTAAGCATATGGAAGATATATCTATGTTACATTTCTGCCATTATTCATAACACCTATGTAATAGTGATAACATATGTACTTCATAAACATTATTTTGTGTGTGTGTATACTTATTCAGATGGTAGGTCTGATATAATCACAGTAAAACATCGGCTCAAATATAGTCTTTTCCCTAGAAGTTTTAATGTTGTTGCAGAATTCTGTGATGCTCATAGGTCTTTTTCTCTGCCAGGTAGACAGTGCATTTACAACATATTGCATGATTATTACCGCAAATTACAAAAGCAAGGGGGCTAGTGCAAAGAGAGGTTTAATGCTGAGGTGAAGACACTTGCCCAGGAAAGTGGAAGAATTTAGATTAGAGCTGAGCACATTGGCTCCATGCCCTATATTCTTATGAAATAGAGCCCAAGAAGGCACAGTAGTAGTCACATGGTATGAGAAGGGACCTTGCAAACAGAGGTCCTCGTTCCACACGTGGAGAAAGTGGGGTACTGGCGGTGGAGTGACTTGCTGCAGGCACTGACTGGTGGAGCTGGTACTGTAATCTGTGCCTCTGACTCCCATTCCCTGGCACAGCTTTAATTTGATCAGCTGCTTCTCCGGGTGAAAAGTACATTCCCCAAGAGGAAAAACAAATACTTCTTTTATTCTCTCAACGTTTCTGAGCAACTTGGTTTTATTGAGGAGTTGTATTTAAAATGGATTCTTTAATTTGAAAACCAGACTTGTATCTTTCAGTTATGTTGTATGTTAAATTATATTGAAAAATTATCATGTCCAGAATCTTTATCTGTTGAATATTAGTTTTTAATACTTAGCATTTTAAAAAACAGATACTATAGGCTTGTTTAAGTAGTTATTTCTATAAATCAAGTATAAAGATAAAATGTACCCTTAGAATCAATACATTACAACATACAGTAGTTGCTGAGCCCTTACTATTTACCAAGCATGATTCTAAAGATATATAAGGATATAAAATATAAAAATAAAAATAAGAATAAAAAGAACCCACATAAGTTTAAATCATAAAATAACTGAACTGGTCAGAGATCCTCAGCAGGAACTTTAAAAACGATATCATGTATTCAGTCCACACTTTCCAGTCCTTGCAACAAAGCAGGGAATGATTTGGGTACAAGAAAAACAGTTTTTAAACAGTTTTTATTATTTTATTATTGCACCTACAGTAAGTGTTGTAACCAAAACAGATATACGATTGGGACATTGTGTTTAAATTACCTTCTGTCATGTACTATATAAACCAACAATAGTTTGAAATGCATTTAAACTACCATCTGGGACAAAGCAAAAGCAGTTCCAGGATCCAGCACGTGATGAATGGGAGCTGAGTTTCATTAGGAGCCTTCCTAGCACGTCTCCGCATCCTGGATCATTTGTTCCACGGTTTGAAAGAATTCCAACATCCGTCTCAGCTCCCAGAGTTTTTGAGTGTTCTTAATAGATCATGACACTTTTTTCTGGTTTCATAAAGAACTAAATCAATGAAGTTAAATGTTATTTGTTTAGATATCATTTTAGTCTTAAGAGATAAAGTTTAGGCTCATGTCTTTTAAAAGCTTCAGCGCAAAGTCCTGTCTGATGAAAAAAAATCCGTACTGGCATCTGACAGTTTGACAGGAGCAGTATTCAGTTCAGCTAACTCACCTGAACAGAGGACCTGCTGACATAATCACAGGTAAGTGTTTAATCAAGTGCCCACTAAGTGTTATGCACGGAGGCACTTCAGACTTTAATAATAATCTTGCATCCCAATCCGGCTCTGACTGGCTCTAAATCCTGTCTGTTTTCCTTCTAGGATACTCTGTTTCTTGCATTTTCTCTGTGTAATAGCAGCAATACAAATAGTGACCATTACTGAGCCCTTACTATGCATGATTCTAAGCACTTTTTGCAAAATATCTCGTTTATTCATAACAACAATCTTTTGTGATACACACATTTAAAATCACCATTACTTTACCCATTAGGTTATGACATTGCAATAATAAACACTTTTAAAATATTTAGATTTTAACATGTTAAATAATCATGTCTTTATCTATATACATGTGATAGAAAAACATTGTTTTTTCCATAAAAAAATTTCTGTTTTAAAGCCCTGTAGACATTTTCAAACAAATCTTTGTTCTCTATTTTGATTAATGCAGTGTTACTCCAAAATACTTAAAAGTGGTTTATATTCATTTGATATTGCTCTTATCATTCTACCATTTTTTCCTTAATGGAAGATTGATAAAATCATTCACCACAATATGATATTGTACTAATGTGCCTATTTGCTTTGAAAGCAGATCTTTTTCTGGTTTGAAACTTGTCAGTCTGAAAGTTTACTGACATGATAAGCCAAGTGGATCCTGTAGGCATGGAACTTACAGTCTAGTGGTACAGTAACTATTAATCAAATAATCACATCTCCCCCCAAAAAACTCTATAAAAGTGTAACACTGATAGGTACTGTGGAGACTAGGTTCGTGGTTTTATGAAAGTGTGCAACAATGAAGTCTTACTGAGATAGTCACAATTGAGGTCATAAATAGGAATGAATAAAGTTACGTGGGAGGCTTTGAGGTGAGGGAGGAGGAGGGAGTTTTCCAACAGAAGGAACCTGTGGTGGCAGAGACAGACCATGGCCGGAGGGCATAAGAAAGGACCATTTCTGCAGAATGTTGTGGGTCTCATTTAAGGATTTTCTAATGGATTGCATGTGGGGAGGGGTGAGCAAAGGAAGGAATTGATAAGCTTTTGGTTAAATACTTGAGTGGGTGTTGGCAAACATAACACTTGGAGACTTAGGTTCAAGTGTTGGGGATACTTGCTTTCTGTGTGTGTGTGTGTGTGTGTGTGTGTGTGTGTGTGTGTGTGTGTGAGAGAGAGAGAGAGAGAGAGAGAGAGAGAGAGAGAGAGAGAGAGAGAGTGACCAACCTGTACCCTAGGCAAATCACTTAATCGTCTGAATTATAGTCCTCACCTTACTTGCAAAATAGACATAATAAAAATACTTAACTCATGGTGAAAGTCAAGTGAAAAAGTGGGGGTACTTTACAAGCTATAAACTGGTATACTTTACATAGATTATTATTATTATTACTGTTTCTCAGATATTTCTCCACATTCATCGACAGTAGGTTCTGGCCATGCACCAGCTAGACTGTCACAGGTTCTTCCTCACCATAATGGTAGCGTTTGATTAAACTTTCATCCTGACCCAGAGCAGATTTTTCACTACAACCTGTTCTCTTTAACAGTTTCTTCGCTTCCGTCTTCTTTTTCTGTCTCCCTTAAATTTATCATCCTTTCTTGTTTCTGTCATCTCATCCTTCTCATTCTTTTTCTTTTTCTGTTCCCTCCATCTTGGGCTCAATGTCACTTTCAGATCACAAGTTTCTCCCATTCCCCTATAGCAGTGAGTCAAAGCCTGTGCCTTCCTACATTTGCTCCGTAGTTCCTTACTGGAAAGTGGGAATTGGGAGTAAGTACACACATACCCAGTCTTTTAAGAGCGTTCGTATTCTTTTACACTTATTTCCATTTTCTTTTATAAACTAGACTTTCTTGCAATAAAACCTCTCTTAAAGCTCATGTCTATAACATTTATTTTATTACATTTTTAAAGATAGAAGTTACATTTTGAATTTATAGTATATATAAGTATGTGCAGTGTGTATAAGTGTGTGTAGTACGTATGAGCATGCATGGGTGTGGGAGAACTCTATTTGATACATTTTAACTTAGGGAGAAGGACATGCTGTCTTTATTTTAAAATAGGAGGACGTTGTCCCTCTTCCTCTAGAGAAGGGGATTTTTTCCAACGCCAAGTCTGTGTCCTTCCCGATGAATGAGAAAGGGCCCTCTGCCTGTGTCTGCTCTCCAGATTTCCCAGAAAATGTTATCAACCAGGTAGAGATTGAGGATCTCTGCACATCATGTGCCTCTTACCCCAGTTTATACTTAGCATTTATTGCCTTCCTGCCACAGTTGATCTGTTAAAAGTTCTGGGAGAAAACAGATGTGCATGCTGATTAGGATAATTTAATGGAATATAAAATCTGCATGAGGTTAATTGTTGCTATTCCAATAAAAAAATCAAAGCAGACTGACTTAGTGCCAAAATATGGTAGCCAAGGTCCAGCTATTTAGATCAATTTGCATTTATATAATTTTTTTAATTTTACTTTTGTAAACTCTCTTTTTTATTCTTTGTTACAGAAACATCTTCAGTAATTCTCAGGCTTCTTTTCCTTGAATAATAGTTAGATTGAGACCTTGTTTTTTGCTACCTTAATTCATTTTTTAGTTGTATTTAAGCCAACTACAGAGGGCTCATATTAGGGAATGTGTGAATTATTTCTCCCTTTTCGTGAAAGTCTTTCTAAAACTTTGTTTTTCTGAGGAACGTTCTGTGTTGACTTTGGTAGAATGCTAATTTTCAACATTTCAAAATTCCTTTGATAGAGTTGAAAATGGCGAAACCCTAATATGAAGCTGTATTTAAAAACTACTTTTGTATTATAAAAAACTTATTTTAAGTTACAGAAAGTTTGTAGATTCTGCATTAATATCTGAGTAAAGCTATTGACTGAGGTGTTTGTGGTTATGAGAAATGTGAAATTGTAAATATGGCCCAATCATTCACCTGATACAAGAGAGTTGTGACTTCTGAGTTGTACTTCAAAAAGTTAAAAGATGAGCATCACTGATTAAGTGTTATTCTAGGAAGAAAATATAGATCAGAATGCAATAAATAGCACAGCATGCACCTGTGTGTGACTGTTTATCAAAACTTGCATTTTGTATGCAAAACTTGTTAACTTCTGTAAAACATAACATTAATTGACTATTTTCAATTTCTAACATTAATGTGATTTTTTTATTTAGAAAGACTATTTAAATATATACTTAAATGAAACCTAATGATAAAATTTATGAAAAATAATATACCATTTTTGTTTTCATTATTCTACTTTATCAAATGTATTAATTCTCTCATGTGGTAATAGAGTACTGTTTTTCCTCTAAGTACACTGATAAAACTTGCCTTTTGCATGAAAATATTTCTGCTTCTCAAACCAAATTTAAACTAATATTTAGTTAACAAAGCAATATTGCTATCATATTAATCAAAAGCTAATATTATACATTATTAATTTTTATTTTGATGCTATTTTCTTCATCATCCTTAACTGTGAAAATATTTTTTAGCATATTAAAACATCTTATATGGTAAAATAAGGTAATCTAGAACACTCTCCTTTTAGCAGTTGGTTATGGGAACTCCAACTGAAATTTCTGGCTGGTATTGAATCTGTTATAAACTGATGTCAGGTGTTTTCCCCACGCACCTAATAGTGGGATCTGTAATTTTGGGTGGTGGCTGGTTTTCTAATAGAACTTTGAAAGAACATTCTGTTCAAATGTTGCCTCTCCCCAGCTCCTCTCAGTGGAAAAGGCATGTCTAAGCTGAGGGGAGTCTACTCACATGGACAGGAGCCAGGCTCCTGGGACACAGGGAGCGGAGCCCTGGACGGGAAAAGTCTGTGACTCGGGAAGAGGCAGGGAAATTCGGCATCCAGGCCTGTGCAGTGTCCGGGTCAGGGGAGGCTGCAGATATTATTCAGGGCAGCAGCCACAAGGTCTGTTTTTTGTAGAAATTTTCCAAGTGCTTTTGGAAAACCATCAAGTGTTAAAACTTTGGGGAGAGAAAGTTGAAGGTTTTCTCTCCTTTTCCGGTGATTTCAGCCTTAAGGTGAAATATTTCTTTTTTCTTTTTTCTTTTTTTTTTTGTTAATGTTAATTGTTGTTCTCGTACAGTTTTCTGTCTTTTACTCTCTTCCCAGCCCACCGCCCCAGACCTCCCCACCTCCTTCCCATTTCCACGCCCCCCCGTTTTTGTCCATGTGTCTTCTATACTTGTTGCTCTAAACTCTTTAGTCATGGAAAAATACATTTTTTAAATAGAGAAAATTACAATTAAAATATTTGTGGGATGTGATTGAACAAGAAGGAAAAATCTATTTTTACTTGAGATTTGATTATCAAACACTCATAAACTCAGAAAATTTGCTGAAAGTTCTGAAAAAAAGGCACAAGATAATTGATAAAAGACCAGTACCACTGACAGCAAAGAGAAAAGGTACTAGACCAATTTTAGGGACAGAAGTGATTAGGGGGACTAAAGCAAATTCATAAGGCCTTTACATAGAAATAAAATTTGAATATGTCAACACAAACAGAAAGCTTGTGGAATTGAATTGTGGTCATTAATGTATTTATTCTACAATAATGATCAGCAAGTATAATATATTGATTCTTATATTAATTCATTTAAAAAATCACTTTTTCCCCTGCTAAGATTTGTATTATAGAAAAAATGTTTTGCATTTCCCAATAAAAATTCATATGGGAATACAGTGGCAGCCACGGTGCGATAATTTCTAAGAAGGGAGAGATGCACAATCAACAGAAACAGTGTTATGTGAAGCGTCAGCAAAAAGATCTGGATAACTGGAGCTAGCTCTGCGCCTGCGCAGAAGGCACTTATCCAGGAGGCGCTTCTGTGTCCCCATAGGGCATCCTGCAAGCCCGGCAGGCTCTGGGAAGGCCTTGCCGCTGGGCACTGTGTAGGTGCGTACCTGATGTGTGGTTCTGTCGAACAGGCTCTTGCTAATTTCCACTTGAAGAAACTGAAAACTACCTAATTCTCTCAAAAGCCTGGCAGCTTTACTTTTTTCTCAGCAAATAGTTAACATTGGTGAAGGCTTACATAGAGATTTCTTCGAAATGATAAAATGTGTTGATGAACATATAAAAATGAGTAAGCTGCACTTATTTGCTTCCTTAAATTTTAGGTAAAAGCCCTTTTACCATGTGTGATTACTATAGGTTTCAAGGTAAACATCTTACAGCTTTAAGTATACAATTACCAATAGAATTCTATAATGAGCCACTTCAATAGGCTTTAGCCTGGCTTTTAGGGTAAATTCATGCTAAAAGAGATTTTTCTGGGTATTGAAAATTTTTAGTAGATTTTGGTAGATTTTTTTGGATAATTTGATGATTTAGAAAATTAATGTTCAGGTAATTATTAATTGAAATATTACTTTGGCATCCACCTTCATTTTTTTAGTTCCTTTCCATAGATATTATACTCTACCCCTTTCTGGTCCTCCCTTACTTGTAGATGGCTATTCATTGACACTGTGTTTTGTCTCTCATTCATCCCACACTGACAGGTAAATACAGTGTCTGTGTCACTATTTTCCCCTCAAATCATTTTAATCTTGCTGGCACAACCTTTCTTTGCCTTATACATATTAGTTCAAGGTACCTGCCAGCAGCAGCTCGACTTCCTTATTGCCTGTTGATGACTTTGAAACATTCTGACCCTCTGGTACCTCTCCTGGGTCCGAGTGGCTCACAGCATTTTGTTCTTTTGGCCTGCCCGGATGCCTAGGCTTCCCTTGTTCGTGGTGGGTCATCAGAGTCTTGTCTACATTCTTTGTTCATTTTGGAACAAGAAGGAGAATTGACAAAGAGATAGATGAGGGGTTTGAGGGACAGAGTCTACACTAGGTCATGTTACCACCATCAAGCATCTGCTCGGTCTGTACAGTTTCATTCATTCTCTGCACATATCAAAAGGTCAAAAGGTGCTGGGACATTAAAAAGTGGATACTTGCAGGAAGCTCATTGTGTAACTACCAAGTATTCAATGTCTGCATGTCTTCATGGTGCACCAAAAATCTCAGCTTCATTTGAGGAATACTATTTTATATAATCACCCACATGGGTAGAGGGCTAAAGATTAATTTAGCTGCCAGGAAAGCAGTGTCCAAAATGAGTTTGCTATGATAAATCTAGTCATCAGTTCTCCTGGGCAAACATTAGGACCCCAAGTAATTATGATTTTATTATTAACAATAACCATGTACTAATAAGAATATATTTCTGATTTGTCTCTAACTTCATATTAGAATTATTTTATTCTACATTTGCATTTATTATTGTTATATCTCTATTCAGAGTAAATGTGCTCATATTCATAAAAATTTAAAATAATTATAAAATTATACATGTCCAATGTTCTGGAGCAAAACTGTTCTTAAGTATGTGAAATGAAAAAATAGTATCATCTCATCATGTCACTCCTATTTGCCAAGGTGATAACCACATAAAAGTTTGCTGTGTATCCATCTGACTTTTCATATAACTATTCTTAGTTTTACTGTCATTCGCCCACCCACCCACCCATCCATCCATCTCTCTTTCATACCAGTGTAACCATACTGTTGACTTTGCAATGAAACTTGCTTTTTTCACCAAGTTTTGAAGATAAATATATACCTTTGTAGAATGGACTTGTTTTTGTTTGTTGATTTACAGTTCAGCAGGTTGATGTACCAGTGCTTTATTTTTTTGTATGTGGTTCCTAAATTAGAATTATTTTTCTGAAGCATGACAGTTTGTGAGCAATTTCAGTCTCTGATTTGTGGTAAGTTTTGGACCCTTCCTTGGCTGTGACTGGTTATTCTCTGCTGGCTCCACTGAGGATAGAACTAAAGGGGATGAAATGAAAGTGGATTTATCACAAATTCAGAATCAGTATTTTAGAGCTGAATGAATATTGGTGACTGTTTATAATTTAAAGACTTTTCTGACAGTGAATAAACTAAGGAAAACTGGTGTATATGGGCAGATAAGCAAAAATTAAAGTCTTCTCTTTGCTTGTCCTAGTTATTTTCACATCCTAGTTACTGTGAAGCTTACTTGTTCACCTTCATGTCTTCTTTTCACATTTTATGAGACTTGTACTTGGCTTATTCTGTTTCCAGATGCTCTTTTTATTCTGCTGTCCATATGCTTCTGGTTCAAAAAGTAAACATTATTTTTTTTTTACCTTCCAGAGTCTCTTGAACTAATTTGGTTACTTCAGCAGCTTTAACAGCTCTTTTAAGCACCCAACATACCTGAACATCTTCTGTACCGCTATAGGTAGCCTTGTGCTTATTTTAATGTAATATTGGCTTGCGTACCTAAGTGTTTCTGATTTGGGGTTTTCCTCTAAGTCCCGGACTTTTTTCACTTTCTTTGGCACCATTCCCTCCCTGCTTTTTTAAATGCAGTTGACATTGTACTAATGTAATCATCTGAGCATAAAATACTAGATTATCGAAAGCCCGTACGAACCTGTGCAATTGTATCCAAGCAGTGAATCTGCTTACGGGCGGCCATATTCCCAGCGTTTTCACTTAATCACCCTTGTAGCAGGTAAGCTCGAAGGCTGTGCCTTCCAGGCAGCCCTCCTTCTGACGGGGCGCGGTCATAATAAAACCCCATCTCCTCCTGTCCCCTCCCGCCTCTCCTACCAGATTTTAGACCCCAGAAAGCCTCTCTTTACAAATCTGTGGGGGAGACAGGGATTCTTCATCCTAGATTTGCTTAAATCTTGTGGCTATCCATGTAATAATGCATTTTAAGAAGTGGAGAATTTCAGGACTAGACACAAGCTCTTGTGCTTAGATTCAGCAGTCAGAATTTAGATACAGTCATTTGTTATATCTAAACAATTTGTTATTTATTTTTGCTTTGTATATTTTGCATGTTATGCTTTATGTGTATAGAAATTTGTAATATTTATGTCGTCTTAGTGGATATTCCTTTTGGTACTGGGCAAAGTCCCTTTTTACACCTATTAACACATTTTTTATTTTAACTTTCTTTTTATATCAACATTGCTGTACCAGCTTTCTCTTGGTTAGTATTTGTTAAATATTCCTTTCTCCATTCCAGTAATCTCATTTTAAAAGCAATTGTTTAGCAAGCATGGTTTTGTTTTAGGGCCATCTCTTTCAAAGCAGAATAAGTTTGATTTCTCTATTTTTTAAATATCTGAGAACTCTGAATAGGGAATTTATTTACATTTTCATGTTTGTAGGTACATTCATATTTATTTATTTTTATTATTGTTGTTTAATTACAGTTGTACCATTTCCCCCATTACTCTCCTCCACCCTGCACACCCCCACCTCTCACTATTTCTCTCCCCTTCCTGCTCTTGATTGGATTATTAAAGCTTTCTTCATGTTGTTTTATTTTTTCTGCATATTTGAAAGCTATACATTATAATTCTGTTTATTTATGGATCACTTTTACCTTTTAAATATAGGTATTAAATTACTATACATTTTAAAGTCTAAAGTTAATCTATGTTCATATCTTCTTTCTGAACATACCTTAGCATGTTATAAATACTCAATGAATAATTCTCATTATTAATAATGGTTAATATTTTTTATCTTTTCTTTACTGCAATGTAGCTAGTTTTTTATGGTAAGCAGTTAATTAAATTTTCAATAATTTATGCTT
The DNA here is from genome assembly GCA_004027475.1 of Anoura caudifer. Classification (NCBI taxonomy): domain Eukaryota; kingdom Metazoa; phylum Chordata; class Mammalia; order Chiroptera; family Phyllostomidae; genus Anoura; species Anoura caudifer. The sequence goes on along the minus strand of PVKU01000318.1, from coordinate 235,540 downwards.
TTTTTTCTTTTATCCCGTTGCATCCATTTGGATCATTTTCCTATAGATTGAAATAGATCCTTAAATACAAGGTGAGGAAAAAGTAGGTTTACAGTTGTTCATATGGAAAATAATACAATAATTTATAATAATACAATTGTAAAAAATTAACAATAATACAATACAATATAAGCAATAATACAAGAAATAAACTGTTTTGCATACTCACAACTGTACATGTATAGCATAAGACTATATTCTATTATACTGTAATGGCAATGGATCTTGTAACTAGACATACAGAAGATGAATACAGAAGCAGTATGCTTTGCAATATACAGAACTTTAATTAAAGCTAGCAGCGTAAAGGACATTCTACAAACACGTTTAGACTTTGTATGCATCACAGAACTTAAATGTGCATAGTGCACATACCTGCTACTAGTGAGATATGACAAAATGATGTCTAATCACCCTATCTTTGAGGGCTTGTGATTCTAGTCACTGTTTCTGCATGTAAGTATTACCAGTTTCTCAGAACCAAACTCGTCATTGCTCTATATATCTGTATGTACATATATCAATACAAAATCTCTCTTGTGTGTAAGGATCAGAAACCCATGATGAATACAGGCTTTACATTTTTCTACTCATAACCATATCTCCCTGAGCCAATATAATTCTTGTTTTTCTCTTTTTTGAATAAACTTGTTCCATCATGTTGGTCAGATAGGAGAACCATCTCATCTTTTGTTTATTAGAGAGTTTCAATTATTTAATAAGTGCAAGTAATTAAGACATTAAGAATTAAAGTGACTCCAAGAAGAGCTCTGAGACTGTGGACTGCAGGGTGTTGCCTCGGTTTCTGAGTTTGAATTTCAACCCAAGTGAAAAAGACCCACTACAGGTTCTTTCAAAATTTGTATAAAACACAATGTGTTGGTATTTTAGTATAATTTAGACACTATAATATTATGCTAACTTTGGTTAATAAGAACAGTTAAAAAAATCCACATACAATGCTTCATCCATTACTGAGTTGGAATGATTGTATCACCAAATGGCTAAGTACACGTGTGTGTGTGTGTGTGTGTTTGCTTGTATGTAATAAGAGTTGATGGTGTGGTTCTAGTGGAAGCAAAGATTATTAGGGGCAGAGCATGTGTGTGGGGGGAGGGATGTGTGTGTGGGGGGAGAGGAGTGAATACATGTCAGGGGTTAATGCTTTCAAAGATTTGTTTTCCAGTGACTATGTTTTGTGGGCTCATGTAGACAAAAATAACAAAGGAGTTGCCACAGTTATTTCTGTAATCTTACAAATGCTATATCGTCTCCCTGAGGTTATAAGGCACATGCCAGGAAGAAGTGGTACAAATGCAAAGCTCTTAATACAGATCTGCAAGAAGCTTCGTGAAGTGGCGTCTGGATACTGGTGTGGCCACTTTTATTTCTCAGATAATAAAATAACTGTTTGGGGTTAAAACTCATCCTCCATTATTATTTTTTTAAATCTCCACCTCTATGTCAACAAGTTCAAATATTATTGATTTCTTCTTCTTTTGAAAAATCAACCATTCAACTTTTCAAAGACAACTTGAATACTGGATACTGGTTCATATATAATTCTCATAACCTCTCCATGGCTGTCAAAACAGTCTTTCTGTAGCTTCATATTGGAAACATAAAGATCTCAAATTTGGAAGAGCACATTAATTATTATACAGTGCATCTCTTTATATGACAGAGAATTTATAATGTATTCTGTCCCCATGAAAAATGTCATTTTGAAAGAAACAAAAAATTTTAAATCTGTTTTGTGTGTGTGTGAGAGAGAGAGTCATATAATACTTGATTTACCAATTTTTGTTTTCAAGTATTTGGTTTTAAAAGTATTTCTGTCTTATGGAATATATAATGCTAGCTTGGTTTTATGAATTTTTCATTTTTATGTAAAATAAATGCCTAAAATCATTTCACAGTATGTTGGGACAATAGAGGATCCCTGTGAACATTAAAAAATAGAAAACTAATAACCAGGTTATTTCTCTTGTCCAAACTGGTTCTCACCTCAGGACACATAGTAGGTCCCCAGTAAAAAATTGTTGAGTAAAAGATGGCATCAACTTTCTTGAACGTGGATCTTAATAATAATAATAAATTTAAAGAAAGTTTTTCATTAAAAATAAGCCACTATTTGAAAATAAGCAAATTAATAGATCTAGTCCCTTCTTTCAAGTTTCGTTAGTTTTTCCTGGGAACTTAGAGAGCTTACTTCAGTAATTATTTTGACAGAGGCAGTCTTATCTCTGAAAGCCAGCTGGCACATTTCAAGGATGCCAGGTTAGCTCATCAGGTAAAGTAGCCATTGTGGCAACCAAGAACCCATTCGTAAAATGACCAGTGCAGCATGTGCGTTTAGGCAGGTGAGAATGGGAGTTGTACAGGAACATGGTGGTGATTCCGAGAAGAAAGGAATCATATGATCTTGTAGAAGGTAAACCTTCTTGGTTAGAGTGAGGGAAAAACAGAGAGGAGAAAGGAGAGAGAGAGCTGAAATATATAGTATTATTATGGACCATTTTGTTAGTATCAAAATTATTATTGCTTATACCCACCTCTGTGTGATACATTTGCTTGGTGTGGGTCAACTGCAGACACTGACTTGATGATAGTTTTATGGTCTGTCCTTTCAGATCTTACAATTCTAAATTTTCATTGTGTGCACTTATTTCCATGTATCAATATGCATCTAGAAAGTCTGATACCTCTTCAAGGTAGAGGTCAACAGACTTTTTGTACGAAGGGCAGAGAGTAAATGTTTTAGGCTTTGTGACCATGTGATCCTGGTTGCAATTACACAGTCTGCTATTGTGGCAAGAAAGCAGCCATAGACAATGGATAAAGGAATGTATGGGCTGCTCACTTTTGTTAGCTCAGCTGCAGGGAAACAGGTTTTAGTTTGCTGTCCTCACCCCTGCCTGCTGCCCGCCCCCCAGCCATTAGCTTGTCACGCGTGATAAATTGAACTTTTCCTTTCATTACCCACCTGTCTCATGGCTGCCTCTGCTGTAATGTGGTACCTACAAGCTCCTCTTTGATGGTTTGCCTCTTCATCTCTTATGCTTCATAGACCCTCTCCTGGGAAGACCCGAGGAGACATCCATACCTCCTTGTAGGTTCATACTGGGGAAGGGGGTGCATCCTGCACCCCTCCTTCCTGTTCCCTCACATGTGGAGGCAGTGGTGCATGGAGCAGCCCGGTTCCAGAGACAGTCTTAACTAGAGCTTCACATGTGCTAGGGATGCTGGAACCCTCAGCTGCACACACGGGCAGGTGTGGGAAGATTTCTGCTCTGACTGGTGCCTGGGTAGACCCTGGGCAGGGCTGTGTGGGTGTGGAATGGGAGCCCCTTCTTCCATGTTCACGTGACTCTGTTGCCCTGCTGGGAAGGGGACCTAACCTGCTTGAGGAGTGGACGATTAACTCGTCTCTTGAAATCTGAATTACCTTCCTCTACCTTTGTTGTCACTGAAGTGCTGCCCCTAGTGGGCAACTGGCTCTCAGATGATGTCCTCTGTTCTTTAAGTTCTGGCATCATCTTGGTCTCCTGCAGTTCAGCCTGGTTCCATCACTTGACCTTTCTCAGCTGTCAGTGCCTGCCTAAGCAAGCCTTGTTGGGCTTGCTTGTTGGCTCTTGTCCTTCCTGTCCCTGTCTCCTGACCTCCAAATGCCACCTGTTGCTGAAGACTCAGGCCTCACCATTGGCCCAGCAAGATGTATGTAAATGTAGAGATTATCTTCTTTTCAATGTAGTGATATATAATTTCATCTTTGATTCAAATCGGAACATTTTATGGTTATTGTTAGTTAAATAAAATACAAATAAAACTTACATTAATATTGAATTAAAGAGATATTTTTCAAGGAACCTTAAAATCAGTGCTGAAAGATGTTAAACATGAATTAAAATCAGAGCAAAGATCAGTGAGATTTCATGTTGGTCATGGTACATAGGGAACAGCCTGGGCAGCAATTTGATATTCACAGGAGATAAAAACCAGACTGCTAGTATTCCTTTTCCTCAGTGATAAGAACCTACTAGAATATTTTCTACTTCTGAACTGCGTTTTACAATTCTAGAGTCAGAATTCTTGACATAACTCAGCAAGTGGACATATACAAAAGACCAGTGACTCTTTACCTTTTATATTCAAACCATTTCTAGAAGTGAAGTTGAGTAATAGTAATTCTTTTAATACAAAATCAGTCTGTAGAGACTATTTCTTATGTATAAGGACTGGAAAGAGGAAAAGCAGGATGCTTCAGGTCCAGTTAGGAGGGCACCGCAATTGTCCAGATGGCAGATTGGGTGAAGTGGGAAATGTGAAATGGAAAAGTTCCCTAGAAGCTGCAAACTGGTTAGTGTCATTGTCCATATAGGACGTCAAGACGGTAGACTTTAAGAAAGGTCGGAATCGTTATGGAACCAACATAATCTTCGGGATAGAGGGCGAGTCAGCAGCTGTGGGAAGGTGATATTACCACAGAGGTTAAGAGCAATACCAAGGACTTGCACTGCCCGTCACTGCAGCCCAGTTCTACACCGCAGGAGTGGGAAAATTATCTCACCCTTCTACACCTGGTTTTCTTATCCTTAAAATAGTGATATTAAGACTAACCAATGTCATAGGGTTGGTTGTGTAAGGACTTAATCGGACAATAGTGTAAGACACTTCAGACATTAAAAATATGTTATTATTATATGGAATCAATAGACATGGGTTTTAATCCTGGCTCCAATTTTTCTAGTTGTAAGACTGTGGGCAAATTAATTAAATTATCTTGGTTTAAGAATCCTTATCTTGCCCTGGCTGATGTAGCTCAGTGGATTGAGCATGGGCCTGTGAACCAAGGGATCTCGGTTCGATTCCCAGTCAGGGCACATGCCTGGGTTGCAGGCCAGTTCCCGGCAGGGGATGCACGAGAGGCAACCATACATTGATATTTCTCTCCCTCTCTCCTTCCCTTCCCCTCTAAAGATAAATAAATAAAGTGTTTAAAAAATTTTTTAAAGTTTTTAAAAAATTAAAAAAGAATACTTATCTTTATTAAAGTGGGAATAATATTACCTCTTTCATAAAATTGTTGTAGAAATGTGTCCCAATAAATATAGGTAATTTTTAAATACATAATAAGTGCTCAACACATAATCAGCTCTCCTGAGAATTGTCTAAAGAGATAAAATACTTGGTTTACTTAATGTGACTGTTTTCAGGAAGAAAATGAAATATATCTATAAATAAAATCTATCTCTTCTTTGTCATTTATTTAAAGTTAGTTTATAGTTTTCTTCCACTGATAAACATTTGCAAAGTATAGTCACAAATTAAATCCAGATTAGTATTTTGTATGTGTAGAGAAACAGCTAAGAAATACTGGACAAGTGTATATAGAGAGTTGTCCTTCAAGACCCAATATGGATGGACTTTAAGATCTTGAAGATGAATTGTTTTGGTAAATTCCAAGATGTGCAGGAGACACTGGACCATTCGGGATGAACATTTGTTCTATGCAAGCAGTTCTGGATGTCTACACAAAAGTCTCACGTCAACTTCAAAATCTTGGAGATTTAATGCAGTTCAACAAATAGAGGGCCACTCAAACACATGAAAATTTCTCTACTTGGACGACTTTTGAAGTATCTTCTATTTATTCATCTCAATCTTTAAAAAATATTTTTAGTTCTTGGAGTGGTGACAATTAATTTTAGTATATTGTAACTTGATGATTAAGTCTGTGTTTTTACCACCTAAACTTTTCAAGGTTTTAAAACTTCTTTGAATTTATTTTTTCCCGTGCCTATTTCCCCAATATAAATAATATCCACCTGAAGTATCTTACATGCTAGCAAGTCCATTCCCAGTTTAGAGCTCACACCTATTGGGTAACTACTACAGAATATTTATAAACACTAAAGTGGAATTTTTTTCAAATGGTGATTTAACCCCTCATGAAAGATCTGAAGTTCTAGCTGGGCAATTTGAAATCAAATGATATGTTTTTTTTTCCAAATTCACAGAAAAAAATTGACAATAGTTTTTGGAAATCTTAGCCTGTCTACTATGAAAGAACAAGCCACAAACTTCAATTAATAGAAATACTTAAGAACTATCAAGTCATGGTTAAGCTGTTAATTATTGTTATGAGAGCTGTGCATGTTCGTGGCTGATTTTACATCACATACACAGCCATAATGTCTTTTTGTAACACTGTTTGTAGTTAATATTGATAGAGCTAAATAATTGGTATTTCTCAAAAGGCTTGGTGTTTTCCCAAAAATTGTGTCTTATTTGCTTGAGACCTGCCTTTGTAGTAACAGTCTATGGCTGCACATAAATCCATACAGTACAGTCTGCATAAGGGCTAATAAGGATTCTTTGTGAAAGTGACCTTGACATGATATAAAAGAATTCTGAAGTGGCATTTTGAGACCAACTCTAAAGGAGAAAGGAGGCATGAATGCAAAGGAACAAATAAGAGCTATCTAGGGAAGCCAGAGATCAATTTGGCCAGAGTTGGGAACTTGCTTATTTGGTTTTTTGGTTTTTTGGTTTTTTTTTTTTTTTTAAATACAGTGGGCATGAGAGAATAAAGGGGAAAAAAAGGAAAGTGGAAAGGCTCAAGTAATTCAGAAAGCACCAATATAAGAACTTTCTAATCCTATCAGCTGACAGAAAATGAAACACGTTGCCTAGGAAAGTTGTGTCCAACTGGTAGAGATATTGAGGTCATGCCTCCTTGTTAGATATTTAAGGAATTCATACATCAGCTAGAAGATAGATCAGATGCCTTCCAAGGTAACATTCCACCTCGAGTTGCTGTGATTCTATGATTTATATTGCTGATTAGCCAGTGAATGTAGTATGCAAAAGATATGACAGTACAGTTGGTTGTTCTGTAATAATAAATTACCCCATTAATGAACTACAATGAGTTTTAAAATAACACCACTGAAGCAATACATTTCTTTATAGGAAGAGTACATTACATTTTCTAGCTTGATATTTTAAATTCCATTTGAGAGAAATTCCTCTGCTATTAGAAATAACAAAAGCCAAAACTACAGTCTTAGACTGAGATTGTAATATATCTTGATTTTGGGATCAGAATCCTTACAGTAAACTAAGTAGAATAATTAAAACCTGTATGTTTGGTGATAATTTTTGGAATGCCTACATTTTGTCATACACTGTGACTTTCAAAAAAAAAAAAAAAAACCTCCAGATTTTCCCAAGTAAAGAAATATCCCTTAAATGTTATCACACTACAAGTCTGCTTTAGTCAGTTTCACTTTTTCTGATGTTAATTTATCAGTTCACCTATCTCATGCAAAGTCAGTGAGAGCAGTATGCTTGTAACAGTGAAGTATGTGGTAGCTGGAGCACTTATGATTTGTGATTATGTTGGTTCATGGCAAGTAAAATAAAATACAATATATTGACTTTGTAAGATTATTTTACTGGCTACTTTATATAAAGAAATCAAACAAAATTCTTAAGTTTCATTCTTAATGCTATTTGATTATTTTATTAGCTATACCTGAACTCTTTTTTCTTCACCAGAAATGTATAAATTAATGATTAATACATTCTTCTCCATTGTGAAAGTTGAAATTTCAGATTTTCAGTTCTGAGACCCTTTGTGTACTTACCCTACAAAATGAGTAGATTCTGTGAATTAAATTGTTCAGCAAATTGATACCTTTTTTTACGACTGACAAAATGACGGCCTTGAATTTCCAATGGACCTTGAACAACTTTGTGAAAAATTATCAGAAATCTTAGGGAAATGTGACTTTGGAGAAGGATAATGCCTACGTGTGATCAGTATCATTTATTGTTGGCAGAATGGCAGAACCCTATAAATTATTCACGTTCTTAAGGCCCCACTGATACCTAGTGAATCCCTATGTCATCATCAGCATTACTTAAAAGATGGCACAGAAGGTAACATCTGGGAGCCAATTCCTCATTTAATTAAATTATCCTGTAATGAAATCTTCAGTAATGAGATTAATTTTAATTATTAATCAGGAGTTGACATGGGCACAAGGCACCATGAATAATAAATGAAAGGCTTTGTCTGTTCCATTTCGAAGAAAGGACCTACTTTACTGCAACAGTGCTTTTTTATAGAGCACTGCTGAGCTCCTGCAATGTGATCGTCCAAGACGCTGGCTTGATTTTTATTTCAGAACCTAGAGGGAGGATAACTGATCAATACCTTCAGATTTGAATTCCAGATCTAGGTACTTTTTGTTAGCTGTGTACTTTTAGTTGAAGCAATTTTCTGTTTTAAGTATTTTGAAGATGCCAAAGATAGAAAATGCTTTAAAAAATAGTATGAGTTAAATTTCTAATACAGGTATGAAAATGTCAGTTTTTTTTAGAACTTTATTGAGATGTGATTGACATAGTTTCTGTAAGGTTAAGGTGTACAATGCTATAATTTCATACACACACACGTAATTACCATAGTAAAGTTAGTTAACAGGTCCATCACCTTACACAACTATATATTTTTGTTGTGGTGGCAAAAACATTTAAGAGTTGCTCTCTTAGCAACTTTCAAGTATATATACAATACCATATTGTTGACTATAGGCTCCATGCTGTGTGCTAGATTCCAGAACTTGTTCATCCCATAATTGAAACATTGTACCCTTTGGAAAGTGGCAGTTTTAATGGCTAAATATAGTTATGGCAGTCACACTTCGGTATCAACTGTAAGTGTGCCACTGTGCTCTCTTGTGGATGGTCTGCATGTCTGTTCTTGACAAATCTGTCCATGAGGGGTCAGCGGCTCGGACCAGGCTTACACCCATCCTAACAGGACAGTGGGTGGGTCAGGAGACTGCGCTGCAAAGCAGTGAGGACTCCATGGAGCTTAGGAGTACTGCGCATCCCCACGGTCACCAAGCAGAAGCCCTCCCCGAGGCCCTGGCCCTGTGTGCTCTCAGGGTCTTACGGCTTTCCTTTCCCTTGGCTGTGTGAATAAAGGACAGACAAAAAAATGAGAGCTATTTTTTTGTAGCCATAGAAATCAATGTGAGGGCAAATTGACAGGAAAGAAAACTGAAAAGTCTTTGAAATACAACTGATCATCTCATCCCCCTTGCTGTTCAGTATATTTCTAATTTCATTTAGACTGAAATCTAATTTTCTTAATAAGGCCGGAAAGGCTTCTGCAACTTCTTCAGCTTCCTTACAGTCACCTACACCTGCCCCCCACGCTCATTTTGCCACAGTCTCAGTAATATTGTTTTTGCCACTGGAAGGGGCCGTGATGTTTTCTGTCTCAAAGCTGTGATAATTCAATTCCTGTGCCTTCTCCTGGACCTGTTATAGATGTTCTCCCAATCATCCTTCAGGTCGTAGCTTAAATGTCAATTCTTCTAAGAAGCCTTTTGCATTTCTCAATCTAAATCATCACTGCCTCTCTGTTGTAGCCTCTCGTCGCGTCTCCATTCATTTATTCATATTGAATTAAATTATTTGGAATTACTGTGTGCCAGCCAGCTTTTGATTTCTTTCAGATAGCATATCAAAATGTGTAATTATGTTGTCACTTTTATGATCATTTATCTATCTCTCCTACTAGTCTGTAAGCCTCAAAAAGGCAGGGCACATGCTGAAATGCTGGTCCATATCTAATATATAGGGTTCTTTACCAAACGCTTGCTAAATGCAAACAAAAAAGATGAGAACTGACCAATTTAATCGACCAGACACTAGAATGAGCTTCCTTAAAGGCAATTCATTTTCCATTAATAGAAATGTTTTTTAAAAGGCAGGACAACTCAGAGTTTGCCTCCAGAATGGAGATTCAAGCATTAGAAAGGAAATTAAAATAGATGGTATTAAAATTTTACTCTATTTCCATGCGGGGATGGGTTATAGTATCTAGGAATTAATCAAATAGTTCTTACTAAATGAGTAAGATGTCATTTACCTGTTGGTGATAGTATCAATATTTGCTTCATAGAATAAACTGAACATTTTTCTGATCAATTCTTTATGCATTTGTTAAGAATATTCTGTGAAAACCAAGACTATTGGTTCAATATTTCTCCCTTATCAGTTTCTAACACCAAAAAATCCCCTGTGATTCTACTTTCCCTTTATTTTCTAACAGTTATGCTAGAAACCTCTTAATATTCTGTCTTATATATTAGAATAGTAACAAATGTATTAAAAAAGGAAAATAACATGATAATTAGAGAAATATCACAGTCTACAATCTGCTTAGGTTGCCCTACACATTTTAAGTGGTATTACTATGTAATGACAAAAGTTTTGAGGGTAATAAAATTATCTTGCCTTCTAAAAAAATTCCTTCAAGGTTAGGCATTTACTGGTGAGCTATATACACACACTAAAGAACTCTTTCTTTTTCATTGGTAAAATTCCACTGCTCTGAGCTATCTCTCAATCTTGACCACTTAGTGTAATTACAGAGACAGAGCAGACGTGTCCCGCCTCACTACCGGTCTTGAGCCCAGTTGGCTGTCTCCCTCAATGATATTGAATCAGTCAGTCTTTGGGAAGAATATTTGCTACCTACATAACACCTTTCCACTTACAACATGACAGAAATTTGAATTAGCAGGTGTATATGCTAAAAACAAAGCATCTGTCTTTTTTTAAAATTCCAGTTCTACAAGCCTAAATTGTCCATGACATGCCTTAAAGGCACATAGGACAGAATCCGTGTAAGTAGTTCCTCACACGACTTGTGTGTAAGAGAAGAGATTCAAGCCTTCAGTGTTTTTTGCAACCTGGGCTTTAAAATAGCCCAGTCCAGAATGGGGCATTTCTGTCAGCATTATCTGTTTGTTCGTAGGTTGATAGTAACAATGACACTTTCAGAGCAGGATTTTTATTTTTCTTAGTGGTATCTGGAAATTGTATTAGTAACTTTGATGAGCAGACTCTGCCTAAATGCCTTACTCTGTTACCATGTGTCTAGCTGGCATGTGTCACTGGGGCTGAACATTTTAGCGCCAACTAGAAGCTGTATTGTGTTTCAGTACTTTTCCTACGTGAGTGTGCATTTGCCAGTCTATTTTACCACTCCTAGCAAGGGAAAAAAACACCCCAGTGACCTCCACCAAATTCTTCACAAAATAAGTGTTCTATTTTATTAAGGTTCATTTTTAAGCCTCTATTATGTACTTTGAAGGTTACAGGTATTAACGTAAATATTAGAAAGAATGCCTATGCAAATATATTTTAGCACTGAATTATCTTTTGTTGAGAATTTCTTTTATTGCTGAAATTTCAAAATCTATTCAGTAACTGAGCCACATAGATCTAGACAATAAATAACACTCTTTGGCTACTTTTAGGAATAAGAATATCATCAGAGCTCTAATTGACCATTTAATATCACTTTTGCTATGACACAATGTTTTTGTAAGAGAGAATTCTTTATTCCACAAAGGAAAGGAAAGTTATTTTTAGACATAACTGATGAACTGGTGGAAGCCTTTCTGTACTTCCAGTTTTCACAAGGCAGTCCACTGATACAGATTACTATAAAAATAAAAACGAATTTAAAGAGGCAGAATACAGCAGTGTGCCTTTATATGTGCCTAGAACTTTGTTTTTATAATCTAATTATAAATAGACTCAACAATAAGTTCTGGAGACTTTGGTTGCTAGTTTGTAAATTTTTACAGGTATGTCCATTCTGTCTCTAAATGGCTCTGAATGTAAATAAAAAATAATAACACCATGTATCAGATTTACTTATTGATTTATTCAACAGGCATTTATTGAGCTTCTGTGTTTCAAGCACCATGCCTGTTTTTAAAAAATTAATAGGTTCTGTTTTTGTCCTCATATTGTATGCCGTCAAGTTGATACAAGAGAGATAAATCCAACTGGCTTAAGTACTGCAAAGTTGGGTAGATAGTTAAAAGATTTCTCTGAGGAGGGATTTATCAAAGACACAATTGATGCCTAGGAGTTAAGTAGGGAGAGATGCTTAGGGAGAACATTCTAGGAGGAGGAATAGCAAGTACCCTGTTTAGGAGGATGGAGCATGATGCTTTGTACGTGGAACCCTGAGAGCCAGGTAGCTTTACATGCAGTGAAGCTGTCGGGTGAGTAGGGGGCAGAACACAGGCACCTGTAGTCCAAGGTAAGGCTATTGTTTGTTTTGCCTTGTTTTTCTTTTTTGTCTTTATGCTAAGAGAAAAGGAAGCCCTTAAAGTGTGTGTGTGTGTGTGTGTGTGTAAGAGAGAGAGAGAGAGAGAATGAGGAAAATATTTGTTTCTAGAAAAGATTATTTTGGCTGCACTGTAGAGCATGGGTTAGAGGCATTAAGAAAGGATACAAAGTAATGATTATGATTTATGAAACATGAATGAAAGAAGTTAAAAACTATGAATCCATAGAGATATCTGGCAGTAGGAGTGAAGTGGGGAAGAAAAGCTCTCCTTTACAGAAAAGTGCTAGCCCTTGTAAGGAGAAGGAATGCTGCAAAGTCACCATTTAGACGCTTCCCAACAGAATGACTGATTGGAGCATCATTAACAGAAGCCCAAACCACCAGATGAGTGCCTGTGGGGGAATGGCATAGTCATGGCACCAAAATGCCACCCTAGAGAATGAGTATTCATTACAGAAGAAACATTGTAACTTTCCAGTGGAGGGTCACTACTTTAACCAAGTGTTAAACTTAGCTCCACCAATGGTGGGGACAGCCTGATATTACAGGCTTTGTGATGTGATGTGATAGGAAGTTCCCAGGCTCACATATGAAGTATTTATGCAAAAGGAAAAAAAGGTTTAACCTGACTATAATCAAGCCTCTACATCTAACTCTGAGTTTGTGGAAAATGTAAGAATGAAGGATCAGTTGACACCATATGGCGGGATATTCAACAATGCTCCTGGCCTAGATGTTTTAGAAACTTGGCCTCATGGTTTAAAAAAGATGGTGAGGCTGTTTAGTATCAAAAAAGATTAAAGGGATGTACAGAAAACAACTTGTAAATATCTTAATTTTATTTTGGTTTTAAAAGTGATTAAAAAAAGACTTTCTTGAGACAGTTGGGAATATGACAGAATGTTATAGCTATGATAGTGAACTTATTTTTAGGAAATGACATGTGTAAGGTTGAAATGTCATCCTGCTTTCAAATGATTTAATAGAAATTATAACAGAGATAGAAAGAAAGATAAGTAAATAGGGAAATGTTTAGAAGTATGGAATTCAGGAAGAGAATATCTAAGTGTTCATCGCACTATTCTTTCAATATTTTTATCTGTATGAAAAAGTTTTATAATAAAAATTTGGAGGAGACAGTGGATGGCAAGCTGGGTGAGTTACCCACTCAGCCTGTGCAGCTGGTCACCGGGTCTCTGGTACATGAGGCGCTCCAGCTCGGGGCTGAACCTGACCCAGTTCCGAGTCAGACGAGTGACGGTGCACAATCCCAGAGCAGCTGAGTCCCCCAGGTCCTGAGCACCTGCAGTGTGAGCGCATCAGCAATGTGAATATGTGTTTCATAGTATGAGTCTCAAACCCTACATGCCTCCACTGAGAGTCAGGGACTTAGGGCTGCTTATTAATGCCTGCAACAGCTAGAGTGTTTGTGCTTGACCTGCCACGAAAAGGATGACCATGAAACGCCAGTGTGGAGGCTGTTGCAGTACATGCCAGACGGAGAGAAAGTGATGAGATAGCTTTGTGCCAGGATGGCGGTGACGAGAGAGAGAAGCACAAATATGAGAGATAAATCAATTTTAGGAGCTAAACCATGCCTACACTTAATGTTATATTGTTAATGGGAGGAAGACAGTGGGGCATCATGGATATCTCCCAGGTGTTTGACGTGTACATCTGGGACAGCGTTGGTGTCTGACAGTGAGGGTCGTACTCTGAAAGTGGACAGGTTTGGGGAGAAAGGTCCAAGGTTGGTTTTAGACATAATGAGTTTCAGATATTTTGAGAAATTGAAGTGGAAATGTATTATTTGGTTGTGAAATACAGTTTGGCTAGAAAAATAGACCTTTAAAAATAGCCTGTAGTATATTTCTCTTGCATGAAATAGCACTATTTGATACACTTCCCTAATTGCTCTCATTTAAAATGGTTTCCAGGTAATTACATGGTAAATTTTTTCCAATGGTAAAAATTTTAAAAGCACTTTCCTGCAGTATTTATTCTCTATGAAGCTATGTTGTGTAAAAATATTATATAAGCTATTATTTTCTTCAGAATTTTGCCAAATATAAAAGTTAATATTAAATCTCTGTAGGGATTAGAAGAAGCCAAATGCTTACTTTAGAACTGAACTTTATTGGCTAAACATATAATCATTAGCAAAAAAAAAAATATTACTACCACAGTAGTAGATACTCATTTTAGAAACATTAGCAAAATTCTAATAAATTAGAAGAAAATATGTCATTTATAATTTTATTGGTATTTGATGTAGATCATTTATGCTCACTTCAGACTTAAATTATATTTGTGCCCTTTGTGTAGTCAATGAATTTATTACTTTTGTACTAATCATGTATATTTTGCCATACTTAGCCAACAAGAGGTAACTGGATATTTTGTTTAATTTTACCTGAATATTTATATTCCAGTATGGTTCTTTCCAAAAGGTCCCGACTTAATTGACATTGACAGAATTTTATAAAAAGCAGGCCTTTTATTTTACCTCTAGAAGTCAGTCAGATGTCATAACCGCAGCCTCCATTAAAACTATGTTTATAAACAAATGTTAGGTCATGTAACATAAGGCTGTGGCCCCTGATACAGTACTTTCTGTTGGACTTTAACTCACTGCCACCTTGGGGCCTACAGTCAGTTTCTCCGGGAAGGTTACGGCAGTCACGCACTCGGTCGTGCTGGATTTAGCTATGGCGTGAGGATCGTAGGAGAGGCGCTGATTTTAGTTCTTGCTGAACCCATGCAGTATTGCATGCGTAGCCATACGCGCGCGCGCACACACACACACACACACACAAAATAAAATTTGGGAAATGATCGCTGATTACTTCTTTTTTTGTTATCTCAGAAATAGGCAGATGTATTATGTACTAAAAATATACATTCTTGAGAGTCATGCTTTTTCTGTGAAGAAGATGATGCCTTCTGGGTATCATTTGTCTCTTTTGTAAATTGATCGTCATAGTCATTTTTATCATCATCAGAAGACCTTATTAGGTGCTGAATTCAGTGCTGGGAGGGCAGGGCACAGTAAGGAAAGCATTGTGCTGGGCATGGGGAGGCCTGGGTTCTGGGCAAACTGGACCATAGACTTGTCAAATGTCTTTGCACAAGTCATTGTTGATGAAATCAGCATTTGGTGAGTTTGGGTAGACTGTTTAGGAAACTAGCTAAGTGGCCACAAAAAGGGGGAGTGTATTTGGACTTCTGCTGAAGCAGCACAAGGTGGTGAGGTCCATCAGGATGAGGCCAGTGCAATCTTCTTAGGTCTCTGAAGGAGTGGGCCCGTACCTTCAGAGTATCTGAGCCTTGCTCCGCACGCCGGTGTGTTTGCTGCCTGCAGGTGTATGCTGGTTTCCGTTAGGTCAGATGAGTTTCAGTGCCCACAGGTGGCACAGAGCCATCGGGAGGAGAATATTAGACTTTTTTGGGTTTATTTTAGAATTAGGGGGATATGATTGTGTGTGTCTGCAAAGAAGAAATCATCCCTGGAGAGGAAATGAAAATATGCAAGGGAAATGGGGAAAAGTCAATTTTGATTGTTGATAAGATGCTTTGAAAGGATGATCATGGATAATTGTCTGCCTAATGAAACATGAGAATGGGAAGGGGTGTGTAGATTGTAGTTAGGGCAGACTGTTCAGTGGAAGTGTGGTTTCTAAAGTGATAAGAGCTGGTATCTAGAGAGGGCCTACTAAGAGCTCAAGCTTTGGAAAGTTTATGTAAGTTATAACAAGGTCTCGGTAGGTATTAGTATGCAGCTAAAGTACAAAAAACTGGAAATCACCGATTTTGAGGCAGTGAAGAACTGTGCATCCAGAGCCAGAAAAGTTAGTAACATGATGTTGAATCATCAGGGATGATGGCCAAGAAGGATTACAGAGGTGTGTAGAACAGTTGCTGAGACCAACAAGCAAGTTTGGAGGACTGATCACGGGATTGGTCAAATTTAGCAACCAGTTAGAGGTTAATATAAGGTGGTGGAAAAGATTTAAAAGAGAATGGGATGCTAAGTCACAATATCAGAATTTGTCATGCCCATGGAAGTGGGTTAAAAAAAATTGTCACCAATGGTAAGAGTGTTCATAGGCTTAATGTGTTAATGCATGGTCAGTTCAGGTCTACACCATTTCTGTTTACTGGAGGGATTGTGGTTATAGACAAAAGCAGAAAAAAAGTAACAGCAGTTTTTATAATTTCATATCCCAGTCTTTGCCAAATGTGTTTTGGACCACTCCTCTGCATACAAGAATGGTTCTTCTTCCTTTACTCCTTTGAATATGCAAATCTTTCTCTTTGGACTCGTGCCATTCAAAAAGGCCTGGCCATGTTTGACTTGTAGTGATTTCAAGGTCACCCTAATACTTTCTTCACATTTCCATGATGTGGGTTCTTCAGGTTGCCTAGGCATCTGTTTGCTATGTTTATCCCGTGCTCTATTTTGTAAAATTTTCCTTGAAAGATGGGATGATCTTATCTTAAAATGTATATTCAGGGTGCTCAAGTCCAGAGTTCCTGCCCAGGGTCTATATCACAGCAAGAATAAATGTAGAAGGAGTTGTACATTATTATTTCCTAAATTTTGGGCTCCATGATAAGTAATTTCTATTTAAAATCCAGTCCACTGGCAAATCACGTTGGCCAAATCTTCAGCATGCATCCATACTTTAACCACTTCTCACCCCCCCCCCCCCCCCCCGCCGAATTTCATGCTGACTTGTGGCACAGCCTTGAAGGTAACTTCCCATGTGTTCCCTTACCCTTCTGCATTTCTTTCTTCACACAGCAGCCTGAGCAATTCTTTTGAAAACTTAGATCATCAGGTCACTCTTCTGGTCTCCCCTCCAGTGGCTTCCCATATGACTTACAGTAAAAGTCCACGTCTTTATTGGCCTCCAGAGCTCTATAATCATCAGTTGCACCATTCCCTCCGACCTCAGCTTCAAGCCCCTTTCCTCTTTCTTGCTCCTCTGTAGCCACTTGGCCTCTCTGTTGTTTTCAGCCACTCAGAGCAGTTCTGCCTTGGGACTCATATATATCCGTTCCCTGGAATGTTTGTCTTCCATTTATACCTAAAAATTCCTTCTCTCAAGTCTATTAGGTCTCTGTACAGATCTCACCTTGTCAGCGGGGCTTGCTTCCCCCACCCCAGTCCTCTCCAATCTCCTTTCTAGCTATGTTTTCTCACAGCCCTTATCACCATCGGACATGCCCTGTATTTACTTGTTCACAAGCAGAGACTTTGTCTCTTTTATTCATGCTTTGTCCCTGAGTGCTACAAAGTACCTGGAACATGGTAGGTATTCACTAAATGTTAGTTGAACAAATAGGTGATTGGTTGGACACATGGATGTGTTTAAATACATGGTAATTTGTATATAAAGGTAAGTGGTACAGCCAAGATTAACACTCAGGTGACCTTTTGGTCAAAGCCACTGTTCCTTCTACTTTATCATGAAAGCAAATCTATATTCTTTCCTGAGATATGTGGATGAAACATTGATAGTGGAATTCTTTGTTAGAGTTCACCAGAATATTGAAATTTATATTTAAGCTAGATTTAGCTTTATGGACTTACAAATAAAAATAGTCTTAATAAATCCTAATTTAGAGGTGTAGTCTTGAATAGAATTTAGAAAATTCTTTTCTAGCTTTGAAACAAAGAACGTTTGCGATAGTTGAATTAAAAAAAAAAAAAACAAAACATTGACTCACAAATGACTAGCTAAGACAGAGCAGGATTTCTAGATAAGCAGGACAAAAAATTTCCACTGTTTCTCACCAAGTATGTAGCTAATGGGGATGGTGGCTTTACGCCAACTACCACTTAAGGGGAAAAAAAGCATATCATTCAACAAGTGAAATAGTTAGTGTGGAATGGATAGCGTCTAGTGAAATTTGATTTTCAGCAGTCTCCCCAAGTGGCTGAATAAAATTTTTTAACCTATTTGCTTTTACAACATATCTCCTCATAGTTAAATTTCAGATTAATTATATGACAGTATGTGCTCTAATGCTACTGAATTTTCTTCATAATATCTCGAGGGTTCATTTGAAACATGCAAGACTGTAAATGGGCTCCCTGACAGAGGATCATTAGCCCACAATGACCAGTGTTTAGGGGCTATTTACTGTCGGACTGAGCCCCAATCCAGATAATAAAATCTCAGAAAGTGAGTTGAAATTGAGACTCGTCTAGATTGGAACCAACACCTGTGGGGTTCTTCTGTGGCAGGGTAGAGTCAGGTGGGTGGTATCATGAAGCCATTTTGGATCTGGGCTGATATAAATCTAAGAATGAATTCCAGCCAATGGGTAAACAGGGTACATAGGCGGGTCAAATCCCCAGGACTTCACAGAGCCTGGACACATTTTCAGGGTCCAGCCAAGTTGGCTGAGTTCCAAGATGATTGTATGGGTTCTATGGGGGGAAGTGAGACAGACACAGGTCAGCAGGCAAATCGAGGGTATGAGGCAGCTGATTTATATTAAGTGTTTAAATTTAGATCCTATATTACCCAGGCTGGTTGATAACAAGGTATAATGCTCCTGTCCAATTGAAGGCACCTACTGTAAAACATGGTTTCTAGTATTTTTATGAACTAAACTGAACTTGGCTTAAGGCATATGTTGAACTTACCCTGCATACTGTAAGTCTTTAGCATTTTTACATCTGGGATGGGCTGAGGTAAGCTGGTATTGACAAGAGGTTTTGGGATTGCTGAAATATTTATTGAGTATGCCTATATCAAGTGAACTTGATATAAACTAAACAGCACTGATTTATTTTAATGGTGAAATTTTTCTTATATTGTGACACTAATATTTTTAAAATATGGTACAGACTGGATTCCTAGTTGTACATTTTATTTGTAGATTTGTATTCTGAACACTATTATTTATATTGAACTTAGTGACCTTTGTGATTTTGATTAAATGAATTTGTTTAATGTATTTTATAAATTAGATATAATTATGGAAAAGCCATAAACATGAAAATTTAGATTAATGACTATTTTGTGTTGTTGATATAAATATTCCATAGGTTTCTGCTTAGGAGCTGGAGAGTAAATTGATCTTCTTTAAAATGTTTTATAGACTATCCTAAAATATGTGCAGACATCCTAAGAAATTAAGAAGTGGAATTCTTCAAGAAGAGCTGACCTTAGGCTGTCCTCACAGAAGCTCAACTGTGATGAGATCCATCAGAACAAAAGTGCACACATTAGCAGATACAGTTCCTACATGTGACTCTTCAACTGAATTTACCGGGATGGGTCTTGACCTGTCTTTTACTTTAGATCTATTATTGGTTTTCATTTCCTACTTATATGCTCTTTTACTCTGTCCCTACTGTCCCATCCTTGAGTATCGCCCTGTTCTTCCATTTTGTCCTTCTTGGCATAGACCTTGATTGAACATTCCAACCATTTCAATTAGTGTCCTACAACGGTAATGGTCTTGTTTCCTAGCAACTAGCCCAAGAATCTCTCCACCTCCTCCACCATCATCTGCACCACCACCCCCTCCACAGACACACAACAGTAAATTGTATTAGGATGCCTTTACTTTAATAGACTTGACAAAGACTAGTGATAACAAATAGCACAGTACCATCTGAAAGTGTTTATACATTCACTTTTCTTACTTGAAATTGTGGTTGCTGTTTCAAAATAGCAGAGGAAGATTATGAGTTAAAAGAGACCTTTCTTTTTCATAAATATTTATATATTCATGATTTTTTCACATATCTTATTTATAGATAGTTTCTTGTTATAGGATCTGAAATAAAAGATTATAGACTCATATGTGCAAGGATTTATTTGCTCATCAGAAAAATATTGCCACAAAAGCCTTATAATTTGATAGCCATTATTTATCACAGTTCCAGGTTTTTGTTTTTGTTTTTTTGTCTCACCTAGGATCACGGGTGTGAGCTCTGGGTCTTCCACAAAGCCCCCTTCTCCGGTGCAGGGCCGTCTCCAGGCGTAGGGTTGCTTCCAGTCGCAGGTCCGCTTCTGGTCCCAGAGCCTCCTCCGGTCGCAGAGTCGTCTATGATCACTCGGCCGCCTCCAGTCCCAGAGCCACCTCTGGTCGCAGGCTATATTTTTCTTTATCATTCATCTGGCCATGATTTATCAATAAATTTTTTAATTATTAAAGAAATCATTACTTTGGCTTTGTTATACTCTGATATAAAATATCATCTTGTTCTTAAAGAGAGAAGAGAGAGCAAGAGGTTCTTTATTTAGTATGTGTACAGATGAAGGTGGTGAAACTGAGCATCACACAGTAAAGAGATGAGCGGGCATTCTATATTCACTAAATGTCAGGCAGTTATATGCAGAGGACATTTAACTGGAAGGAGGCCCAGGCCCTTGATGATATGACATATCTGACTTACCTCAGCTCTTCCATTTCCACATAGGAAATCTACTGGTGTAGATTTGGGACTCTGTGATTTCAAGTATCTGACAAAAAAGATGTCCACGCCCCTTTTCCTTTTCATATGATTTCCAGTGTTTTATGATTTTTCAAAAATATAATCTTGCTTTGGAGGAAAATCTATTCAAGTCCTTTTCCCACTTATAAATTGGGTTGTTTGTCTTCCTAGGGAGCAGTTATAATTGCATAAACAATAAAAAAATACAATTTTGCAAACTTAATAGTTCAAAACTGTGTTTCAGCTTTTTGAAAATTTTGTTTTTCCATGTGATTGTAAGACTTTTAGATATTTTAAATATATTTTATTGATTATGCTATTACAGTTGTCTAAATTTTTTCCCTTTGCCCCCCTCCACCCAGTACTCCCATTCCTTCCAGCAATCCATCCTTAGTCCATGTCCATGGATCATGCATGTAAATTCTTCAGCTACTCCATTACCTATACTGTTCTTAACATCCCCCCTCTACTTTGCACCTACCAATTTGTGCTTCTTAATCCCTGAACCTTTCCTCCATTCTCCTCCTTCTCCTTCCCAACTGATAACCCTCCAAATGATCTCCATATCTATGATTCTGTTCCTGTTCTGCTTGTTTGCTTAGTTTATTATTTGGATTAAATTATTGATAGTTGTGAATTTATTGCCATTTTAATGTTCATCATTTTAATCCTCTTCTTTGCTTTAGCATTTCATGTAATAATGGCTTGGTTATGATGAACTCCCTTAGTTTTACCTTATCTGGGAAGCATTTTATCTGCCCTTCAATTCTAAATGATAGCTTTTTTTTGGTAAAGTAATCTAGATTGTAGGTCCTTGCTTTTCATCACTTTGAATACTTCTTGTCAGTTCCTTCTAGCTTACAAAGTTTCTTTTGAAAAATCAGGTGACAGATTTATGGGAACTTCTTTGTAAGTAACTATCTGCTTTTCTCATGCTGCTTTTAAAATTCTCTCTTTATCTTTAACCTTTGGCATTTTAATTATGATGTGTTGATGTGGTCTTCTTTGTGTCCATCTTGTTTGGGACTTTCTGTGCTTCCTGGACTTGTATGTCTATTTCCTTCACCAAATTAGGGAATTTTTCTTTCATTATTTTTTCAAATAAGTTTTCAATTTCTTGCTCTTTCTCTTCTCCTCCTGGCACCCCTGTGATTCAGATGTTTTTTACATTTAAAGATGTCATAAAGGTTCCTAAGTCTATCCTTGCTTTTTAAAAAAAATTTTTCTTTTTTCTTCCTGCTGTTCTGATTGAATGTTTTTTCCTTCCTTGTGTTCCAAATCATTGATTTGATTCTTGGCTTTATCCACTCCACTGTTGGTTTCCTATAGATTTTCCTTTATTTCACTTAATGCAAACTTCATTTTTGCCTGGGTCTTTTTATGCTGTTGAAGTACCCATTGAGTTCCCGGAGCATCCTGATAACTAGTGTTTTGAACTATGCATCTGACAGGTTGTTTATCTCCATTTAGTTTAGTT
Source organism: Anoura caudifer (assembly GCA_004027475.1). NCBI lineage: Eukaryota > Metazoa > Chordata > Mammalia > Chiroptera > Phyllostomidae > Anoura > Anoura caudifer. The sequence goes on along the minus strand of PVKU01000318.1, from coordinate 213,388 downwards.
CTTTTTTTTGGAGTTTTGATCTCTTCTTTCATTTGGGCCATATTTCTTTATCTCCTCAATTAGCAGCCTCTTTGTATTTCTTTCTGTGTATTAGGTAGAGCTGCTTTGACTCCCTGTTTTAGTAGCCTGGCCTGTTGTAGAAAAGCACACGTTAAGTTGTGTGTGGCAAAGCCTTATGTATTCGCCAGGATGGGGCAGCCCATGTCACCACTCTGTTGCTCTGTATGGGGGAGGGTTCGAAGATGGGACTGTGCCACTGCCTGGCCTCAGAGTTTTGCCTGGGAGAGAGCTGTCTCCGAGCACTTGCCCTGATGCCAGTCACTTTGCTTTCTCACCAACTGCCACTGGTGTCCTTCCAGCTGTTGCCCTGGTGCTGAAGCCCAGAGGAGGTGGGTCTACTTGAGTCCTATGTCCATTACTGGCCCTTTAAGAGGAGTCTCTTGAGAATCCTTGTTTCTTCCACTGTCCTAACCCTTATTGGTTTTTTATAACCAAAAGTTATGGGGTCTTATCTTTCTGGCACTGGAACCTTGGGCTGGGTGGTGTGGTCTGGGGCTGTGATACCTTGCTCCTGAGGTATCCCTCCTGATTTTTATCCAGATACATGGATGTGATACTGCCTATTCCTGTCTCTATGCCTCTCTGTGCCTCTCTACCTCTCTGTGCCTTTCTGCCCTCCTATCTATTTAGATGAATGTGACTTCTTTAAATCTTTGGTTGTCAGACTTCCACACAGCTTGACTTTCTGACAATTCTGGATGATATTTGTTTGGTAGTCTAGTTGTATTTTTTGCTATAGTTGTGCATGGAGGCAAAGCATGTTAGCCTATGCCTCCATCTTGACTAGAAGTTGATTATAAGAATTTTTAAATTATTTCAATCTTATCTGATTGTTAATGTGTTAGGTCAGTTTTATAGTCTGTTTGATTAGGTTTTATTTATACTTTGACCTTATCAATTTTAGGTTAATAAACCCATTAGGTAAGAAAAGTGCATTTAGACAAAGTGAGTATTTTTAAATGAGATGGCATGTGAAATGATCACCTGGATGCAAATATTATATATTTTTACATACATTTATAGGTTACATAAATCAAACATATTTTAATATAATATTGTATACAAATATGCATATATACATAATCTAAATTGTAATTCTGATAAATATTTCTCTAATAATATCCATGTTGCATCTCTTTGTTTATTTATTCCATTTTCAGTTATTTTTAAGATTTTATTTATTTATTTTTAGAGAGAAAGGAAGGGAGAAAGAAAGAGAGGGTGTGAAATATCAGTGTGTGGTTGCCTCTCATTGGGGACCTGGCCTGCAACCCAGACATGTGCCCTAATTGGGAATTGAACTAGTGATCCTTTGGTTCTCAGGCCAGTGCTCAATCCACTGAACCATACCAGCCAGGATATTTTCAGTTTTTTAATAACAACATGAATTATATAAAATTTTTGTGGTGTTTATATAATATAACTTCATCTATCAATATCACAACTGTGAAATTTACTGGCTTATCTTCTAAAAATGCCTTTAATGCCGTGAGGTTTTTTTTTTCCTTTCTACTTAATCTGTAAATAGATGGCTTCCAGTTTAGAAAGAAACAGTCTCATTTCTGAAAAGAGACTGGATAATCCTTCATGTTTCTTTAATTAAGTAAAAATGTTAGCTCTTGACATGCTGTTTTTATAACTGTGTATATATATGGAACTATGATCTTATCTAGTTTTTAAAAATAAATAATAGAATTAAACAGTTTAAATGAAAAAATGTGCAATGTTATTGCATGCAAGAAAGAAGGCCAGGCTCTTTCCATACAGTGTGCTAACAGCCCCTGCAGCTCGTGCGTGGAACTGAAGCGGCAGAGATGATGAGATGTGGACTCTGCCATTTCCGTCTTGCGAAGAGTGACGTTTTCTGGCGTGGATTATTTGGCCAAGCTCTCTTACCGAACTAAACTTTCTCATTATATTATGAGGGATATGGATACTAAATATTATGTATATGTCTTTGCATAGACACACGTGTATTATTGAAGATTTACTAAAGTATTTACAATTAAAAATGTAATTTCAAAACTTGCATATTCAAACTTTAACTTCCAAAGATTTTTTAAAAATATGTAAAATTGTAAATATGTTTGCCAATTATTAGTCTTATTCTCCATTAATGGCATTTATAGGAGACAAACCAGTGTCTCTGTTCTGATGATATTGATATATAGTGAAATATTATAGAACCACCATAAACATTTTATACCATTCTAGTTGTTATAAAACAACTGAAAATCGAATGAGAACAACATATTTAAAAGAGATTATCAGCCAAGCATTTCTCTTCTTCAGGTTTTAATGATAAGTAACAGTGCATGTGCACATTTAAAATCTATTTTAGCTATATGTTAAAAATGGAATTTGAGACTAAGAAAAACTAAATTATGAATGTGTTAATTCAGTTAACTATAAGAAAATTGATTCTGTGGAAAAGATAGATAATGAGAAGTGTTTTCTTTGGATTCTCCCTCAATTTTCTAGATATGGTGAAACGTATTTTACTGTTTACTTCTACACAATATATAAAATGTAAGAGAGGATAAGTAAATCTTTAGAGAAAGAGAGTGTTTTTAATTCAGAATTACTCCACACTGGTTACCTCGAATGGAAGCTTGCTATGATAGCATAGAGACCTGCCATCCGAGAGCATGAAGGTGTAGATTGCGTGGGAGGCACACACTCCACCTTCCTCAGTAAGTGCACTCATCGAGCCAGGTGCGGGGGCTGAGTCAGGCTTAGCAGTTCTGAGAGAAAACTGCTTCGAGGCAATGATTGCTTCATATGCTTGTAGTGATTAGTTTATCTGGAGCTGTTCACATCTCCAATGTGCTCCAGAAGTAGAAAAAGTTTCTTTTTTTCAAATTGCAGCTTTAAATAATTTTAATTTTGGTTAAACTTTGGGCTAAAATTTGATATACATATTAAATTTCTTCTCCAGGAGATAGTTGCCTAGTTTTTCTTGACATGTACTTAGAATGTACAGTTTCATGGGCTTGAAAAAGTGGACAAATAGTGTTAAAGTAGTTAGAGAAAGGCTTAAACACATCAGTAATCCATCTTACATGTGTTCTACAATTTTTAGATAGAATTAATAACAATCAAAAATGATTTTTCTCAGGATATAAAATTTGTTATATTTAAAAATTTTATGGTTAGAAACCTTGGGGACTCAAACTTACCATGTTAGGATATTCTAGAATCATTCTCTTTTCTGTTGATTTGTAAAGTTCCTTAGGTATCCTTTTTATAAAGTAATGGCTAATATTTATTGGGTGTTCCCTGTGTCAATGGAAACAAAATGGTTTCCATAATTTCCTGTTTCATTCTATCTTCCTGCAGCTTTATCTGGCAGGCATGGCTGGTTTACAGCGACAGAGAGATCGTTTGTGCTGGGTCACCCAGAGTGGCCGAGTGGGGCTTTTCCTCCTGGCAGGCTGACTCCATGCTCTGGGTTTTAGCCCCACACTACACTGTGCTCAGGACATGAACTTCATATGTGATGCAGAAGGGCTTTCTCTGTGGCTACCATGGTGTGTTTTATGGAAATAGAAGCACTGTTTTCGTGATGAGGTGTGACCGAATTACATTTAAAAAGTCTTTGCTAATTTGGTATTGTGAAGATGATCCAATCCCTCCCAAGGAGCTCATGCTAACTGGAGAGATAGACAGTTTACTGTAGTATTATTGTAAAGGTCAAAGAGGAAACTGGCAGGGTAGGGGGTGGAGGGATCAAGCAAAAAAGGAAAAAACTCATGGCTCAGACAGCAGTGTGGTGTTTGTGAGGGAAGTGGGAGTGGGGGTGGAAGAAGGTATAAGGGGGATAAATGGTAAGGGAAAGATATGATAAAAAAACAAACTAAAAAATACTCAAATAAATAAAGTGAAAAAAAAAAAAGAAGAAAGTAGCAACTCTTCCATGGGGAGGGTTTTGGAGAATGCTGGATGCTCGATATTAAGTGGGAGCAAAATACTCTGTTCTTTCATACGGCCTTCTCCTGTCAACTTTTTTCAGTATTTCATGCTATCCATTTCATATTTCAGTTTACATGAATTTCTTATCATGGTACTTATTCCCAATATATGTTTCTCTAGTTTTGTTTCCATTGGTTTTTATATGGTTTTCAGTTTCTCTTTATGAGTATTTAAAATGTCTATTTTATTCAAGAAGTTTCTTGAGGAAAGAGTGATTATCCTAGTTGTTTATAGCTTTCCTCAAAACAAATTATATTCAACTCCTTTTTACTTTAGTGTGTCATCTGAAATGGTGATTATGCACGCCTCCCTCCGTACCCCACTATCATGCAGAGCTGTCATATCTAGTGGTAAATACTGAAAACGGCAGGTGGGTGCCCAGATGTAGCACAGCGTGGAGAAATAATAACTGCTAACCTTTATCATGAATTCCTCAATGCCAAGCATTGTTGTCAGTATTTTTCATAGATTACTTAGTTCCCACACTCTACACATAGGCAACTATTGTTATGCCCAGTTTAGAGATGATGAAACTGAGACAAAGTGGTTTAATAACTCATCCAGGGCCACATGCCCAGCTCATGGCAGAGGGAAAACCGACTGCAGACATCTGGTTTCAGAGCCTGGATCCTCCACTTCAGTGGGGCTTCTCAATTTTAAGAAAAATCTGCAATTTATGAACTGATCATAATTTGCTATTCATTCAATAAATATTTAGTGACTATTTCCTACAGATTAGAGAGTTCTTTTCCAGTGTGATCAGGAGACAGGTTATGTAGGCCACGATGTGCTCAGATGGTCAGGTGTGCCCTGTTCAAGTTTGGGCTCCGCCCTGATCAGTTGTGTGATCTCTGGAAAACTTCACTCCAGCCCTCAGTCTTCCCATTGACAGATGATATTCTAAGTCTCTTATAACTTTAACAATCCACGATACAAGATTGTCCTAGCATCATTCTTGCTTAAACCTGATGTAAGTTGAAACCTTCAGACCCATGTAATTTGTATTCTCATCTCCTTTGTTTTCATCTTGGATATTCCCTTCATGGTTTCACCTAGTTTCTGAGTCTTAAATATTGCTTTTATAATGAAGATTCACACATTTTAAAATCCAGCATAGACCTTTCCCATGATCCTCAGACATCTTTCCCATTAGCAGTCCTGTCTCTACCCTTAAAATAAAACCAGAATTTGATCAATTTCCAACACCTGTGTTTCTACCACAACTAGCTCAGGAGGCTCTATCTCCATCTGGATGATTTCAGTTGGCTCCCAACTTGTCTCCCTATGGGATGTTCTCTGCACAGCCCAAAGTGAGCCTTTTCAAACAGAAGCCAGATCACGTCACTCAAACCTTCCACTGGTAGCCAGTGTTCCTCCAAGTAGGTGTCACAGTCTTTGCAGTGGCTGACAATGCTGCACATGATCAGGTCCTCCTCAGTTGCACCTTTTGGCATTCTTATTCCTCTCCTCCTCAGTAGTCTATCTAGCCAAATTAGTGTGTTGTGGTCTTTGAGCACACTAGACATACACCTGCCTCAGGGCCTTTGAACTTCATTTCCTCCCTTCCTAAGGTACTCATTGGGCAAATGTCTTCATGACTTACTTCATTATCCCCTCTCAGTCTTTACTAAAATATATTTGAATGAGGCTTGCCCTGATGACTTATTTTACAAATGCTTTCACTGCCTCACCCCCATTCCTTAATTGCTTTATTTTGCTGATTGATGGTAATGAACATCATCTAGCATGGTAAATTCTACTTTTCTGTATTTTTACCTTTTTCTCTCTTCATTGATATGTAATGTTTGTGAAAATACAGATTTTGAATGTTTTTATTTCAGCACTATATACTCATCACCTAGAAAAGTTCTTGACACATATTAGGCACTCAATAAACATTTAGTAGGTTAGCATATGAATGAGTTAAACAGTGAATGAATGAGGTGAATGCGTGAGTGACTGAATGTGTCCAAGTTTGAGTGACTGAATCTGTCCAAGTTTTATTAGAAACTTGCACCTTCGTTTGAAAATAATTACAAATTAGTGCTGGTCTCTTACTCTGGTAACTAGGACCTACAAGTATATGGTAGGCCAAAAAGAAATGCCTTGAGGTCCAGACACATAATGTAGGCACATGAAATGCTTTGGGATAAATCAATACGGAGGTGCAGGGGCTACATCAGACTAGAGGGTGAAGCCCCTGCCCCGGGTGCTACATCTCATGGCTGTCAAGGGAAAATAGTGCATCACCATTTGACTTGGAAGAAGCAGCTGGAAATCCAGATTTTTATATGAGATTTAACAACTCATAAATGTTGACTTCAAATTCAAAATTTTATGCAGGTCAAATAAAATATATCTTTTAGCCAGATTGAACTTGTAGGCTGCCAATTTAGGAGCTCTGGTAAGTGAAGCATAAATGTCAGAGATCTACCTATTTTAGCAAACCATATATATATTTTGTATTGTTGTTCAAGTATCGTTGTCTCCATTTTCCTGCTACTACTTTTTCCCCACCCCACCCACCTCCACTTCCTACCCTCAATCCTTACCCACTTTGGCTTTGTCCATGGGTCCTTTATACATGTTCCTTGATCACCCTTTCCCTTCGTTCCCCTATTATCCCCCTCCCCTCTGGTTCCTGTCAGTTTGTTCTTTATTTCAATGTCTCTGGGTATACTTTTCTTGCTTGTTTCTTTTGTTGATTAGGTTCCACTTATAGGTAAATCATGTCTTTATAATAAGTTTGTAAAATAACTTCAATGGAAAATATGTAAGATATTAAATACCAACCCATTCAAGAATATTTGATGAAAAATAATTCCTAGAATTTTTTGAAGTGTTTCTAATTCCTCTGTTGATTGCTACCCATGGTGACAGGGGCCTGCCTGGTGTGTGATATTGACAATGTATTTGAACAGAGAAACAAGCAAACAAAATTTATTGAGAAGGCCCTGTTATGGGCCACAGGTTGTTTGAAGTGCCAAGTTACAGGGGTGAAAGCATAAAGGTACATCTTTGAATAAAACTTCTAGTTCATTTGTGGGGAAGAGTGTGACAGTCATCAGATTAACTAATGAAAAAGCTAATTTTACAAAGATATAAAACAAAATGTTCTGATAGACAGTGCTGGGGTTGGGATGGTGGCTAATTTACAGAGTAGTTAATGAAGGTGTCTTTGAGATCATGACATTTGAGCAGAGACCAAACCCACAAGAAAAGCAACCATTCAAAGATCTGGGGCAGAGCTTCTAGACAATGGGAATATTAAGTGAAGAGCCAGGAAAGCAGAAAGTAGCTTACTGTCTTTGGGGAACAGCAAACAGAACATGCAGAGGGGCGGGAGTCCAGTGAGCGAAGGAAAGAATGAAGGTAGGTGACGCTGGGGAAGTAGGCAGGGCCCACCTTGTAACTTAATTATAAAGATGGCCTTAGGGCCCAGGCTGCGGAGCGTGGATTTTATATGAAGTGCAGTCAATGAGGAGGCATTGAAGAGTTTTAAGGACAGTCTCTTTTATACTTGAAGCAGAGACTTCCATACATTTTTGGTTTAGACACTTTGAAATATTTTACATAGCAGCCCAATACATGCACATACATTCTCTCTCTTTAAATTTTATGAAAATGCAGAAGACGCTGATATTTTCTTCTTTATTCCATTCTGTTAAAAAATTCTGGTTTCAATTTTATAAACCAATTATGAGTCATACGGTGCAGTTTTAAGAACAGTGTGTTGAAAGTATGCCTACTGGTATCTAGATGAATTGTGGTAGGTCAAAAATAGAAGCGGGGAGATCACCAAGAAGGCTTCCATAACAGCAAAGGAGAGATATAATTGTCTTGAACTAAGATTGTCTTCAACCAAATAGAGAGAAGTGTCATGGAGAAGCAGGGCTGAATCTGAGGGAGGTTTTTAAAAAATCGTGTATCGAAGTACAAGTTATCTACAATAAAATCCACTCATTTTAAATACAGTATTTGATGTGTTTTCAATAAGTGTATATATGCACTTATTGAAAATAAGTGTTGGGAGGTATATATGCACCTAGAAGACATCTGACTTCTAACCTAAGATGTCATTGTCCCCTCTGCATCATAATTCAGAAAGTGACCCTAGACACAAGTCTGTTCTGTGTGTACTGCACCCCTTTATTTCCCTTCTTTCGTGGATTACTCCGCTGACTTTGCCTAGTGCTTGATATCAACCATTTCGAACATTTTATCCGGATGTCTCGTTGTTTTATTATGAGTGGGGAGGGTCTAATATAAGTTCTTAAACATGGTTCATGAGAGAGATTTTTTACAATAATATTTTATTATGGAAAATTTCAAACATACAAAAGTAGAGAAAGGACCCTATACCCTGGTTCTTATACCCATGGTTCACTGGTAACACTTCACAACAAAATATGAAACTTGTTCGTCTACACCCACTTCCCAGTCCATCACCGATTTTAGATTATTTTGGAGCAAGTTTGAGGAAGCATTTAAAGCAAGAAATGGGAGACTTTGTGCTATGTTAAAGGCAAAACTAATATAAAAGAAAGTCTTTATTTAATCCATACTTTTTTATTTAATACTTATTCTTGAAATATAGATCTAAATTGTTTTTTCTTAAACTCAGAAACCTGATAGCTTAATTTAATCTTTTTGAAGGCTGCCAAATATATTTTTAATTAATGAACTTTCAACTTTTAAGGCAGTTTATTTCTTTAGATCAAATTCAGAGCAAAATTGAGTGGATAGAGAGTTCCCATATCCTTTCTGTGACCACACACACAGCCTCCTGCCTTATCCACACCACAGTGATACTTTTGTTAAATTACAATGAACCTGAATTGATACATCATTATCACCCAAAGCCAGAGACTGTTATACATACATTTGATTTTTGTCAATATTTTTGTTGCTAAAAGCGTTAGAGTTATGCTGATAGTTTCAATCATTTATGTACCTTCTTAAGCATTTCAGGTGCATAAAATATAGTCTAATTTGGTTAAAATTGATAAAATACAAAAATCTCACAACTTAATGGCTGCCACATGAATAACATCTCTTGTTCAAAAGGAGGTTTGTACTGAGATTTTTTATTGTAATGAGTAGTCTGGAGTTTTAAAAATAAGCAAAGAAACAGCATGGAAATTTTTTAATATAATATTTATTATGTGAAAGAAACTATGCAATATGTACATATATACTATAATTTATAGTATTTATTCCACATCTTTTACATCAGTGGTTTAAAATGTCCTATAAAAATAATATATATAGTGTGGTTGATATCATAAAAGAAATCCAGAAAAATAAATAATGCAAATAGTTTTTCCGATGAGTTAGTGGAACTTTTTTCCTTTTAAAATTTCCTTTAGTACTGTTTCATCAATAAATACAAATTGAAATAAATGGAAAAAGAAATAATTGGAGGTGTGTAATAAATGAACATAACCATTAACTTAATTTACAAAGCATGATGGGCCCTGGCTGGGTAACCCAGTTGGTTAGAGCATTGTCCCAGATGCCGAGGTTACGGGTTTGCTGTCCAGTCAGAGCCCATACAAGAATCAACCAATGAATGCATAAATAAGTAGAACAACAAATTGATGTTTCTCTCTCACTCTCTCCATCCCTTCCTCTATCCCTCTAAAATCAATCAATAAATATTTTTTAAAAAACTGGAGAATATTATTCTAAGAGAAGTAAGCCAGGTGGTAAAAGACAAGTACCATATGATCTCACCTATAAATGGAACCCAATCAACAAAAAAAAGCAAGTAAGTGAAACAGAACCAGAGACATGGAAATGAACAAACTGACAGTGACCAGAGGGGACGGGGGAGGGAATAATGGGGGAAAGAAGGGGACAGGTCTTCAAGGAACATGTATAAAGGACCCATGGTCAAAGACAATGAAGGGTAGGATTGAATGTGGGAGGTGGGTAGGGAGGAGGAGAATAATGGGAGGGATAATGGGGACAACTGTAATTGAACAACAATAAAATAAATAAACAAACAAACAAACAAACAAACAAACATGATTGATCTCCCATCAGGAAACAAACAAAAACTATGATGATAATGAAGTCAGAATTGTACTGTCACTGAAAGGAGAAAGAAACAGATTTGAAACCAAGTTTAATCACAGGAAGAGTCTCTTAAGACAGAACGAAAGTTTGGAAATAATCCCCCATAGCTAAAACAACACAGTTAATACAACTAACGAAGCTCCACATGTCTTAGCTCAAAATATTATGGTTGGCAATTGTGGAAAGTTGATAATCTTATTGCCCCAACACTAAAGATATTTTGGACATGTATGTACAAGTTCAGGTGATTATAAGTTCATAGCTTTTATCTACTGAAAACAAGCTTATATTGAAGTGAAAATTTCACTGTGAGTAGTATTTTCCTACTATAAATTTTACATGCATAAATTTTACATGATTGTGCACTACACTAAAAATGTTTATTTTTCTAATGACGTAGAGAGTTTTCCTGAACAATGGATCATGATTGTTGAGTCATTCCTCTATTTTAAGTTCACTTAAACTGGACTCAATGATCTGTTCATCAATATTCCATTTCTAAGACCTTGTCAGTGCACAGCGCTGATGTGTGTGCCTGTGCTTCTGTGTGTGGTGTTATAAAATGACCATTCTTTAATTCTGTTAGTTAATGTTGAGATAAGTAAAGGTTACTCACCTTCCCTTCTAAACCTTGAACCTAGGTAAAAATTAAAGAAGACTCAACTAAATTATGCCTTCTATATAAAAATTTATTAAACATTTATTAGCAAGCAAGCACACATGAATGAAATGCCCCTATGGTTTGGTTTGTAGGCTTAAGAAAGTTCTAGCTCTGTGTCCTTTTAGGTGACCACCATGTTGCATACAAGCTTTAGTTGAGCCCTCGCTTGGTGGCTCAGTTGGTTGGCACATCATCTCTGACACCAAAATGTTGCAGGTTCAATTCCCAGTCAGGGTACATACCTGGGTTGGTTCGATCCCCCATCAAGGTGTATATGGGAGGTAACTGATTGATATTTCTCTCTCACATTGATGTTTCTCTCTCTCTCTCTCTCTCTCACTCTCTCTCTCACAATCAGTGAACATGTCCTCAGGTAAAGATTTTTAAAAAAGCTTTAGTTGGTACAAATGTCAGAATACCAGATACAGGATTCTCTCATCAGAGTCTTTTATAGTTCATGCCTCAATTATTGTTGCATTTTTAAAAAATAGAATACTTGCAACCCCTAAATTATAGCTTCATCAAGGTAACTCACATATAATAATACAACGTGCATGCTACAGTATTTTGAGGAATATTGCAGATATCATAATAGCATATGTGTTTGTAATACTAAAGACAATATGTAATACTTAGACAATAAAGACTCAATACAAAAAGACAATTTAAAAATCCTCGTCTACAACTTCTGTGACAAAATGTCATCTGAATCCTTGAACAAACCTTTATAACTATGAATTCCAGGGAGGAATTGTAATCTTATCTATCAGAACTGAATATATCACTAATTATAATAATAGGTACTATTATTGTCATGGGTAGTTGTAGTGATGGATTGAAAAGTCATAGCAATAGTAATGGTTCATCACCTTATTTATTCTCTAAAATAACTCAGCTACTTCATCTTAATTTTTCCTATGAAGAATTTCACATAATTGGTAAGCAACAGATATGGAACATAAATCCTCTACTTTTTGATTCTAAAACATGTACTTGTTTCCATGGCTGAACATTGCTTCTTTTTCTGTCTAATGTTTTATAAGGATTCCTATAAAATTTTGTAGATACATTTCTGTGAGAACTTCTAGAACCAGAATAGTTTATAGGGAATGAGCAGTTGACAGGGAAAGAAAGAATCTAGGGCCCTTCAGTTTATTAGAAGTTGTGCCAAGGGGGGAAATGTGAAAAACTTCATTTTTATTTATGAAAACATTCAGCTTCTGTGTAAAGATATGACTCAGATCCATTGAAAGTAGGTGGAGATGTAGTTTGTTGTTTTCTGTTTTTTTTTTTCCACATGAAAGTTTATGAGAAATCACAGAAACAGGGCCTTCTCATTAAGACTACTGCCAAAGATTTTGGACAATAGAATGACAAATGTACCTTTCGGGTCTACAGACAGCATAATAAGAGTTCAGACAAATGGTTTTGAAAAACAGTTTTTTAATGAGTACAGTTTCCTGGGGATAAGCCTCAGTCCTAAGCATACTTATGATGACTTTTTCCTCAATGATTATTATGTAAGTGTCTTTGATAAATCTGTAAATAGCTCTGTGTTATCATTTATGTTCAGAGGTTAAGTTTCTTACATTGGAAACTATTTTTAAATATTGTATACTCAAGAATTCAGGATTTTTTAAATGGTAAAAACCAAAAAAAAATAAAATAAAGAGCATGCTTTTGTTAGAAAAATATCAATAGCATTACATTTTATAGTTGCATATTGTCCTAACTCAAGATGCTATGACAAAATATCATACTGGGTGACTTAAAATGCATAAATTTCTTTCTCACGGTTCCGAGGGGTTGGCAAAGCCAACATCGAGGTGCCAGCGTGGCCAGTTGCAAGTGAGAGCTGCCTTCCTGGTTGATAGAAGCTGCCCGTTCCCTGTGTCCTCACATGGCAGAGAGGCAGAGAGACATCAAGCCTTCTGGTGGCTCTTTTTAAATATATTTCAGTGTATTTTTTAAAATTGTTGTTCAAGTACAGTTGTCTCCATTCCCCCCGCCACTACTCTCTCCCTGCCCTACCTACCCCTACGTCCCACATTCAATTCTCCCACTGTGGCTTGTCCATGGGTCCTTTATACATGTTCCTTGATGACCCTTCCTTCCCCTGTTATCCACCTCCTCCTCCCCTCTGGTTATTGTCAGTTTGTTCTTTATTTCCATGTCTCCAGTTCTTTTTTGCTCACCTGTTTGTTTAGTTGATTAGGTTCTACTTATAGGTAGGATTATATGGTATTTCTCTTTTCACCACCTGGCTTATTTCACTTAGCATAATACTCTCCAATTCCATCCATGCTGTCGCAAAGGGTAGGAGCTCCTTTCTTCCTGCTGTGTAGTGTTCCATTGTGTAAATGTACCACAGTTTTTTATTCATTCATTTACTGATGGACACCTAGGTTGCTGCCAGCACTTGGCTATTGTAAATGTGCTGCTAGGAACATTGTGGTCCACATGTGTTTTCAGAACTCTTAGGGTGTACTCCTATCAGTGGAATTGCCAGGTCAAAAGTCAGTTTCATTTTTGGTTTTTGAGAAAATTTCATACTGTTTTCCATAGTGGCGGAACCAGTTTGCATTCCCACCAACAGTGTACTAGGGTTCCCTTTTCTCCACAAGCTCGCCAGCACTTGTCATTTGTTGATTTGTTTATGATGGCCATTCTGACCTGGGTGAAGTGGTATCTCATTGTGGTTTTAATTTATGTCTCTCTGATGGCTAGTGATGCTGAGCATCCTTTCAAATGCCTCCGGACCTTCTGTATGTCCTCCTTGGCGAAGTGTCTGTTCAGGTCCTTTGCCCATTTTTTAATTGGATTGTTTGAGCCCTGGCTGCTATGACTGAGTAGATTGGATTGTTGTCTCTTTTTGTAAGGGTATTAATTTCATCATCATGGACTCATGACCTAATCTAACCTTGATTACCTCACAAAACCCCCATCTCCAGATACTATCACATTGGAAGTCAGGTCTTCAACAAATGAATTTTGGAGGGATACAAAATTCAGTCCATAACATATATTATCACCATGAAAGTCCAGAGTCATACCACTTATTTACAGTTTTTCTCTCAAGTGGAATAACAAGAAAATTATTCAAATAGGCATATTTTACTCATGGTGTATTAATACATATTTTGATTATCCTGATCATGGTATTAGAGAAATCAGTGCTTGACCAGAACTCTCCTTGGTACTTGTCCTAAAACTTTTTGATTTCTGAAGTTACTATTTATTATTTATGACTATTACTGTGAAAATTATGCAGAAGATGGAAGAGGTTGACTGCTGCTGAGGTGGCAGTGAAGTCTACTCAGGTTCAGATTTAGAAACAACAGCTATTATTAGGAAGCCAGCTATTTTGATATTATCAGGACCAGTGGTGTAATGAATGTGAGATTTGAGAATGAACTTCCTAAAGATTAGTCTACTGTCTGTTAGCATTCAAAGTGTCAAATCATTGTGTAATATGTTTTAAAAGGAAGTGAAGAACGTTGCTTAATCCAGTGAGTTTTTTAAATGGAAGAGCTTCTTCATATTATGGCATCATAATAATTAACAGGAAAACATATAATAAGATTATAGTGAATACCTACAGAATAATTACCTTAAATATCTATATCACTAATGTGTGGTGAAGTATTTAAGAAAAATTAATTCCAAACTTTTAATTAGACTCAAGAAACTCTTCTATCAGTCAAACTCAATTGTTTATTTAAACCACAAATTGGATTCATAGTCTTATTTTCATTCATGACAAACTTGGTTAAGAATAATTATATATCTGTAAAGTTAAATTGGTCATTTTTCCTCTAAATTTACAATTACAGTTTATTTAATGGTCCCTATTTACTAGCTCTTAAACAGTCTTTTATTCCTCATTTTTTTCTCTTTTGGTTAGACTGAGCCTTTCTGAACTGAGGTTCATTTGCTAGCAAAGAAAAGGGAGGACCTTTGTATTCTCACAAAATCTATTATACATAAATAGCTGAATGTTGTTAAAGTAGCAAAATGAATTCAATAGAGAGGTAAGATTTTTTCACTCCAAATGATAGAACCAGATCTAATTATAAGATGATTTTTGAGCTGAAGAAATCACTTAGAAAAATTTCTAAAATATGTTTCCACTCTTGTATCATACATATCAGAATTTGACATAAATCTAAACACTCCCATTTCCAGATCATGTCAAAAAAAATCTAAACTCTTTGTTTTGCAGTAGTTTTCAAAGGCATGGAAGCCCATTATCAAGAAGCAGTTCTTGTCTTATTAACACATTTCTCTTAAAATACAGTCATGCTAAATGAAGCTCTTCATCCCTGGGTGTTTGTTTCATAATTATGGGAGAGATAAAGAGGCCTTTTTGATAATTTTGCTTGAGGCACAGACTTCATATTGTGGTGATGCTTATTGCCATCATGGGGACAATAATTATATGATATTTATATAAATATATTTAAATGTATATTTGCTTATATATATTATATTTAGGAACGATAATTATATGTGATACATACACACTGATATATATGATTTACCTGAAGTTTTACTAAGTCTTGTAACTACATATTTTCTTTTAAATTTGGTTTGAAATAAAGCAAATATTAAAGGTAAACAAACCCTGAAGTGAATCCCACCTTCAACTTCATGGCTTTTCTTGATTTACTGTTAATGTTATTGAATTTCTTACTTTAACACAGCAAAACTCACCGGTCTGAAGCTCATCTGAAAATTAGAACCAGAATACATCAGTCAAACTTCTGATCAGAGCCTTCTCTTTAAAGCAGAGGCAGTGTGGTGTACTGGAGGCCACTGAGCTTCCATAAAAGGATGTGAATTTGAATCGAATCTTTGAATTGATTATTATTTTTGTGTCCATGAGAAAGTTGCTGAATATCTGAATCTTCGGTTATTTTCCTCAGTGAAATTGAGATAATAACTATCTCACAGGATCACATGAAAAAAATGAATAGGTGATTCAAAAGCTATTTTTGGCCCTGACCAGTGTGGTTAGGTTGTGTGTCCTCCCACAAAGTGAAAGGTCACTGGTTCGATCCCCAGTCAGGACACACGCCTTGGTTGTGGGTATGGTGCCCCATTGGGTAGCCTAAGAGAGGCAACTGAGAGATGTTTTTCTCTTACATTGATCTTTCTCTCCCTCTCTTACTCCCTCCCTTCCCCTCTCTCTAAAAATAAATAAATAAAGTCTTAAAAAAATACCCTGTTTTTGCACTGGAAATGCATCTGTAGAGTCATTCTTCTCCTATGTAAAATTCACAGATAAAAGTTGTGCATCTTTATTGGATTTTTTAGATATGCTAGGTTCTACCCATTTAAAGTACCAAAAGAGTTTCTAGTTGAACTGCTTTGGTGGAGAATTTTTCTAAAAATTATTTCACATATACTTCTTAAAATGCATGAATAGTAGTACCTTATATTTGCATATTTATTCATTCAATCATTAACAAAAATTTTGTGTCATGAGCAGTTCTGTGTCACACACTCTGCTAGAACGCACTCTGCTGTATAAGCTCATGGAAAAACAGGCATGGGTCCAGTTTTCACCAAGTGTGTGAGAACTAGTAGGGAGATAGACAGTAGACAGGTAAAAAAACCACAATCAATCAAATAAATGCCTACAAATTGTGATAATTGCTAAGAAGGAAAATGAGAGAGTACTACAAAAAAGGATCTTAATAAAGGACTGCCCCCTTTTTGGGGAGAAGCTGCAATATTGTCACTAGTATATTTAGTTTTTTAGGTATGTGTAAAGTAATAATAAATAGCCCTGAGTAAGCGTTCATTGGACTGTTCTATAATACAGTCAATGAACTCGGGTATGTAGACTTTGATATATTTTCTGATTGTGCAGAAGCAAAGTTCTTTTGATCCTTATTTAGGTATTTTCCTGATAGAGGAAGTTCTGAGGGTTTATTAGACAGCTGAGACATTTCTGGTGTTTGGGGTGGGGGAACTATGTATCTCCCATTAGTTTGTTGTCTCAGTAGACCAGGCAGTGATGTGTAATTATTCCTAATTATAAAATTGATTTTTACATTAGAAGCGTTTGCATGTAGTCACAACATATTTCTCTGTAGGAAAGGGCAGCATGTTTACTGTCCAGTATTAATGGTTTGGGTCCCCTAAGCTCAGGATTGTTTTGCTGTAATGCAGCCTATTGCAAGGGCAGATGTCATGTACCCTGTGGAATGATGAGGACCTCACGGGTAATTAATGGGATATGAGGGAACTGTGTGGACATCATTGGTGAGCATGTTGACCAGCTTGTTTGGTCAATCAGGGAATAAATGGTCCTCCATTTTTTTGCCAGTTAATGAGGATGAACTGGGGAGATGGTCATAGCCTAAACACTCAGAAATAGGCTCAAACTCAGCTGCAGAAAGGTATTCTTGTAGCTAAATATGACCTAGGTGTGGGGTCTTCCTTGCCAATCTCTGGGTTCCTTTAGATCCACCCCCTTGTGACAAGAAGTACAGACATTTGCCTGGCCTGGAGGAAGGTTCCGACTGTCTCCAGACAACAGTTATAATCTTACATGCTAAGCATGAAAGGAGAGGAATTTGAAACCAATAGCTAGAACTGTGACTAGTTCACTTGCAAGATGAAGGTATGGGGTGTATAACAGTTGTTCAGGAAGGTTGTCAACAGCTTGTCCATTTTACACTTCAGGCTGTCATACCAACCTTGGATCCATTAGAAGACAGTAAAAGATGTTAGATTTGTTGCACTGGGTATGAGCTGCCGCGAAGGAGCGTTGGCCTTCCTGGGGAGATTTCCTGGAGACAGAAGGCTCCTTTGGAAGCCACAGATGAGGTGCTGACTTGTATTTGGGCTTTTACTGCCCTGTAAGGCTAATGAAGATGATCTGTTAGAAAATAAGAAATTGACCCAAAGAAATCTCAACAATTCTAGAGTTATCCCATTTGCCTTGGAGAAGTCCCATAATTCTTATGTTGAAACAAGGATAGAACTTTAGAGATGTTATCATATTATCAGGGCAGTAGATGCCCTCAGTTAAAACAGACTCCTTAAAATAATCACTGTTGTACAAATCAAGCTGAAGTCTTCTAAAAGGGGTGAATGCCATAGCCACAGTCAAGGTCAGGGGTTGCCCAAGCTGAAATAGATAGTGTCAGTGATGATGATCCTCCTGCCCAATACAAAGCATTAATTGCATGGACTGAAAACTGTAGACATTCATATGATTGAGCCCTGAGCCAGCTGCCAATCAAAACTGAAAGTAAATGCACCTTGTTTACTAATCAGGAGCTGTTCTCTTTCTCTGTCACCCTAAATTTCTCCCTCTCTACCCCACCTTCAGCTTCTTTAAGGAGAAAGCTATAGGTTAAGAATGAGGCTGAGGTCTCTCTGTCCTGATGAAGGACCAAAATTCTTATGCGCTGCCCTGGCTGGGTGGCTCAGGTGGTTAGAGTACTGTCCTGTGTGCCAACAGGTTGTGGGTTCAATACCCAGTCATAGCACATATCCAGGTTCATGTTCAATCCCTTGTTGGGGCATGTACAGAAGGCAACTGGTCGATATTTCTCTCTCACATTAATGTCTCTCTCTTTCTCTCTCTCTTGTTCTCCCCACCATGACCCCTCCATCCCTTCTTGTCTATCTAAAATCAATAAACATATCCTCAGGTGAAAATTAATTTTTTAAGTTTTATATACTCATCCAAATGGTATGTGTGAAATGTTATTTGCTGGGAAACTCTGGAGAGGGGAAGGACACAAATGTCCAAACTTCCCACTTCACCATTCTGCCCATCCCATGGAGGGAGGTGTGCCTGAATTCAGTGATTCAGTGAAGGTGGCTTACAGGGTTTGCAGTGGGAGGAAGGAAGCTACTAGGCCTTGCAGACAAGACCCATTGGGACAGTTCAGTATAGCATTGTTGTAGCTTTCACTGCTGAGTTTTACATGATTAATTACACTGCAAATGTTTATAAAATCCAGCAGGGATTCCCCTGATCCCAAAGAGCTTCAAATAGAAAAGTGCTAATACCTTTGGGGGCCCCACAACCCTAGTGACCTCTGTTGAGCTTCAAGTCCCTGTGACTTTCCTGACTGGAGCCTGTGGTAAAAGGAGGTGGCCTCCACCTGGAGGTAGCGTGTGGAGTTCTGGACTCATCCATCCTGGCACGGATGCCAGGTACACTCCTTTTGAGTCAAACTGAACACCTGTAGTAGTGGCTTGAACCTCTTCAACCTGATATTCTCACTTGGGAGTGGTGCAGCTCGTACTCAATGAGTAGCAAGGTGGGAAGGGCCCGACAAGCTTCCGTTGTCAAATGGCGATGATATGGTCAGGAATGCAGCTGGGCTGACACCAGCAGTATCTTCTTCACAGGAGGTTCCGTTAAATGCCTGGGCCTGGTCCCTGGATGGATTGGCTAAATTGAAACCTAATGGTATCCACTGGGCTGCTGCGGCTGTTCAACCTCACCATCAGCTATGCAGAATGGATGTTGTCTGTGCTCAGTGTGCAGAATCCAAGGCAGTTCTCATAGTGCTGGCCAATAGTTTCCTTAATGGATCTTGTTATATATTTACTGTCTCTGGGAATGTTGCCAGTGACCTAGTTGTTTGGTCTGCCACTTGAAAAACTACCAACTGGCAGATTAAAAACATCCCTCTTGGGGGCCGCAAGCTGTGGAAATGGTTAAGCTGTCAGGGTCATTCAGGAAGACACTTATGGCGAGTACCTATTCTCTGATGAGAACCAACTGGAATCAAGTTGCTGGTTCAGCTGCACCAACTGCATTGCCGCCGTTGCTGCCTAGATTCATTATTGTACTGGACTTACAGCACACCCCTAGTCACAGACATGAAGTAAAACACTCTGTATTTCAGATGTCGGGGTGACAAGCGTAGATGATCAGTGACCCCTGCTAACAGAAGACCTGTTTGTCTCAGTGAGGGAAGATGCTTTACAGGTGTTTATCCCTGCCATCCCTGCGAGACTGACAGCATTGAACCCCCCAAGGGACAGGCATGGGTGCCTTACTGCGACTAACACTTTGTTGGGTTATGCTTTTGCCTGTCCATTTCAGTCAGCTAACTCCAGCCATGCCACTGTGGCCCTTGAAACTGATCTACAGATGGAAGTATGACATTGGTCCACCTTCTATCAGAGAAGTCAGGAGGCAAGATATTCAGTGGCCCTCCCCTGCTTCCTGTCATCCACAAGCATTTCATATTATTGAGTTTTGGAACAGTTTCCTTAAAATCAACTCAAATATTTATAATGCTGCCTTCCTGACCACATTGCGGTCCACGTTCATTAGTAAGACAATTTGGTGGTTGTGGAGTCCAGCTGGCCCAGTTACAGATCATCTCTCAGCCACTTCCTGAGTTATGATCACAGTGACAGGGGTGAGAGGTTATATCAAATTTTATATTTTGAAGATTTGAGTTATCCTCATCATTTCTAGACATGATGAGTCCTTCTTTCCCTTAATAGCTACCCTAGACCAGCCTGTTTGGTATACCCTCTGGGTGGCAGCCTAGTCAAAAGGCGTCGCAACAAAGGATTGAAACTTATTCTAATTCAGCCACTTGAATTTTCTTGATGGATTAAATCAGCCTAGATTGAATGATATTGATCACTTGATAGAGTAAACTGCTCTCCGAGTCTCCCTAAAGCAGACCTTATAAGCAAAGTGGGAAACATATGGTCCTGTGTAAAGTTAATAATGGCCTTGGCCCTCTTGCGTATGACATTTCTGATGAAAGGTCTCTGTGCTAGTAGGGGATTACTGGAAAGATGCAAAGCTGTATCAACTGAAACCTGACGCACGGTTTTATAGAGGTGGGGCGGAGCAACAGGTCTGAATATGTAGATGGAAAACCTTAGGCCTGGAAGGTGCAGTGGTCGGAGAACGTTCATGATTTTTTGTCTTGCAGAATGGCTCTGCAAGACAAAAAAATCTTAGAGCATTCCTTTTGAAGGAAAATGTCCCCCCATAATGTTGGAACCATCTTAAATTTAACTGACTTCGGGCTCTGCTACCCTCAACCACTCTGACATGATTTGAACACTGTTTCCTTTAATCTTACCAAGTCTATAAGCCACAGCAGAGAGTGACCCATCTCTTTCACCTGTCAGGCAAGGGCCTATGAACACCTTTAGATGTCTTCCCCACCATTCCCAGAGTTATTATTCATTCATTCTGTGGGTCAGATAAATGTGGCTCCTTAGTCATGTGGACAAATAGAGATTGAACTGACGGGTACCCCAAACAAGTTTTTGGAGCTGCACTGGGAGTTTTAAGGTAAGGTGGACACCGGCCAGCAATGTCCGAGTCATTATGGATGAATTAAAACATACACACAGACTACTGAGTGTGGTGGAGGAATAAGGACAACAGCATGGCTTTTCTCTCAAGAGGAGCAAAAGCTGCAGCCTCCTCCATGACAGGCCTTTATTCTAATAATATCTCCTCACATTCCAGGATGGTTCTTCCTCACTATCCCTGTTACATTACATCACAGAAGAAGGAAATTAGCAAATGAAAAGGCAAAAGTGGTTGAGCCAGTCACACTGGTCCCTGCAAGGCTCAGCATGGATTTTAGGAAGTTACAGTAAGCATTTGCAGGGTGAGGGAATCTTCAGCAAAGAGCAAACCTCAAAACAGCTTAGGTATATTGCAAATCTGATTACCCACGAGGGAACCTATCTGTGGGCGTGGGTCCTGTGCATCTTCGAGTGGGAGCTGGGCCCATGCCACGCAGAAGGGTCTGCCACATTAAGGCCCATCAATTGACCTAGAAGCCACATTGGAGACACCATCCACCTGTGCCTTCCCAACTGATGTCAATTCCACTTGTAGGCCCCCAACAATGGTAAAAGCCACTTTCTCTCTGGAGGCTCTGTGTGCATCTTGGAACTGTACTTACTGTGTAGAAAACTTTTATGTTAGGCATGTCATAAGAGGCTTCACATGTTTGAGGATTATAGATCATATACTCATCAAATGTGGTGTTCTGTCCAAAATAAAGCTTCCCTTGGTCACTCAGGGGATTTTCAGGGAGAGGTAACTGACTAATAATTTATGTGTGCCCTGTGGGTCATTATCTCTCTCTCCAATTAGAAAAGGTGATGCCAAATTTGTTATGATGTTAGCTGGAGTAATCAATGACAGCACTTTGGCCCTGGAGTGCTTTCAGCCCAGGCTCAACTCGTTAGCCATGCTCGTTATATATGACAGAATTGTCCTGCAGTTCCTCTTATGGGACAGGTTGGTATCTGCAGACCATGTGGAAAGGTCAACACAGAAACTTAGGGATAAAGCCACCTGGCTGTCTAAAGGCTGACTCTGGTGGTTTATGAGATCTGTTGAGCTGATTTGGTCTAGTACTCTGGGGCACGCGGTTGAGGTCAGTTCTTTAGGTTGGTCTAATCCTGTCGCTCACATAAATTTAAACAGAGAGCTGGAGATAAGGAAGGACCCAATGACTCTGGTTTCTGGCTTTATTTAGAAGAAAAATATTGGACAGTAAAGATAGGATTAGTGGAGAAGTAATAGAGTCTAGCACTAAGACATGTTAAAGTTTGATATGGTTGTGAGATATTTATAGAGAGATCTAAATTAGTAGTATCTGAGCATTTGGAATTTAGAGGATGGATCTAAGGAGGTGATAATAATTTAGGAATCTGCAGCATATAGATGGTATTTAAGACATAGGAATTACATGAATTATCTAGGGAGGAAGTACAGAACTTTATTGGTTGGGACCCACCTCCACCTGACCAGCTTCACTCCTTCTGGTTACCAGTGGGCTCTTGAATATACTTGGATTTGTCAGCCTTAACAGAAAAAGAAGGAAGAAGATTAAACAAGTGGCAAATATAATTACTTCATTGATTACTGTGTGGTGTTTGTTATACAATGGCATGGACACAATTTGCTAAATGTTTATTTAAAAATAGGCAATTAGATTTTGAGTTTTAGATTCTAATATAGATACCACATCAGTAACTTGGCTAAGGAGGCTGTTATAAATCTGTGGTGGCTGTTTCGTTTTGGTTCCATATGGTCTTTTTCAAACCAACAATTTAAGAGCTTATTGTACATACAGAAATTTTAAATTTTTTCTCTTCATTCTCCATGGTTTGAAGTTGTCAGAATTATATTAATGCACTTTTGTTTTCTTTTGTTTGCCCGTGTTGACTGTTTTATCTCTAGATTTCTAATATCTTTGGGATTTTTTTTTACAAAGCCATCTTATAGTCATTTAGTCAATAATGAGAAGTAGCAGGAAATACTATATATAAGAGCCTAGAGGTATTTTATGACTTTGGAGAAGGAGGGTGCCCGATAGATTGCTAGACAATAAACAAAAATGATGCAGGGAAAAATAAAGAAGAGGAGTAAGAAAGCCATCAACCTCATGCTGCCGATGGAGAATGAGTAGTAAAGGTGAATGGGAAGGATGCACCCCAGGAAACTGCAGTAACTGACTGACTTTCTCAAAAACGTGCTGTTATTTCTACCAAACCTACAAGGTGTCCTAATTGATTGAATTAATCTGGTTTTGTGCATCACTTTGAAGAATGTTCGTGCACTTAACAAATACTAGCACAGCACCGACGCGGCGCAAGTCACTGCTGTAGTGTGTCAGCTGTCAGCGGTCCACAGCAGCTTCACTTTTGTTGGAACGTGGGGCTGGCCTCGTGGATTGCACTGAAGTCACCGAAAGGCACACTTAAAGGAACTAGATAGAGTTTTTTAGGGTCAAAGTGCCATTTTCAGTATTTTCAAACATAAGAGAAAACAAGCATTTATCCATAATAAGGCTCTACTGGCTTTTAAAAAACATCTAGTTCATTTGATTTTGGCAATATTCTTAACTCATTTGTACCTGCAGCTCATGTCATCGTAATTAGCAGCACCAGTTGGCAGCTGTATCCCTGAGGTTAAGTATGGGTAATGAAAATAATTATTGTGAAATGAAATACATTTGGCAGCTGCCATCTTCAAAAATATGTGGTTCACATTGAAAAAAATAAATACTATACCATTGACACTTTGAGGTGGAAATCTTTATTTCTCAGGTAGAAAGATGAATTTGTAGAAAGAATTGTTTATCCATTTGTTCCAGGTCATGTAATTAGTTGGTAGGGGTACTTTGGGGCTAGAAGGGCATCCCAACCATATCTGTTCATAAAGTGTTATTAAAAAGCTATCAATGTAATTTCCCTCCTTAGTTTAATAGTCTAAAGTAAAGATACATCATTTTACTTTTTTTTTATGATTCTAGGAATACTTTGAGGCCCTGATGTCAGCTGAAATAAAGATTATATTTCTCATCAGAAAAGTGTAGTTATTTGTACTCTTTAAGAGATGAAACTACAAGTAACATTCGTTTTCATGTTTATATTTCCCTACTTACAAAGTTTTCACCACACATTGCTCATTTCCCCTGCCACCACCCCCCGCTCCCTCCTCAAGATTGGGAGAGAAAATGACCACCTGGTCAGCCCTCTTTACTTCATGAAGAATTTATTCTGTGCTCATCAGGGTATTAGGTTTGGTCCATTGGTCTCTATTATAACAGGAACAGACATAGATGTTGCTTCAGTGAATGTTTCTTGAGCTTTTAAGAATTAGGAAAATATCGAGTGATGTATAATCCCTGAAGAATGTAGCCATTTCAGAGCATATTCTGTTGGATTTAAGAATTTAAATTTATACCACAATACTCAAGAAGCTATAATTACTTGAGATTTGGCTGCAAAGACATTACTCTTTAGTGATTGTAACAATACTAGGAACAAAGAACTGAGCTGTCAAAATTGTGTCTCTGAAATAATTAATCAGCATGCCTTACTAACTCTGACAGAGCCAGGCAGCTGTCAATAAGTACTGTAGTGGCATCAAAACCGGGCTGCACATGTGCTGCGGGTGGAACGTTCAAGCTGATCCAGTTTTGCATCAGCAGCCGCAGCAGCAGCAGCAGCAGCAGCAGCCGGTACTGTGGGGAGACAGCGCCGTCTTCAGTTCCTAAGGGCACTGAGTTTTCTGCAGTGCTGTCCAAACCCGAAATAGGTAATGGCTTTTCACTCAGTTCCTCTCTTGAAAATGAAAACGACTTCAAGAAACACTTGTGCTGCAAATGACTCAGAATGAGGTATTTTTACTCCTTGGCTTTGCAGGTCTGTATTTGAACTCTTTGACTCACTGCATCATTTAGAGTCTGACTTGTAAAGATCAAGAGAAAAAGAAAAAGAAAAGAAAAAGGAATCATCCCAGAATTATGTAGACAATTTGGAGGCAGTAATTCCCATAATGCCTGTAAATGCTGCATTGAAATGTTGTAGGAGGAACTTACAACATGAGTTTAATCTTTCTTTTGACATCTCTGAGACACATTTTTAAAGTGATGAATTGGAAAAGTTAGATATTATTGTCTTCTCTGAAGAAAACAGTTCTTTTTTATAAGCCATTAGATAAGAGAGAATCTCACTGCCAGAGAATAGACTTGTTTGCATTATCCTTTCTCTTGAATTTAGCTCTTCTTGTTTATTTCTCACTTTATTAGAACATTACATATCTCTTTTTCCATAAACATAAAAGGCTTTATTTTAGAAATACTTTATATGAAATGATAACACCTCTATGTGAGCATTTCTGTGTGTTCATCCCTTCCTCTACCTCAGGTAAAAATACGTGAAAACCTAATTAAATAAGAATGTCTGTAATTATCTCCCCACTTTGTCAGCATATGTGTGTGTGTGTTTAGGAGAAGACAACTTTTGTACCTAATGGACAGATATAGGAATGAAAGTTCACTCTTACAGGCCTTCTCCCTCATCTCCCCACTAAATAAATAAATAAATAAATAAATAATAAAACAATTTTTAAAATATTAAGCTACAGAAAATGTTGGTTGGGGACTTTAACTAAGTACCAAAGCTTATTTAATCCTTATTTAAATCAGTATCATTCCTTAACTTGCCATGAGGTATTTTCTCTGCAGAAATGTTTTGTTTTAAAAGAAGTTAAAGTAAAATTTGCTTTTAGAAAATGTAATGCAGGGATTTAACTCTCTGAGTAGCTACACCAGTGTTTTGTGAATGTGTCACCATGACAGCAGGTTGATAGCCTAGGAACCAGGATAAATGCTGTCCCTTGGATTCCACTGAAAGACAGGAGCTGTTGATGGGGGTGACCTCTGATGGCAAGTCATCGTACTATAAGAGAAGGTCGTGGAAAACCATTGGTCTGAGCCAAGAGTGTTTACTCTCCAGGTCTCCTCCTCGTTAACCTAAATAACTGCACTGCCTCTGGAGCCCGGAGGCTCATGCCAGAGCAAGGTGTTTTTAAGGCTACCTGGATGTTGGTTAGAGACAATGAACCTCTCAGAGTGTTCCGTAATCCTCTAACCGGGTTTCATTCTGCTCACACTGGAGAGTGGAATTTATTGGCTGTTGAACTTCACACACATGCACACACACAACTTGCTTCCAAATAAAACTGGAATTAGTTTCAGGTTTTTGGACTTTGAATGAGGTAAGTTGTACTTAGCTTTTGATTGAAGCGTTATAATTATTATTATGTTACGTGGTAAGTCAAACCTCTAAGTATAGACAGTCCTAGCTCAGAGAAAAGTATTAGTTAAAATAAGTTGTATGGATTTTTCTCAGTTTTGGCACAAGGATGATAGAAGAAATACGTACATAAAAATTGAGCAAGTGGGTTAGCATAGAGAAAATCCCAATTCTGCCTATGTTGAAACTAGTAAATACATTTGTCTTTATAAAATTTAACTACTAGAACAACATTTTGTTAATGCTCAAAGCAATGCAGGTGATTCAATATTTGACAGTTAATAGATTACATTTATTAGAAAATGTTAATAGTTGACTTTGAGGATTTTTCTCTTATATGTACATGCTGCAGTGTTTTAAAGATTAATACCAGCTATTTGAATGAAAGGCATTTTAGAGAATTTTCATTTTGAAATTTTGTGCTGAATTTGGATTTTTTCATTAGATTTAAAATATAGTTATCTCAATGAGTGTTTTATATTTTTAAGAGGGCAAATATTTCTACTCATGTAACTTTTATCATCTTTTTCTGAAACTTAATGTAAGATCAATTTAATTTTAATTTAAAAAATTGTTTCTGGTTGGTTCTACCTTCATTTGGATGTGTACTTGAGCATGTGCTTTGATTTAAAAACTTTATACGGAAGCCTTTGGCAGCTCTGGCTTAAATTGTTTAAACACAGTTTTATATCTTTGAATCTCATGAAGAAAGAGTGTGAATTGCAGTTTTGCTGTACCCAGGGACTAAGATGTGGGTGAATGTCACAAAAATTGAAGTATCTTAAAGATTTCTTTTGTCCAAGACAACTGAGAAGAGCTTTGCTCTCTTGGTGCTATTACATTATTCTTGTGAGAAAAACACAATTCAGGAGGAGAAAATATCCTCTAAGGCTAAGTCTCTGTGAAAACTGATTTACTGCCAGAGTTAGATTGTTTAGGGAACCTGTTTGAAGAAAGGGAGGATGAATTATCACAGCCAATAAGTTTTCCAGTTTGGTTTCCAGGGTCTACTGAGCATCAGTCAGCACTATCCAGTTTCCTGCTCCTTTTCTTAGTTGCAGTTACTGTTTTCTGAATCCTGCGTAATTGAATCATGATCTTGCACTACCTTATTTTGCTTTTTGAGTGTTCATTATTTGTCAGAAGTTTTCCAAGCTACTAAAATGTTATTTATCAGAAATGGCAACCCCCCCCCACCAAATACCAATAAATATATAATGCTTTGTTTTATAACTTCTTAAAGAGGGAAAGGGAAGGAGGGAGGGAGGGTGGGAGAGAGGGAGAGAGAAGAAAGGCCAATTTTTTAATCCTTACTGTTAGTTTTCTCTTTATTCCTCCTAGTTCTTTATAAATTACTGCTCTTAGAATTTTTAAATTGTTTGATCGGACTCTTGGAGCACATAGCAGCCGGCAGAAGGAAGGTGGCTGTGTGTGTCCGAGGGCAGCGTCTCACATTTTGCTTTGGGGAAATGGTGCAAGCCAGTTCTGAAGGTAATGCAGCTGCTAAAGAAATGCAAAAGCCAGATGACTTCATAAGGGTGTCTACTGAGGAAGCCAGGATAAATTGTCCTTAGAACCCGCTCTCAGAAAGCCATTTTAATTGAGGTCAAAGAGGAAAAAATCGTAAGTATATCTCAATTATTTATTAGATTTATCTAGAATGAGACCTTCACTGCAGATAGACCTAACCTATAATTTCTGTGCTGTTTAACCCTTTAGTTTAACCACTGTGTGGATCCATTTTACACTGAGACTACGGAGAGAACTTACTTCATTCTCGATGGCAGACAAATATGTGCAGTCACAAAAATTGTGAAATTATCTAAGTGTCTCTTCATCTAGTGAATCAGTTTTTGAATTTAAAAAGGCTTATAATAAATTGCATAGATTTTACTTTAATTAGTACAGTTAATGCTACTATTTGGTCTTACCACACATTTATTTATACGTGTGAATATGCTTCCTATGTAGCTGTTCTGTCATAGGCCCTTAGCTTGTACGTGATTCAAAATGTTGCTTTAGTTTGATAGAAAACCCGCTCAATAGTAAAAACCCCAAAATGTGTGTTTTCTAGTGTGCAGTTATACCACAATCTAGTTTTATTAACTCTGCTAAGAATTTCATTTTAGGATTAAAACCTGAGGAAAGGTGACTTTTATAAGCTTTTTAAAAAACAATGGTTATACAAAATAGAATTAAGATATAAACTACTTTAGATTTTTAAACTCAAAAATGGGCTAAAATAGTGTAAAAATATCAGCTTAAAAGGCAGCATGCTCCAGATCCATTTTTTTATCTTCTTGCATACATTTTAATTTTAAAAATAAAAAACTAATGCCAACACCCCAGAATTTTCTTCTTATAAAAGTTGCTATTTGAATGGAAGATTGAGAATCTAAAATTCATGAAATTCAAAAATATAGATGTTTTTATATACTTATTTTAACCACATGCTCTGAGAAATATTTGCATCATATGAAAGTTAATCTTCTGTTTATAAATACATACTGATATGTACTGTTCAATTTAAAAATTGCCTTTAATATTTTATTGTTTACTTTTTATCCATCAATCTGTTTTTAAAATTAGAGAATTTCCCAAATTTCCTTAAGAGTAATTGCAATACCATTGGTCACATGAAAGTTTTTATATATTTGCTGAAAATATGTCTTAAAGTTTATATATATGTATTCAAACCTAAGAGAGATTTTAACAGAAGCTTGTACTAAAACTATTGCATATAAATTAACCAATTATATATTAATAAACCAGACTATCTCTATGCTAATCATCACTAAAGTTGAAAAGGTCAGTTACCAATTATATGTAATAGACAGTGGTATTAGGTGCGTTAGTGTGTTACACAATGATTGATATTTATGCTTTAAAACAAATGCTAGCCAATCTATGCCTGTGGCCAAATTCTTTTGAAGTTTCATGACTCAGATGAGCCGAATCTGTTGCATGGTAGAGGGCTGTGCTTTCTGAGGGCCTATGTGCTTGGCAGGTCATGATAAATGGGGAAGATTTTCTTAACCTTTTGGTCAACGCATTCCAATATCTAAAAAAAGAAAAAAAAATAACCCGAAAGATATAGAAGACCTAAAATATCACTAGCAAGATTTTGCTATTTAGGGAATAGGGTCAATTCTCAAAATTATTTTTAAAGCATTATTTGTATGAATTCATAAATCTTCACTTGAGTAGAGGGGAATCGAAGGCTAAATATTTTGATATTTAATACTAGTGAAATTACTTTTCCCTAGTTCAACGAGGAAATATACAGTGAGTTAGTAATTTGAATTTACTTGCAGTAGATTTACCAAATTAACATAATGCTCAATAAGTTTTAGATCTTGGTTTAGAATTGAATGTTCCTCTGCTTTTTTGTTGTTTCAACACTACTGTGTCTGGTGACACCCAGGTCTGTGAGGAAACATGTGAGCAAAAGGTGTAAAGGAGACGAAGCCGCATATATAAGTAAATGTCTCCTAGTTGTTCAAAGTGCACATTTGTGAGAAAAAAAATTCTTTGAACACTTACCCGTCACATGTATGCAGAGTGTTGCGGCTGAACAATCTAGTCCTGTTCCAAACCTGGGGGGAGTGGAGGGCTTTCATATGAGCTGTAATGTGATATGTTAAGGCATCTTATGGTTCCTTTTGTGGCATTTTAAGTACTGTGCTACCTTTGATATAGTCCCTTTTGGGTAATAATGAAAAACGTACCATTAGAAGGAGTTTGAACATTTCCTGAATATTTCATATAATATATTTGGAGTTTATGGCAGGTGACAAAGGACTATGGCATAATTAAGGAGAAAACGTGCTTAAGAATTTTACAAGTTTATGTGGTTTGACATTTGATTTAATAGGTATATACTATACAAAAGTAATTATGCTTTGTTTGTGAGTCATTGTTACATGTTGCTTTTAAAATATATCTAACCTTGCGATGAACTCTCAAATAATGTGGACACTGTTGTGACAGTTGTGGTTGATGAAGAGTTACAGCCTAGAGGATCTTTTACATTTAAAAACGCAACTTCTCCCCGGTGTGGGATTTTGTGTAACATCCCTCCCCTAAACCTGGGTCCTGGATATTAAGGTCTTGTCCAAGGCAGTCCAATTACTAGAGGGGTAAAATAATTTGTACTTTAGGTTTTGGGGGGTGGATTTTTATTGATTAAACTTCTGCCCTACTACTCACAGCGTACGTGTTTATTTTATTACTCTTGCAGTTAAAGACATAGTATTCAATTGTACCTTTGTACTTTATGTATAACAGTTAAAGATGGTTATGGCAATTTTTCTTTGAACTAAAGTCAATGCAGGCTTCCAGTGATGCAGTAGCATTAACTCACAGTTAGAACAAATAAGTGGTAGCTCAGGCTTTTCGAAACTGATACTGTGTGTGTGGGGGGGGGGGGAGAAGCCTGGGTAAGCAATGATAAAGAGGTTGAAAAGGGATATACTAAGAAAGAGGAGGAGTAAAGAAACTTTCCTAACCCCGTGAAAAGGATTTCAGAAATGTATGAGTTTTAGAGCTGCCAAAGTGTTGTTTCTAAGAAAGGATGACACTTTATGAAAGTAGTATTAGATTATTTAGTCATTAGGTTTTTACAAAGCCTGTCTCCAGACTTTAGTTTTTTGACCACCATTGGCAAAATAACATTATATATTTTTTAAAAATCTCCCAAATTTGTATGAGCATATTAAGTAAATATATTTTTAAAACTCTATCTGACAACCTTTCTGTTCCAGAAGTTTTTGTATGGCTTTGAGTTTTTAGCAGTCAAGAATTGAATTGAAATGTACAAAATGTAAAACAGGTCTCGCTGGGAAGTGTGGAGGCGTGTGAGTGAAGGCCCGTTTAGATCATGACTCTCCATGGTTGTTTCTGTGTGGGTCCAGCAACACAGCCATTCTATGCTGATCTCAACGTAAACTATATTTACTTGGCTGCACAAATAATCGTAGGTTATCTCGTTGAAGTTATCTCATTTTATGCTAAGTTCTATTAATGTAAATTTAGAAAAAGAACATATGTTCTAAGTAAGTAAGCATTAGAATAACTTTTGACAAAAGCCTCTATTGAAAATATTATATATTCTGTCAAATAACCCAGCTAGAATTATTTGACTCAATATTTAAATTAATTCATATATCTACTTTTATATTTTCTTGGTTCTGTTACTATAGGCATTCTGAAGTAAAATTGAAAAGAGATATTTACTTTATTCTACTGACTCAGGAACAGGATGACCTAGGGAGCCATGAAACTCTGAATATTAGTTGGTTCAAATGATTTTTAAAAAGTAAATGTGTTAAAAAAAAAGGGCCATCTAACTGAAATGTATTAAATCAGAGCATAATTTACATTGCTAGATTAAAGGTGGTGTAATTATAAGAAAATACTTTATATTTTCATTAAGTAACATAAAATTTAAATATGATTAACTTCTAAGTATTAGAAAATATGAATAATGCCACATAGTGATTGATACTAAAAGAAGTCTCTTATTTTCACTAAACCAGAACCTAAAGGTAACTCATTTTGCTTTATTATCCAACAATTGTTGACAACAATTTGTCTAATTTAGTCACAAAGTACATTTTATAAAATGTACATTAATATATAAACTAGGCTTTGATATGCTACAGTATTTGTATGAGTATTATTCAGCCTGATTCACGTTTCAGAGTATTCACATTTGAAGTCAACCAAAGCTGACAATCTAGTTTACACTATCTTTTCTACACGGTGCAGTGAAAAACTAAAGATTTTCTAAAATATCACCTGTAAAAATATGTATCATAAATCACTCATCACATTAGCACACTTTCATTTTTCAAATTTTTATTTTGGAAGTAGTGTCAGAATTGACCTTTTATTATCACTGTATTGTGTGCTCTAAGATGATCATTAAAGGTCATTTCAAAACAAAATAAAGTTACAAAAAAGTCTTCTAAAAATGTCTTCTTCCATTATTCAATCCTTTACTTTTTTATTGTTGTTAATGTTTCAGGATTTATAAACAGCAAGATTAAGTAGAAAATAATTGGGATAATTGGTTCCAGCTTTTTAAGATGGAGGATAAGATAAAAGAAACTTGTTCTTTTTTGCAGATTTTTATGAGTTAATTATGTTTTTACTTCTTACAAAAGTTAATTCATATGAAACATCTTAAGCTTCTCACAGCATCTCATAGTTAGAAAATATGAAAATTTTTAAAGTAATTTTTATATTTAAATATAATAGTTGTAGTGCAAAATATTCTAGAGGTTATGTTTTCTACATTTATTTTCCAGACGTTGAAAGTTTTCATTATTCCCTACACCAAACCCCACATACTTTATAATTTATTTTAAAAGTACAATTTTTTTCAATTACTGTTTACATTCAACATTATTTTGTATTAGTTTCAGGTGAAAAAGTACAATTTCTGTTATTCATGTACACACAGCCTAAAAAACTTGAAGAATGGGTGGTATTGTCAAATAAGAACAAGAATTTTCTGTAAGTGTGTAATGTAATAACATTGATCAATCTTCTCTACTTTTTTCTACTTCATGTTCTCTTGATTCTTACTACTGCTGACATTGTATTCATTGTTTACCTGTTTATTTATTTACTGTGTATCTCCTTCACTGGAGCACATGATTCATGCAGTCAGGTTATCATCGGTCTTGGTTAGTGGTACTCCACAGAAATATGGCGGAAGCCACATGTGTTTTGAGCTTTCTAGTAGCGGCATTGGAAAAGTAAAAAGAAACAGAATTTATTTTATTTAACCCAGGAGATCTAAAATATTATTTATTTCTCAATATAAGAATATTGAGATTTTTTATATTCTTTTTCATACAAATTCTTTGAACTCCCATGTGCCTTTTGCACTTACAGCACATCTCAGTTCGGACTCGCCCCATTTCAAGGACCAACAGCCATGTGTGGCTGGTGCTAATTCTGTTGGACTACTCAGGTCTAGTTCATGTCCATTTCTAGAATGGTCTCTAGTATGAATGAGTGAGTCTTGCTATTTCAGACATGAAACAACAAAATAATGGAAGCTGTGTTTCACATTAGATGTTTTTTGCAGTTTTTTGGGTGGTGGATGCTAGAGGTATTTGGATATTTTCTTTAGAACATTTCACTCTAGATAGAATTTAAATGTTATTAGTGCTTGGTAAAAACTGGTTTCCTAAGTAACCCAGTTTAAAAGATTTGCTTAATAGTTGATATAAGAAGTAACTGGTTCTTCTTTAAAAAGCATTCCATGGAATGTTTCAACTCAGTTTTGTTTTTTTTAGAGATCTAATAAAAGCCATTGGCAAATCTATCATAGGCGAGAAAGAAAGGCTTGAGGTATAGCACTCAGTTCTGATTTCATCCCTGTTAGTGCTGCAGCTGTGGGACATTGAACCAGAATTTTAACCTTAGTTTTCTTTGAGCCTTAGTTTTCTCATTGGTAAATCAAAGGTTTCATCCATCATACTTGTCTTCATAGATTAAATGAGAGTGTATATATACATAGTCCAGCCCAGTGGATGGAAAAGAGTAATTGCTTAACAAAGAGCAATAATTATTATTGTAATGCAATGAAAATTGAACTTTTAAATATTAAGACTTTTTAATCTTCATTTTAAACATTTTCGTTTATATGTTTATGAATTTTAGGTTCTTAATATATACTGACTAAACTGTCTTTATAAATCTTGATTTGAAGTTTACTACAGAAATTGCTTTTTGATTACTTTTTTTAGTTTTCAATATTGACATCTGTGAATTGAAGAAAACCAAGTATCTACCTAAGCATTGTGCCTCACATATAACAAACACCAAAAAATTATAGGTATTATTCATTCATTTGTTTTTTTTTTAAATCACTGTTTTGGTACATTTATAGGTTTACTGTATATTAATGATAATCTTAAAATAGTTAAATTTTTAATTCTTTTTTTCCTGCTTTGATGTTACATTATGTCAGGTTAAAATTCACAATAATGCAGCCACTTCAATACATTCAGCACAATTCATCTTTCCCCTCCTGGCGGTTTTTGCCCACCTCCTGTGTGTCTTATGAAAACTAGGGTTTGGATTTAAATTGTGGGCATGAAATTCCACTTCATTTCTTGGCCCGCTTGCTTCAACTTTGTTCAGAACAAGTTCAAAACTAAATTGGTGGTCATTGAAGACAGTAGGTTCTATATATTTTGTAATAATATTCTTTCTTCAATAGCATATATGTTTCAGCAGTCACCATTTAATGAAGTGTTGCTGATCTCTCAAATGGGAGGGTGTGTTCAAATTTAGGTAAAACTTTCCATTCGGCTTCTAATTTCGTGTTCAAGACACTATAAACATACAACTTTCTTAATGATTCATTTAACTTTTCTCCATCAATTTAAAAATAAGGTTGGGTTTTAAAGTATTTTAAAGTCATAAGTTTCCTTTTTTTGGTTTTTGGTATTACTAAAAATTTTTTTCAAGGATAGAGTAAAACATCAGATCATAGTCTACTGTGTACTTTGCCTCCATCAATAACAATATTCTGTCAGTTCTTTCTCAGAAATATCTGTCAACAACATCCTCTCAACTCTTTTCTTGTGGCTCCTGTCTTAATTCAGGTCTTTAGCATCTCTCATGCTGGATTGAATTATTCACTTAGTAAACTGGTATTTGGGGATGGTCTTAGTCCATTTGGGTGGCAGTAACAATATACCGCAGACTAGCTAGTTTGTAAATAACAGAAATTTACTGCTCATAGTTTTGAAGTTTGGAAAGTCCAAGATCAAGACACCAGCATCACTGTGCCTGGTGAGAGCCCGCTTTCTCATTCACAGCCAGCTCCTTGCTGCGTCTTCAGTGGTAGAAGGAATGGGGCGGGCCTCTTTTATAAGAGCATGAATCCCAGTCATAAAGGCCCCACCTTCACGATCTAAGGACCACCCCAAGATCCAGCTTTCTTATCTTTGACGGTTAGAATTTCAACATACGAATTCTAGGAGGACACAAACATTTAGACCATAGCAAGGAGCGTCTACTTAAGTTTAGGGATGTAGTGATGTACAAAATCAATGCCATCTCTGCAGTCCTAGCAATTGTACTTTCCTGTTGCATTAGGCTTTTATCTGTCTTGCAGCCCTCACCTTGTACTCCTTCCACACTAGCTTCTATACCATGTGTTTCTGAAAACTCTCAAGCAGTCTTCACTGGCCAAGATTATACTGTGGTACCTCAGTACTCGTTGTTAATTTGTTCCTGAACTCATGGTGAGTGCTGAACCCAACAAGTACCAAATGATGAAGCATTTTCTCTTGCAAGGCAGCTTCCTGACTCACGCAAGCTTTAGTACGTGCAACGAATCCTGAGCAAGCACGGCATGCTGAAACATTTTTTCTCATCAAAATGCAACGAGTACAGGGTTTGACTAGTTCTGAAGCTGATGAGTACTGAGGCATGACTGTATTCCAAATTCTTTACCATTTATAAGGTCTTCATAATATGGTTCCTCTGGAAACTCCATGATGGTGAAACACCTGCTTTTCTTTGAGGCTTATATCCTTTAAGACTTGGCTCAGAAGTCCCTTCCTTTGTTGCCATCCCCACCTTCCTTTGACTGGGGCAGACTGTCCCCTGAACACCCACGACACTGTATGACCTTTCCTACAGTAGTCATGGTTTCCTAAATATCATTTTGCCCTCATTTGACCATGAACAAATGAATGAACCTCCTAAAAAGAATCACTTTGAGTAATGCGTAGTTCTTACATCATCTAAGAGAATATCCATACTTCAATATTTTATCACATAGGTATTAGCTGTGGATCTAGGACACTGTGAGTACGAGATAGTAAGTAATCAATAGATGTATCCTCTGCCATTACAATTACTACTTTGAGAAAAAATTAAAATAATCAGAACTTTCTGATAATTATTTTGGGAATGATGTTTTATATAGCTGTAAGTATTAAAGAAAAAAATTCCTTGTCTTTTGAACCATAGGAAGCTTGTCTGGTTGTGACTCTTGCTTGGGAGCGTATGTCTAGTTTGTCTGTGTGGTCTGCAGCTTCTTCAGTCAGTCCCAGAGTAGAATCATCATAGTCTTGGGGAAAGTGATGTTCACTTTGGGACGATTTCTGCATATTCATTGGACATTTCATGTACTTTATGGTGATGAATCATAGGAATGAACCACTGGGAAAGAAGGGTAGGTTTTTTTTTTTTTTTTTGGTTTTCTTCCTTTTTAGTTTTTCTATTTCATGGAAAAAATGTTAATAGACATAAGACTTTTGTGGGTTTTGTAGTAAATTCTATGTTGACATTTTAAGAAAAGAATTTCCTTTTTTTCTTTTTTTTTAAACTAATTACTCTTGGAAACATTTCTTCACCCTTCCATCTCATGGTTCTGAATTCCATGTTAAGAGCATAGAAAATGTTACAAATAGGGTAATCTCTTTGCTAATCAGTTTTATTTTTATATTGTATAAATGTATACACAGAATGTAAAAGAGAGTACACTTAACCAAGCAAATAATTTGTTTCCCAGATTATAAAAATGTCTTGGCTTAGAATTAATAGCAAAAGACAGGTTTTTGAAAGTGTAGGGGTTTTCTGTGTTTGTTTAAGCATTCTTCCAAGTCAGAGGAGGGAAGAATTACCTGTGTGTTAGGAAGACAATGTGGTATCTTTAGAATTCAAAGCATACTCTTCAGTGATGCCACTTGTACTGCAGTTCATACCACGGAGTGTATTCAATAGACTTATCTGTCATTTCCAAGCTACACATTGGAATTTAAAATGCCTTGTATTCTTTAGGTTGTGTGGATAAACCATGGTAATCTAGACACCCAGAGTACATGACCATGGGCTTGGAAATGTATATTGTTAATGCTTCATATTAACTAAAGGATTTTTGAAATTGAGTCTACTTTACATATAATATACCATTAAGACTATAATAAACATGAGTATCTGTGCTTGCAGTTAAATTGCAAAAAAAGGCTTTGTGCTTTACCTTATTATAGAGAATGTGTTGGACACTATTGTGCAGAAATGGATAGCATGCCCTTGAAGTAAAAGTTATTTTCATTCTTTACCTTTTGTGGGTTAAAAACCACAAAGTTGAAATATAGTCTGCAAAATATGCTGCAAATATATGTGAGAAGCCCATGAGCAATGTTGAAACTTAATTAATACGCTGAGAAATATAT
This sequence comes from Anoura caudifer, assembly GCA_004027475.1. Classification (NCBI taxonomy): domain Eukaryota; kingdom Metazoa; phylum Chordata; class Mammalia; order Chiroptera; family Phyllostomidae; genus Anoura; species Anoura caudifer. Next base: position 175,819 of record PVKU01000318.1, on the reverse strand, counting down.
AAAACATGCAGCCACTGGATTGAGAAAATGAAAATTCATATATGAATGTTTTAGCTAACACCATGCTTTGCCCCCAGAACCTGGTGTTTATTATTGTGTGCTTTAGTAGGAGACAGAAGTAGTATCGATTGAGAAAACATTTCTTAGTGAACTGAGAACAGTATGGCTTTCTAGTTTCTAAGTGGGAAACCTGGTTCTTTGGTTTCTTTGTTCCTAGTTAAGCTAGTCCCGAGCTATTTTAGCTGAACATTTTATATACTAATGGAGTCTAGGGAAGTGCCTTTGGCAGCTGTTCATGGGAAAATAATGAAATACCCTATTTAGTACTGCATGCTACCGCTGTAAAATGTGGAGAGTATTTTATAGAGATCTTGGTGAACAGAGCTGTATCCACTTTAAGTTTAATAAGTGTGTGAACCTGAGTGAGGAAGTTGTATTTTCATATGAGAATAACTAGAACTCTTTTCTTACAGGTAAAGAAAACGTGCACAGAATCAGATGTTTCAGAACCTCAGAATTCCAGGTACAGTAAAATAGAGGCCGAGACTTTCTAAGAAAATTTGCAATTTTAGAGAACTACTAAGATGGTATATTCTAGATACAACTGTAATTTGAAATACTGAGTTTCTTTAAGAGCTTAATCTTTGTGGAAATTGTGTATTATACTGATTAGGGTGCCATTAATCATTATATCAATAAATAGGATAATGATTAAAATCAGCTTTAAAGACTAACAGCAGGAACATCACCAGAAGTACTTGAGGACATCTTCCCTTAGCACTCATTATTTTACCTTTGCCTTCATTTTTCTTACTAATCTCTTATCAAGTATTTGCACCTGAAATTTTGCCACAAACTTGGTAACTTCCAAATTTATATTAACCAAAATAACTATAATATTTCTTTTCTTTATTAATCAAACATTCCTAGATTTTGTGAATGCTGTTAAATTGGAAAAATCAAAATTAACTTGACATTTTCTTCTGGTTATTTGGAACCCATAGAAATGATGGATTAAAGTGGTCAGGCCAGTATATACAGGAATTTTTAGTTGCTTGGTGTCAGATCAGATGCCCAAAAGGTTTTTCAGGCCTACGTATTTTCATTTTGAGATCCAGAGCTCAATTTTAAATAGAAAAATAAAAGTATTATAAATATCATTGCCATAATAAACACATATCCTTAATATGATATTAATGATCTACCTTAACTTACTGCATTAAGACATTGTATTTAATGGTGAGATGGGTCTTAGTTTATCTGATCTTACTTGCTCCAGCATTTGATGATGTACATAGCAATTTCCTTTGTGTAATAAAACAATATGGCTCTAGGTAAAGTGTTAATAGCTGCCATATATTCTCTTTTTTTAAGATTTTTTTTATTTTTAGAAAGAGAGGAAGGGAGGGAGAAAGAGAGGGAGAGAAACATCCATGAGTGGTTGCCTTTTGCACGCCCCCTACTGGGGACCTGGCCTTCAACCCAGGCATGTGCCCTGACTGGGAATTGAACCAGTGACCCTTTGGTTCACAGGCCTGCACTCAATCCACTGAGCGACATCAGTCAGGGCCGTACATTCTTTCTGGACAGCAAGTACATGTTTGTACAGTCCATTTCCAATTTGAGTAGCCTTTTCTTTGTTGTATGCAGTATGATAGTTCCATGATTAATTCCTATACACCTTGTATTAAAATGATTGTATTTTTGAAGGTTCATCAAGAGTATATAATCTTCTATAAAATTTTTGACATTTGATCTCTTTTTTTTTTTTTGTAGCTAGGTATCAAAGTAGAACCAAATAGTTTCAGCTTATTGGAGAAGGAGGAAATGAGTGAACTATTATATATATATATATTTTTTTTTCCCCCCTTACAAAGCAGAGTAATTCCAAGAGGCATGGAGAGGAGCAAAGGCCCAACTCATATTTCTTGTGGGCATTTTCTTTCTAATTATTTTACTGACCTCTGTGAGTGACATACCTGTGACTTATGATTTAAGTAATTAGATAATTTTTGCAAGCTGCTAGTCTTAAGGGTTACTAAGAAAAACAGAACAATATCATCATTCTTATTTTTACTATTTCATATCAAAATATTTTACCCTTCATGCTACTCAAGATTTTTGGCCCAATAATATTATGCTTAAATATCAGTAAGTCAGAGAAGAAATAGAGTTTAGAGCTCAGTGTGTTTAAACCTAGAATTAGAGCAGGAAATCCCAGGTTCTATGGCCTTAAAAGTGCAATTTTATTTTTAATGCAAATGATGACTATTTAAGTGACTACTTAAAATATATTTTATCATTTTATAATATTCATCAGATATTTAATATATAATGTTAATATATTAATGTATATTATGTGATATATATTAATTGAAAAGTAACTTGACTTCCTAAAAACTAGCAGATGGTTGCTGTGATTAACTTCCTAATCTATAACATAAACAGGTAAAATTAGACAAGTTAATTTCTGAGGATGGTAAAACATTGTGATATCAGAAACAAAGCAATACTTACATATTAAAATACAAGCTGGAAAGACCTTCAAGTGAGCTAGAATCATCTATTGGTTCAAGGTTGCTCAGAGACTTTGGTGGTAGCTGATCTCTCCTAACCTCTGGTGCAAAAGACAATCTCCATACCCTAATAGTGTCTGTAACATAAAGATGTGGCTCCTCTTGGATTCTCCATTTATTCATGAGTGTTAGGTATCGAAGTGCCAAAACTAGCACTTAATTAATGCGATGATGGAATACCAAGAAGAGACTAAAAATATACTAAAGAACATTCTGCACAAAAGGCATACAATAACTTACCAAAGTCAGTGAATCAAGGAATGCCAAAAACAGTATTTTGCATGTATTGCATGTTTTGAGGTTCAGTTCTTATAACCCATGAAAAAAATACTCCACACCAAAATGCCTTTATTATAGACACTCACAGCATTGCTTTAGTATATACAATACACATATGGCTGCATTCTTTTCTAGTTGTTAAAAACCACGGATGTTCAGATATTCATTCTCTCTCTCTCTCCCTCTCTCCACCCCCTTCCCCACCTCCCATGCATATGTGTGTTTGCAAGTGGAAGAGAGGGAGGGAGAGAAAGAGAGAGATTGACTCAGATAGAGATTTTAAAAGCATAGGCTAGATAATTCCATTCTAAACAAATATAAAGTGAAGAACCAAGCTCCAAATGAAATACTCTATCAACATAAAAGGCTGCAAGCTGGAGACCCACTACCTTATAAAATGCTGGCTCACTTGGAACCTAAAACTAATGTCACTCACTTCTTTAACTAGCTTTATAGTATGTTGGTTTTGGATTTGAAAAGATCAGAATGAACACAGATGGAAAGTGTTTTTACAGTAGGGAAGTAATTAAATTGGGTGTGGAGAATTTGTCAGGAAAATTCCTGGAGTGACATGTGTGTATCAGCAAATTCTTTGTCTTGTTTGGCCCTAATTCTTCCTTTGGAAAAAAGAAAAAAATGCTTGAGCTGCATATGTGACTGGTACATGGGGAGAAAGAGAATTTGCAAACCCGCAATGGGAGTAAGGTAAACATGCCTTCTTCAGAATGACATTGTGTGCATATACTGAAAGTGAAACATTAAGTATAGTGTTCTCTCAGGTTCATAAAACTGTATTGAACTTGATGTCATATGAAAAAGTATATAATGTGCTTCTAGAAAAATTGACATTTCTCATTATTTTTACTTTTCTTTGTTGCTTACCATGCATGTCCAGAATATATAGTATTGTTGGTCTTTGTTTCTAAAAGTAATGTTAACCATAAAATGTGTGCATGAGAAAACTAAAATACTTACTTTTCTCATATTTTACTATCCCCTAAAATTATTTGTTACTAGATAGACCATCTTAAAACATAAGCTGAAATATTTTATGTTCATTCATGGTGAATTTATTCATGTAGATTTGTGTCCCATTTGAGTCATCACTGAAAACACATTGATCTTCTTGAGTTTCACTATAATAGCTCCTGGACAAGTGAAGTTTATAGCAGAAGTTTGTTTGAGTTTCACATTTTGGGGAATTCTTTTGCCCTCAGTCCTTTTTATTTCTGATAGGAGTTGAGGGAGTAATTTATTTTATTCTTTAATTGCATTCTTGGCAAATAATCTTAGACTGCGTGCACGTTAAAATAGCCCCCATCATATCTGAATGATTTATTTGGTGAAGCTGGGTTACTCTTTACTTTTTCCTTGTGAGGCCACTAATTAGTGGAGCATTTTCACCAAGATGAGATGAAAAACACAGAAAGAAAACAAAACTCAAGTCAGGCAATTTTGTTTTAAGGTCATTCTGTAATTAAGGAGTGAATGGAAATAATTTGCTGAAACTGGGTTGTAAAGTGAGTTCTAAGAAATGTATCAGTTCCTTTATGTTACTGCTTCATCTCACCCTGGCCAGAGTACCACTAAGGGAGAATATTAAAATATGGGAAGTAGATATGGTGCATGAGCTAAGATGATAGTTTTCCCATCTCAAATAAAAGATGCTTCTGTGGGTAATGGTGAAGGTGCACTCTTCCCCACTTTAAAGGTTAAAGAAATTGGGTTTGCTGAGAACTGAATGGTTGCCTGAAGTCAGCAAAGCCTCAGCCATATGCTGTGTGTTCTTACCCTCATCTGTCCTAACTTTAGAGTTATCGAGAGAGGTAGAACATTCTCCTGCTTTTAAAGTATCATTGGAGTGAATCCCTCTTTAATATTTAGTAATTCCATGAGTTTATCTCAGGAAGTTTATCTATTCAGCATCCATGTGTAAAAACTTTAAAAATACAACTTACTCATTTTATGTAAACAGTAAATATAACATCAATGTTATATTTAAGATATTAAGTTATACATGTTTATTTGCTAGTAAAATAATTATTGCAATAATTCCAGAATTCAGAAATGTTTATCTCCATATAATTTTTGTCAAAAATTAAATACTGCATTTTTTCCTACCAGGGAAAGCAGAGGACCCCTTTGTGAAAACACACACAGTATCTCACTGTGTCGAACCAGAGGCTCAGCTGGCCCAATGTTCTGTCCCTAAGAAGCCTCAAAAATTATTACTAGAGGGTTGCATGTTCTCAATCTTGAAACTTTTAGCATGTAACACCAATAAAATTAGGTACTCCCAGTAACACAATCTTAGCTGTACATTCCATGGGGTTACATAAGCATTTCTTGGACATAGTCATTTTACTAGCATATACTATCTTTGGGATTGAAGAACCCAGAAAATTACTAATCATAATACAAAATAAAAATTCATCCCTTGTAGTTGTTTGAAACTACCTCTTTCAAGTTATATCCTTCCCCTGAAAATGATAGATGATTAATAGATATTCTAAGAGTGCAATCTAATTCTCCTGTTTCAGGATTTGAAGAGGAAGACCATGGTAACTCAATCTCTATATAAAATGGTTTAGTTGACCTCAGTCTTATAACTTTATTGTTTTCTTTCTAATTTTGAGAGCATTTTGTCTCATTTCAAAGCCTGGCTTCATGCAGACGCCTGTCTAGTCACTTTATCATTTTGGCTAGCCTTCACTGGAGGTTTTCTGAATCTGTTTGCCTTCTGTGGTGCATATTGACAGATTCCTACAGGTGTGGAAGCAGCTGGGATTCTGAGTACGAGTGAATGATAGGTTCTAGTGTTGCTGCTAATCGTGTCCTCATTTTCTGGGATGTCTTGACCCTTTTGGTCATGGTAGCATATTAAGCTGATTTCCTCAGATAATTGCTTACAGTATCTGCTAAATCCCTGATATCAGTGAAAATTGAAGATTTAAAGAACAGTCTCAAAACTCAGGTTACTGTTTCCTAAATTATATGTCTCTGATTAGCCTTTTGAAGTAGTTCACAGATGCCATCCTCCTCCTTCCATAGATGCTGGACTGCTCCATCCCTCTCTGTGCTACCCTTTCCCTCCCATCTTCGCTCTCCTGCTTAGTTTTAATTCATCCTACAGATCTTTGCTCTTCCCTGGCTGGCCCACTGCTCAGTGTCACTGTCAGAGGACAGCATGGCACCATGTACCTCTCCTTCAGACATGCCTCATTTGAGTAAAACACTACACTGTAAACCCCACGGGGGGAGGGGTTATATTCCCTTTCTTTTATTCCCTGTCATATCATTATTATACAGCTCAGGGCCTGCCTGTCATGCAGCAGGTCCTCAATGGTCAGTGAATAAGTAACTCCCGCATACACAAATCTAGTTTGCAGTCTCTCTTGGAATATTTGTAACTGCAAATCCCTGTTACACTTTTATTAGGGATTTCTCTTTACTATCTCAAACTCCTCTTGTGGTAGAAAAAATAGGATTATTCCATTCCCTACTCTAGTATCGTTCTTTCTAGTGGTAATATTCTCAGTTGTCCTGCCTCAGAACTTTAGAGTAATCTTGGATGTATTCCTCTCTTTCCTTTCCCAAATCTTGTTGGTTAAAGTTGCACTTAATTTTCTTTTGCTGTGTTTTGAATCTCCTCATCCTTCCTTTTCCCATTGCCACTAGGAAAGTTCAAGCTCTCATTCCCTCGCCTCTGAATTAATACGAGTCCCCATGTGATCCCCGGGTATTGACCTTGCCTTTCTATTCTGCCAGGCTGTCAGATGAACCTGTTTTAATGTCACTTTCTCTGTGGATTTGCCCTGTTCATTGATCAGACAGACAGACAGTACTGAGCAGATGTTTATAGTATTCACAGAAGCATGAACAAATAACTTAAAAATAAAACTGCCTGCAAGAGTTTAAAATGAGGACAGACACTGTTTGTACCTGACTGCTGTCCTTAAGAGGTCAGGGATTCTTCGGGCTACCTGTAATCTGTTCTCCTATTGCCTTTATTCTAATCTGTCAGATGTTCATTTAGTTCCATTTCATATTCTTCCTTTAGTTCTAAACTGACATAAATGTACATAAATCTAACATGGGTCCCAGAAAATACATTACAGAAAAAAACACCAGTTACATAGGTACTTCGGTTTTCATTCTTTGCCTCTCCTGCCCCATTTCCTACACAGACCTTGGAGTAAAATAGGATGTTTGTGTGTGGAAAGCATCTGTTTTAGGGCGGTACTCATCTGGTAGATCTGCAGACAAGCACATTCCACCAGAAGAACAGAGGAGCAAAGCACCCCCAGAGTGCAGCTCGAGGCCAGAGCACTGTGGGCCAGCGTGGCCAGGAAGCGTTTCATGGAGGACGTAGGGCTAAAGGTCAAAGAATAGACAAGATTTGAAAAATGGGGGAGAACTCACCGTGAGGTACACAAAGGAATAGGAACTGAAATTGGAAAGGATATTTTATGGATGGTAAATAGGCCCACTTGATCCATATGGAGAAATAGATTAGATTGGAAAGTAAGTAAATCAGCACAGATTGGGGCTGGCTTTGGTTCCAAGTTGTTTTAGTTGGGACTCTTTTTGGTTGTAGTTTCCAATAGGAGCTAGGAAGTTTTTTGTTTGTTCTTACTTTGTTGTTTTGATTATGAACAATGGTATAATGTCTTAGAGAACGTGAGAAGAGAGGGTTTGCTGGGTCTCATATGGGCTGGGGTCTCCTTCTGTTCTGGCTGCTACACAGCTTCACTGCCTTTCTCTTTATGAAGTATGGCTCATCAATCTTAGCTTTTCTCTAGGTCCCTCAGTAGGAAGAAAACGCCCATGTAACACTGCTCATGTTTTTATAGTTTTTACTTCTTTAGGCACCCAGACAGTAGGATCCCTCTCTTTCTCTTTATCTTGTTCCAAACTTGCAGTGAAGATAATGGTATCAGAAAGGCAGACTCACAAAACAGAAACATGGCCTTCAGGAGCCACCCCCTGAGACCATACGAAGCAGGGGTAAAAAGAGCTTCCAAGAAAGGAGGCTAAGCAGATAACCTAACCAATGCCATCTACTTTCTACCTCTGCGCAGAAGAGATAACTTCTCCATTGTACTCAAAACACCTTCCCCAAGTCTTTCATTTCATATAGTCCAGCATACCTCATGCTCCTCTTCCCTCACTAGATGTAACTCAATTATTATCTGTTTTAGTAGCACGAAGACTTGGAGCTTTATTTCATAGGTCAGACATCTACAAACTCGAATCTGCAAAGCAGAGATTGCTTGAGAGAGTTTTAAATGGTGTGGCGACCAAACTTCAAAGAGAGAAGTTCCATTCACCTCTTCCTGCAAGTCCCTCTATTAGTTTTTGACCTTCCTTCTCCCCATCCCTAGGCTGTCCAGCTACTGTTTAGTGGACCCAAGTCTTCTCTTCTGCTCCCAGTTACCAATCCAAATGAAAATTGCTTTCTCCATTTCTTGTGATTAATTCAGTTGTTAAATGATTGACTGATTAATGCATTTCTCATTACAGTTTTTATTATTTACCTCTCTAAAGACAGTTCTGCCAGAATAAGCATATAGGTTTGAACTTTCTTTTTAAGAATTTTTATTGATTTGAGAGAGGGAGGGAGAGAGAAAGAAAAAGAGAGAAACGTCCATTTGTTGTTTTACTTATTTATGCATTCATTGGCTCATTCTTTTTTATTTTTTTATTTTAATTGTTGTTCAAGTACAGTTTTCTGCCTTTTCCCCCACCCCAGCCTAACACTCCAGCTCTCCCCACCTCCTTCCCATTTCTACGTGCCCCCCCCCGTTATTGTCCATGTGTCCTTTATACTTGTACCTGTAAACCCTTCATGCTTTTCCCCTAAAAATTCCCTTTCCTTTCCCTTCTGGTCACTGTCAGTCTGTTCTCAATTTCAGTGTCTTTGGTTATATTATGCTTGTTTGTTTGTTTTGCTGATTAGGTTCCTGTTAAAGGTGAGATCATATGGTATTTGTCCCTCACCACCTGGCTTATTTCACTTAGTATAATGCTCTCCAGTTCCATCCATGCTAGGAGCTCCATTCTTGTATATGCCCTGACCAGTGATTGGACCTGCAGCCTTGGTGTAGCAGAATGATGTTCCAACTGAGCTACCTAGCCAGAGGCCAGACTTTCTTTCAAAGTAAACAAATAAACTCTCAAAATCATCCAAAGAAATACAATAAAAAACTTGGAGTCCAAAGTCTAAATTTTGACAACCTGTCTTTATAGGCAATGGGAGGTCACCAATGGATTTCTGATCAGGTAATAACATACTTGTGATGACAGATCAGCCATGGCACAGGTGCCTGGAGGCAGAAAAAGCAGCTATCGGATGTATTGGGCTGACCAAAAAGTTCATTTGTTTTTTTCTGTAAGATGGCTGTAGTAGTGCTTAATTGTCTTTAGCTTCATTTGAAACAATTTTGTTACATTGTATGGCGACAGCTGTCGTATCAGCATGCATTTTAAAAAGCTTATCAAAACTGGTGAATTTTCATGTAGCCATTTTGATATTGAAGATAGAAGAAAATATGCAACATTCTCTGTATAAGCATAAGCTTTAGTATTTCAAGAAAAGTAAAAACACAACTGAAGTGCAAAAAAAAAGATTTGTGCAGCATATGGGGAAGGTGCTGTGACTGATCAAACGCATCAAAAGTGGTTTGCGAAGTTTCATGGCAGAGATTCCTCTGTGGACGATACTGTATAGTTGGGTAGATTAGTTGAAGTTGATAGCAATCAAATGGAGACATTAATTGAGCACCATCAGCATGATACCACATGGGAGATATTTGACATACTCAAAATATCCAAATCAATAAAGTTATTGGAGAAAAAGAAAAATGTGTTTCAAAAAGCCTGAGAGACTGCGCAAATTGTGGTTATTTTGGGAGGCATTGTACACTACTTTTTCATGGTTTAAACGCATTTCCCCAATTTTTCTACATTGTGTATTTATTTATTTATTTTTGTAGTGAAAACAAATGTACGTGTAGCGTGAAACAATAGATTGGACTTGAAGTAGGCATGGTGGCAGTGGCGGGGAGCTGCCTCTTCTTTCTGACAGCTTGCATCATTCTGTAAATATGAGAAGATGCTAGATTTCTCCACATGTATTAGTGATGAATTCCAGAGAACAACTATGTTTCTGGTTGGCCTCTTGTAAACTGAGTTCCTCTGAAGTCTTTATGGTTAATAATATGAAACAGTTTTTCTGGAGATTATTAGCTGCTTTGAATTAATTTGGTCAGAGTAACACATCACATAAAGTAGCATCTGTTTAGTGACTTTTACACAGAGGACCTGAGGAATGAACACAAGACTCTACTTTGCGTGACAGTGATAATTAAAATGATTATGGATGGGGGCGGTGAAGGTCTCTAAGTATGCACCTTGTTAGCCGGTAGTCAGCTTAGGAGTTACGGAGCTTCATATACCCTTATGGTTATTCTGGATATGGGGTATCTTTAGTGCAAATTTCTAGACTCAGTGTGAATAGAAACATGGAAGCTTTGGGAGGCCCACTTCGTGCTGTATCAGTTTAAGGTGGGAAGAAACGAGAAGACATTACAGTTTTCTTTCCAGCAGTTCAATGGTAGGAACAACTTATTCATGCCTGCAAAGTTGCTATTCGTTGGACATCTAATATGTGTCAGGCAGTGGTCTCCGTGTTTGAGATGCTTTAGTGGCCAAACAGGAGCATATATGCTGATGGGGTGTGTTGGGAGACAGTCAATACGAGGGAATAAAACAGAGGATGTGGTGTACTGGGGAGAAGTCGGCTGTAATTTTAAATTGGACGATATTTAAGAAAAGACTTGGAGGAAAACAGGGAGTAAGCCAAAAAGAGGGCCCAGGACTTCATTCTGTCAGGAATGGGCCAATGCATAGGCCCTTCAATGGAAGCCTGCCTGGCACATTCAAGTAATAGCGGAGAGGACAATGTAGCTAAAATAGAATGAGCCCAGAGTTTCAAATTTGACATAGTAATATTCTAGAAAAAGCTACTGTTCTAGTTGCCAATAATTTTTTGACGTATTGGTAATAGTCTCCTACAGACACCTCATCCATCACTGCTCCAAGGTGGGGCCGACCCAGCCAGAAGCACCTCTCTTTGCCACACAGCACTCACCCTCCAAAACCAGGGCTCTCTCCTGATCAGAGGGCTTCAAACTTTTCACCAGCAGCACTCAAAACACCTGAAAGCTGTTTTGTGTTGTTTTTTTTTTTCTTCAAGTAATGCTTTTAACGTTTTAGTTATAAATGTAGATGAGGGCTTAGTAAAGATTCCAAAAATTTGATTTGTATAGGTATGGAGATTCTGCTCATTATCTCGCATTTAAATCATCCCATTTCAGTTGCCTTAGCAACCTACACAATGTTCTCATTTGCTTTTCAATAAGCCAATGGATGAATGGAGTTTTTGTTCGTGTGTTTATGAATTTCTATCACCTGATACTTGATGTCTTTCTGGCATGCATACTGTGCCAAATAACTGTCTTTATATTCTTAAAATTCATGTAACTAAAATTAAACCTTACTTTTCTTAAAATCTAAATTTTTAATGAGAAAATATCCAACTTATGAATAGTTGGAAAATCTGTGTAGGCTTGTATTGTAAAAAATGCTTTTATTTTCATTATAATTAATTTCCAAGGCTCTGTAAACTTGGCAAGCTGACTCATCTATCAAGGTTCACCCACACAGGCGTATTTGTGAACGACAGAGAAAGAAAAGGGCCTGATGACAAATCTAGGTTTCATAGAGTTCATTGCCTCACACTCACGTGCTTGCTTCTCCCAGATGCTGTCTCAGAGCCTATTTTCTCTTGCTTTGCACATAATTCTTGAGGTTCATAGCTCATTAAGGTGGGTGTGGGCGTGCATGCACAACATGGTGGGCAAACACGGTGACGCCTGAGTTCAACCCCCAGCTGTCCGACCTTGAGCAAACCACTTCTCTGTGCCTCAAATTTCATCGTCTGAAGAATGGAAGTAACACCATATTATCCCACAGAGGTATTTTAAGGACTAAAGGGAAGAGTATATGGAAAATACTTAAGTACCTGCCATATATTAGGTGAATTTAAATGGCTGCTCTTTTTATAAATGGGATTAGCAATAGTATTGACAAATGACAGTCTAAGAATAAAAATGGAAACAGATAAATAAGCACAAATGCAAGAGTGCAAAATGCTTAGTCACCTGGGATGTTCTGGCACTAATGCCAGGAGCCCTCTGTGCTTTTTCAGTCCCTGAGGGCGTGGGCCAGCCTTAGTTCAGCCTGACAACTCTGGTTGTTTTTGATCGCCTTGGTTCTCTAAGTCAAAGTGCAATTACGTTCAGGGTCATAACACACTTTGGAATTATCCTTATACAAAATGGTTCAATTTTAAAGGTGCTGTTGCTTATAATGATGCACATCTCAGCGACCCAGAAAATTTGACTAAACCTTAATGATCATTCCTTGAAGGTTCTGGATAGCTGAGGCTTTGTAGAATTCTTTCTATTTCTTTTTCTTTTGTTTTTTTCATTAATAGGAACGACTCAATGTCTGAATCATTTAGGGATTTTTAAAATCCAGTTTAGGTACCTGGCACATAATGGGAAAGCAACAAATATTCATTAGATGAATGAATGAGCAGCCAATATTTACATTCTGTGTGTGTGAGAAGTTTTTCATGTCTTTACCTACACTGCTCTCGCTGCCTTATGTCATTTGTAAACAAGGTCAAACCTAAGAGACATTCTAAGTTTGCTGTAGCAAGTAGCTGACTCTCCATCCCAGCTTGCCCCCAGTACGGTCCCAGGTGACTTTTGCTGTCCCAGTGTCCCCTCTTCTTAGATATATTTTACTACCATCAGGGTGCCAGTAAATTTTATGGTTACTCTAATTAAAATGATTATGCTGCTACCAAAGCTTTTGAGATAAAAATTTTAACAATCACTATCTCTCTCCATTCCTCCCTCCTTCTCTTTGGCTCTTTCTGTTTGTGTTTCTTCTTTCTTAGGATGACTTGTCTGATAGGGAGTTGCATCTTTACCTTTCAGGCAACACAGTATGTGAAAATGCTGCTTGAAACAGAAGTTCTTTTAGGAAATAATTGTTCTGCTTTTACAGGTTTGAATATTATGTTCTGTCCTATGATTAATTTGTAGAAATTCCATGCCTCTCAAAAATAAGAGCATCTTTTCAAGAACACACACAGTCTTATTACATGAAATGATGTAATCCTTTACAATTTATGTCCCATGCTAGCCATACTCTCCTTTTTTCTTCTTCTTCAGTTGGAACATCCAAAGTCTCAGCTAAAAGGCATGGTGGATATCATGGTAGTGCCTGGGAAAAAGATGATTAATGGGGCTTGGCCACACGCCAAGGCAGATGCAGCACACCCTTTAGGCAGCAGCTGTTGTGGTAATGACCACAGGCTTTAGAAGGGAACATCGTGCCTGACATATATAGGAGACAAAACAGGCTGCTTGCAGCTTGGACACTGATTCTTGCATATTCTTTAACATAATGTTCAATGGGTGCACTTGGGCTAGTAGTTACCCAAGGTTGTTATTGTTGTTGTTGTTGTTTGCTTTAAAAGAGAAGTGATGATAATAACTATGGGGTAGAGATTAAAAAAAAAAGGTGTGTGTGTGAAACGAGACTGGCCAAGTAGATCACCCACCAGGGTCTCTCCAGGGAGATTTGGAAGAGTCACGTCTGTTATGCAAGCCCCACACATTGTGGGACGGTTCAAACCTGACTTCCTCCTAACCTCAGCAATAGCCCCAGTCACAGCGAGAACCCCACACTCCCTGGCATGTTTGCAGAAACTCCCCTGGAACCGAGTAAATGCCTGAGTGTGGTCAGAGCAGACATAACCTAAAAGTTCACACATTCATGTCTCGTGCACTGAAAGAACTGTGATAAATAGAGGTTTAGAAATGATGCTAGTAAACCTGACCTCCTCCGAGCCCAGAATGAGTGACTCAACGTTGCTGGAAAAAGTAACAATCCCGATTGTGGCTCTCACAGACACTTGACATTGTAACAAGGACATCCGTGTGAGAGTGTAGACAGCAAAGCATAGCCAGTCAATATAGCTTAGATAAACAATTCAAGGTCAGGGTCCCAGTAACATCATTTGACTGTAGCTGCTGGTTGCACGGAGTCAATAAACCCCACAGCTAGAATCCGAGGCCTTTTCCTGACAACGGAAGAAGAGCAATGGGAGGATTCAAAATTGTTTCCCAATTTCCTATATGTTTAGTGCCTTTTTATTCTTTCTGTTTTATTTCTAATCTACCTATTGCATTCTAACAAAATCTTGGTACAAGGGAATATGAATTTTTCTAAAACTGAATCTTACATCATGAAAAACCCTTTTTCTTCATGCAGTGAGAATTAGTGATCTTTGAGGAATATTGGAAATAGTTAGCCTTTAAATATTAATAACCTCTTCTTGATTTATCAGTATCCTAAACAGGGGCTGGAAAGCCTTTAGGACTGACTTACTTGCGTATGTGATATACTCCCAAATTTCTCACGTTGCATTCTTTTGTGCGTCCTTTTTCCTGTAGTCATGCATTAGGGATCCATTTAATTAAAGTCTCTGAGTGGCCACCAAAAAAATAAATGAAAAAAAAGAGAATGTGGTGCAAAGGGTGGGCCTTGTCTTCAGGTTAGGAATCAAATGAATAGCAAAGGAATGCTTGTTCTCCATCTCTGCAGTTCCTGGAGTGACCAAACTGGTTTTACCAACCATGTGAATTGATTCTGTGTATACAGTAAGGCTGAGGGGTGGCTGAGACTCGTGTGTTTTTGAGTATTTTTTTTTTTACTTTCTAAATAATCTTATCCCTTTTCTTATGGGAAAGAAAATGGTCTGCAGTAGGTTTTCATTAAATTAAGTGTTCACATCCACATCGAAGCTGCCATCAGTTGGTTGAACTCTCCCTAACTGAGTGACTGTCGGCCCAGGTTCCCATGTTTTCTTACTTAGTGAGTCTGATTTATTCAGTGACTTACTTATTTTCTTCACATTTCCATGTTGTTGTTATCCAGTTGGCTTTTTTGTTGATATTGCCAGTAGTAGGAATTAGAACTTCTCAGTCTGACATGTGTTTCTCTCCAGAAATTTTAAAGTTCTCTCCTAAAATTACTCCTTTTGTATGCATGCTGTAGGTTGTTTGAAACCTTTGGGAAGATTCTAAATTATAGAGTCCAGAATTTTGCTAAAAACATAGACATTTTCTTCAATAAATTCTGCAGTATGGAATGGGAAAGGCTAGTTTCCTGATGGAAGTCCTCACATGGCTTTTTCAAAAAAGCCATTGTTAGTTTTAAATTATATTTAGATGGGATATAGGAGGATTGGGTTCATTTAAAGAAATGCAAATTAAGAACACAAGGAGACAGCCCTCACACCTGTCAGAATGGCCATCATCAGTCAAACAACAAGTGCCTGCCAGGGCGTGGAGAAAAGGGAACCCTCGTGCACTGTTGATGGGAATGCAGACTGGTGCAGCCCCTGTGGAAAACAGTATGGAGATACCTCAAAAAACTAAAACTGGAACTGCCTTATGACCCAGCAATTCCACTGCTGGGAGTTTATCCAAAGAAACCCAAAACACTAACATGCCCTCCTATGTTCATTGCAGTGTTATTTACAATCACCAAGATATGGAAGCAGCCCAAGTGTGCATCTGTAGATGAGTGGATTAAAAGGCTGTGGTATATTTACATAATGGAATACTACTCAGCCATAAGAAAGAAGGAAATCTTACCCTTTGGGACAACGTGGATGGACCCAGAGAGTATTATGCTAAGTGAAATAAGCCAGTCAGAGGAAAATACGTACCATATGATTTCACTTATATGTAGAATCTAATAAACAACATGAACTAACAATCAAAATAGAGACCAACTCATAGATAGAGAGCAGGCTGACAGGGGGTGGGGGATGTGGAGGGACTGACAAAAAAAAAAGAAAAGAAAGAGAAAGAACTCATGGACACAACAGCATGGTGATTGCCAAGGAGAGATTGGGGTGGGAGTAGGTGCAGGAGGGTAGGGGGGATAACTGGTGATGGAAGGAGACTTGACGTGGAGTGGTGAGCATACAATACAGTGTACAGATGATGTGTCGTGGAGTTGTGCACCTGAAACCTGGATAATTTTGTTAAGTAGTATAATGCCAATAAATTCAATAAAAATGAAAAAAACAATAAATAAAGTTTAATCGTAAAACATATGGATGGAAGTTAATTAATTGCATCTAAGGTAGAAGTCACCGCATGGTATTCATCTTTCGGCTAAAGTTGAGCCTTCAAGGCCTGCAGTCCCCCCCCGCCCTGTCTAGAGCAGGGCCACCTCAGGTCAGCTCCTGCCCTCACCAGGTCCTGCTGAATCCAGGTCAGTGTCCCGGGGAATCAGCTTGCTCCGCTGGTGGATTTTCTGGCCATAATTTACACGTGCTCATTTTTTGCAGTGTCAGACCAAACATATCTATGTTATAATTTATCTTTTATGATTGTAACCCCTTTAATTTGGAGCAAATATAAATTATTCCTAATGGACATTCCTATGGACAGAAGGAAATTACTTTTGTTGAAGTAGTATTTTAGTATATTTTCCCCTCTTTCAAGTAGAAGATTGCTACAAGAAACATATTCGATATTATTCGAATATGTTTCGAATTGATCTGGGTTAGTTCACTAGATCAGGATGTTGGTATGTAGTGTCGAAAGGCGGGAAGAGTTAGGGAGTTAGAAACAGGTTGATATAAGCTGCCGAGAAAAAAAAATCAAATGAGGCCACTTATGTTTTAAATCACAAGTGTGTTTTCAGTGAAAATATTTTCTAATGAGTCACAGGAGAATGTTGTCAACATTGACTACATCTGCTGAAAATCAAAATGTGAGTGGTTATATAGCATGGGTTCTGGCAGGCCTCTATGCTGTGTGACGTGAAACCAAGTTCCCATTAAATGACGATACTTTCATATTTTTCTAGCTCTAAAAGTAGTTTCCTGACTTTTAAAAATGTCAACAGCATTTGTTCTCCTCCACATTACATGGATACATTGGCATCATGCCTAATATGATTTCCAGAATAAGTTTCTTAAATAATTTTTGATGGGATGATAATTGTTTAATGTCAGCATGAGAAGTCCTGCCATAGTTTAAACAAAATTAAACAAGAGCAAATACAAAGAGGGGGGGGGTTGTATAATTACTGGAGAAACATAGATGAAAGGAACGCTTAGCTAGTCGGATCTGAAAAAGAAGCACCCAGGGCTTCCAAATGTTATCATGTAATTATAAGGATTCCTTGCCTCACTCTCTGATGTTGCTTGATTTTCATGTTTCTGAATTTACATGTCAGAATAGCAGCATATTTATCTAGTTATATCTAGTTTGTTGTGTACTTATATATTCTCTACTTAAAAAAGTTGAGAGTGCTTCCCAGATAAGGTTAAGTTAAAGGAGTTCATCATCACCAAGCCCTTATTATATGAAATGTTAAAGGGACTTACCTAAAAAAAAGAAGATCAAAACTATTAACACTAAAATGACAACAAACTCACAACTGTCAACAACTGAATCTAAAAAACAAGAATAAACTAAGTAAACAACTAGAACAAGAACAGAATCACAGAAATGGAGGTCACGTGGAGGGTTATCAGTAGGCGGGGGGAGAGGGGAGAATGGGGGAAAAGGTACAGGGAATAAGAAGCATAAATGCTAGGTGCAAAATAGACAGGGGGAGGTTAAGAATAGTATAGGAAATGGAGAAGCCAAAGAACTCATATGAATTACCCATGGGCATGAACTAAGAGGGAGAATGCTGGTGGGAAAGGGGGTTTGGGGTGGAGGGGGAAAAGGGGAGGGAAAAAATGGGACAACTGTAATAGCATCATCAATAAAATATACTTAAAAAATAAAACCCACCTACTACATATCATGTGCAAAACAACATCATTACTAAAATATATACTGATCCAGATACAAGGTAAAAAAAAATTCATGCTAGCTCTCTTGTGTAAACAATCTGCTAATATAAGGACTTCTGTAAATTCATGAAAATAGACTTGGTGTGTGTGTTTGTGCCCCAGATATCATGTTGAAGGTGATCACACATAAGCCAAGGATAATAATATAGCATGAAAAGTATTTTTGGTCATCTTCTCTTTTAAGTGTTATTTTTAAGATGCCTTAGAGGTGTTCTAAATTGTCAACTAGGTTCAAACTTACTTCAGTGAGCATGTGCCCATTTTGTGTTAAATTGTAGACTTTTTTCTCACTTGATTAGCATAAATTCTAATAAATTCTCACTTCTTTGTGTAGGCATGCAAGGAGTTAGCTTGTATCAACAGTTTTCATTTTGGAATTAAACTGAGGGATACAGCTTGCATTCTCCTTCTTTGTTCTAGCACTTTCTTCTTAGAAAATAATTTCAAAACCAAACATAGGCTTTAGACAGAAAAACACCTGAGATCAAATATCATTCCCCTCTTCACTAACATAGAAATTTCATATCCTCTTTTGTCCCAGAGAACTGGTCCCTTCCTTCTCTTCCCTTCATTATCATGAAGACTAAACTAGATACCACAGTTAAGGTTGGAGACACAGTAAACACTCAATGGAAAGTAGTTATTATTTTTCAGGTATACACAGCTGAGCCTGGGGACTTACAATGGACCTAAGCAAAATGTGATTTCCTAGGAATAAGGAGCCATGGATTGAGGGTCTTTTCCTGCATACTTCTCTCTAATATCAGAAACCCAGTATTCCAACCAGCACAGGGAAAACACAGCAGGTGCCAACAGTGCCACAGGTAAACTGTGCTGCTTTGCCCGTTCTTTAACCAGTAGCTACAGTGAGTGAGGGGAAATGCAGGGCGAGGGGAGAGTGGCCCACTACCTCATTGTGGCCAGCCGTCTTCACTGGCTATGGGAGGCCTTCCCTTTACCATTTTGTTCCAAAACTTCAGCCAAAACTTTTTTCAAAAGTATCTATAGGATTCTTGGGAAAAGGGGAATATATTCTTGGGAGGCGAGTTTATCTATGTGTACATGCACACAAACACACGTCTGGTTTATCCCATTGCAGTTCGTGGACTCTCACCCCCACTGCACAGGGACACCAAGGATGTCTACTGGCAATTCTTAAACCTTCTGCAAAATACCACATTAGGGAGAAATGTTTGGTACATCTGTTAAACTATAGACTGGCAGGCTCTTACTATATTATGTATATTATGTAATTATTTGTTCATTGTTTAGAAATTAGCTCTCTGCATAAACCTGCCCTTTTTATTCCAGGTCAGATTTCTAAAAAGGTAACATTTACAAAATAGCACAATATTATAGAAAACATTCCAAAGTGAGAATGTAGTTAAATATCGAGAACCTTGAATTCAAACTTAGTTATCAACACAAATATTGAGGGCTGAGGGGGAGTGGTATAAGGGGACTAAATGGTAATGGAAAAAATACATTAAAGATTAAATTAAAAAAGAAGTGTGTACAATTTTGTCCATTTTTTCCCTGAGAAAATTCATTTTGACGTAGCACTGTGGGAATTTTCAGCCATGACGAGGAGATCCTGCTCTCTATTAATCCCTTGTGTAAAAATCCAAAGCCATCGCTAAGTATGGTTTTTATATATTACCTTAGTCAGCAATAATTGGGATTATGTTAGATATTTATTAAGCCAGAAGGATCAGAGTTTAAACCCAAAAGGTAATAGAATAAATTCTTTTGCAAATATAATGAAATGTTATGTCTACAGAGGAGTAAAACAGAGGACAGGACCAGCAAGAATTATGGAGGTGCATTCATTTACTTCCATTAGTTGAGAAAATAATAGCAGAAAAGGTGAGCACTGTGAAATGGCACCGTGCAGTGGTGAAGGACAGGTCCCCGCAGACAGACGTCTGGGGTGGGATCCCTGCTCCTCGGCATTTGCTCTCCACCTGGGATGCTTCTCTTAATCTCTCAGTTTCTTCACTTTCAATCATGGGGATAAAACAATGCCTACCATCTAGGTTTGTTGTGAGGATTAAATTAGGTAAACTAACTTAGCATTTAGATAGCATAAAATGTTATTTTTTTCCATCATTTATGTTACTACTATTGTATGTTATGCATTTATGTAAAAAACATTAATACTGTGCAGGTCAAATAGCAAAAAAAAATGACTTGCTAAATAAGAATTTATGTGATTTTAGTTCACCTGAAGTTAACAAGATTCTGGAATTCTAAAAATAGAAAAGTTAAAAAAATATCAAGATTCTTTCAGACAATCTTCATTTCTTTATATAGAAAAACAGACATTGACTTGCTAGAAAATGAAAACTATGAAATAACAGGCTACCTTGCTTTATTGATATTTGTATAAGCTTTATTTAACTCCTAAAGAGCCTAAACAATAGTGTTTTAGGGACATTCAATAAATAAATACACTCATGCATAGACAGATGCACACGTACAGGCATGGACACACAATCTTTCTGTTTTCTCTCAAATGCTATCTTTAAATGAAGGGGAAAAATAAGACTTTGCACTGGTAATTTTAAGTCAAGGTTAGTGCATATAGTGTGTGATGTTAGTTCCGTATTGAAATGACAATTTAATGAAAGTGTTTATTAAGAAAGATCACACTTAACTTTAAGGATTTTCCTTTATGCCAAGCAATATTTACTTTTCATGATTGAGATTATTTTTAAAAAGTAGTATATTCAAATCTGAGTGAATTGTAGTCTTATATTTGCACATTCATAATTTAGACAATCTTTTATAAACAGAAGCTACTTCAGAACTGGGAGATACCTTTTTCTATCATATGTATTTTTGTTAGAATATCTAGGGAATTTAAACTCTTGTTCTCTTTGGACTGCTTTCTCTGTTCTCTTTTTAAAATTCAAAGTGAGCATTGCTACCAAGAGATAGATTAGATGAGAAAGACAAAGCATATTGTCTCTTTTCTAATTCTGATGTTAGTGGTGCAGAGAGAGCAGATAAGAACTCTAGTTACTGAAGCGATGAATAACTTCATTCCATTAATTCATTCGCATCCATTCAGCCAATATTTATTGAAGACTTTCATTCATCCCAGACACAGTGCCCCTAAAAAAGACAGCACAGGGCATACCTCATTTTACCGGGCTTAGCTTTATTTCACTTTACAGATACTTTTTTACAAAGTGAAGGCTGGTGCCAACCCTGCCTGAAGCAGGTCTACGGGCACCACTTTTCTAACAGCATTGGCTCACTTTGTGTCTGTGCAACACAACAATATTTCAAACGTTTTTGTTACTGTTATATTTGTTATGGATGTGTGTTTAGTTATCTTTGATGTTACTATTGTAACTGTTTGGGGGCTCCAGGAACCACGCTCATATACATTAGTGAACGTAATTAGTAAATGCTGTGTGTGTTCCTACTGCTCTACCAAAACCCGCTGTTCCCCATGCTGCTTCCTCTCCTTGGGCTTCTCTATTTCCTGAGACACAACAGTTTTGAAGATATGCCAGTTAATAACCCTACATTGGCCTCTAAGTGTTCAAGTGAAGGAAAGAGTGTCACATCTCTTACTTTAAATCAAACGCTAGAGCCCTGGATGGTGTGGCTCAGTGGACTAAGCACTGGCCTGTGAACCAAAGGATCACTGGTTTGATTCCCAGTCAGGGCACTTGCCTGGGATGAGGTCCAGGTCTCCAATTGGGGGTGTGTGAGAGACAACCACACATTGATAATTCTCTCCCTCTGTTTCTCCCTCCCTTTCTCCAAAAATAAATAAATAAAATATTTTTTTAAAAAGCTAAAAATCATTAAGCTTAGTGAGAAAGGCAGTCAAAAGCTGTGATAACCAAGTTGTGAATATGAATGCAGAGGAAATTGAAAGTGAACAAATGGATGATAGGGAAGTGAAATGGCCTTATTGCTGAGATGGAAAAAGTTGCAGTGGCCTGGATAGAGGATCAAACCAGTCACAACATTGTCTTGAAGCCAAAGCTGAACCTGGAGCAAGGACCTAACTCTCATCAGTTCCATGAAGTCTGAAAGAGGTGAAGAAGTGGCGGAAGAAAAATTTGAAGCTAGTAGAGGTAGGTTCATGAAATTTTAGGGAAGAAGGTGTCTCCATTACATAAAAGTGCAGAGTGAAGCAGTAAGTGTTGATGTAGAAACTACAGCAAACCATCCAGCAGTTCCAGCTGAGATAGTTCATGAAGGTGGCAACATTAAACAACAGATTTTCAGTGTAGATGGAAAAGTCTTATGTTGGAAGAAGACGCCACCTAGGACTTTCACAGCTAGAGAGAAGTCAATGCCTGCTTCAGAGTGTCAAAGGACAGGCTGACTTTCTTATTGGGATCTAATGCAGCTGGTGACCTTAAGTTGAAGCCAATGCTCGTTTACCATTCTAAAAATTCTAGGGCCCTTAAATTTTTTTCTGAACTTAACTCTACCTGCGCTCTGTAAATGGAACAACAGAGCCTGAATGACAGCACATATTATATGTTTAAGACATGGTTTGCTGAATATTTGAAGCCCACTTTTGCTACCTACTGATCAGAAGAAAAAGATTCCCTTCAGAACATTATCGCTCATTGGCAATGGTCACCGAAGGCTCTGATGAAGACGTAGAATGAGATTCATGCTGTGTTTATGCCGCTAATACAATGCTCATTCTGCAGCCCGTGGATCAAGGGGAATTTCGACTCTCGAGACTTGTTATTTAAGAAATACCTTTTGTATGGCTATAGATGTCATGGATAGTGGTTTCCTTAATGGGTCTGGGCAAAGTAAATTGAAAATCATCTGGAGAGGATTCATCATTCGAGGTGTGATGAAGAACATTTATGATTCATGGAAAGCGGTTAAAATATCAACATTCTGAAGTTTGGAAGAAGTTGAGTCCAACACTCATGAATGACTTTGAGGGGTTCAAGACTTTATTGGAGGAAGTAACTGGGAACGTGATAGAAATAGCAAGAGATCCAGAATTAGAAGTGAAACCTGAAGGTGTGACTGAATTGCTGAAATGTCATAAAACTTGAATGGATGAGGAGTTGCTTCTTATGAGTGAGCTAAGAAAGTGGTTTATTAAAAGGGACTCTACTCCTAGTGATGCTATGAAGATTGTTGAAATGACAGGAAAGGATTTAGAATACTACATAAACTGAGTTGATAAAGCAGCAGCAGGAGTTGAGAGGACTGACCCCAGTTTTGAAAGAAGTTCTACTGTGGGTGAAGTGCTAGCAAACAGCATCACGTGCTACGGAGAAGCCTTTCATGAAAGGTAGAGTCAATCGATGTGGCGAACTTCATCGTTATCTTTTTTTTAAGAAATTACCACAGCCACCTCAGCCTTCAGCAATCACCCCCTGGATCAGTCGGTAACATTCAAAATAAGACCCTCCACCAGGAACAAAAATTGAGACTTGCTGAAGGCTTGAATAATGGTTAACATTTTTAGCAATAAAGTAATCTATTAACTAAGGTATGCATCTTTTTTAAGACATAATGCTATTGCATACTTGATAGACTATAGTACATAAATTGTCACAGTGAAGTGACTTATTTCCACAAGTCTCATAAAATTATTCTCAATATTTTGAGATCCATAGAATGTAAATATGCTTGATTCATTCAATAAATGTTTATTGAATGCCAATAATGTACAGGTATTATTTTAAGGAGAATTTATCAGGGTATAAAACAGACAAAAAGTTCCCCTTTGCAGTTTACATTCTAGCAAATGGAAGCAAAAAAAAACAAGATAGAATATGATATATTAAATGATGGCAAATGCTATGAAGAGAAACAAAACAGGAAAAAAGGAGAGGGACCATGTGGGGACAGAGGAGTGACAATTTTACATTGATGGCCAGGAGAGGTCTTAGTGAGAGCATTAGCAGAGGAAATGAGGGGGTGGGCCATGCGGTACCTGAGAGAAGCATTCCAGGCAGCAGTAACTGCATGTTTTAGGAACGTTATAGCCAGCTGGAGAGCAGTGAGACTGGGAGACACTGGTAGGTGATATGTTAGGGGTTGGGGTGGAGTAGATAGGCAGTTCATCTAGGTCATTATAAGGGTTTTGCCCTTTACTCTTAAGTGAGCTGGAAAGCCATTGGAGGGCTGGGAGCTAGGGTTGAACAACCTGACTGTGTTTTTGACAGGATCCTATTGATTTCTCTACAGAGCAGTGCTGTGCAATGTAATTCTCTCTAACAGAAATGTTCCATGATCTGTACTGTCCAATGTCATGGCCACTGGTTCAGATGCCTGTTGAATGCTTGCAATGTAGAGAGTGCAACCAACTAGTGAATTTTTAATTTTAGTTAACATATTTAAACATACATGTGGCTAGTGTTTAAACAGCACAAATCTAATGTTGCTAACTAGATCAAATATCTGTGTGTGTGTGTGTGTGTGTGTGTGTGTGTGTGTGTGTGTGGTCTGTCCAGAAGGTATCTAGCCATGTATTATGAAAAATAGAGACATTTACTGAAGAAGATACAAGAAACATTGTACACAGGACAGTGACACTTTAGTCCCTTCCAAAGTAGGCACCTTGGGACCTCACACAGTTCTCCCAATTGCCATCAGCTGCCCTGTCATATTTTCCTGAATCTCATTGATTGTCTGAAGTCTCTTCCCTTTCAAAGGTGATTTTAATTTTGGGGAAATCCAGAAGTTGCAGGGTGCCTAGTCTGGGCTCTTGGGGGGATCAGTCACCTGGGTGATTTGATGTTTCACCAAAAACCTCTGTGCAAGACATGATGCCTGAGTATGTGTATTGTCATGATGAAGCTGCCCATCTCCAGTTGCCCATAGCTGTGGCCTTCTGAATCATCTGAATAGTTTCTGCAGAGGAATGTTCAAATTTAATGGAAAATTGGATGCAGATTCATTGCTCTACTCACTCAATCATTTTGATTGTCAATGGCCACCTGTACACATGCTCACTCAAGGGTGTCTACCACTCCCACTGACTAGTACAGTGAAGTTGTCAGTGTTCACTCATGCACATTCCAGTCCACTCTCCTTGGCTTCCAGGTTACATTGATGTCATGCAAACCATTCTCATTATATTAACAATGGTTAGACTTTCTCTGGACAGATCTTATGTATAGTGTAGACTGTCAAATTTCATTAACATTTCCTTTTACTGATTTACCAGGCAGTTTTCAGCACTTATTATAGGTCAGATTCTGTTTTGGGTATTGAAGGGAATTTAAAACCTATTAGGTGTAGTTCTTGCCCTAAAGAGATTTACAAAATAATAGGAGAGATAACGTATGTACAAGAAGTGACACAAGAAAGATTGTAGACAGTCTTTTAAAAATGACTACTAATTGGTCAAAAAAGAGAGAGAGAGAATAAGGTTAAGGCTTTCTGGCAGAAATGGAATTGAGCTGCACTTTGACAAGCATTCCCTGAATATAGAACCTCAAGTACAGGGGTATAAATATGTTTACGTCTGCTGGGTGATTCACAAACCAACATCTGTGAGAGCAGAAGTAGAAGGCAAGACTGGAAAGGAAAACCTTTGAACCAGTATATATCTTGTGAGTTATGTTTACTAAAAATTCCACTGCTGGAATTATACCCCAAGAACCCTGAATCACCAATTCAAAAGAACTTATGCACCCCAGTGTTCATAGCAGCACAATTTACAATAGCTAAGTGTTGGGATCAACCGAAGTTCCCATCAGTAAGTGAGTGGATCAAAAAACCATGGTACATTTACACGATGGAATACAATGCAGCAGAAAGAAAGAAGGAGCTCCTACCCTCTGCGACAGCATGGATAGATTTGGAGAGCACTATGCTAAGTGAAATAAGCCAGGTGGTGAATGACAAATACCATATGATTTCACCTATAAGTGGAACGTAATCAACAAAACAAATAAGCAAGCAAAATATAACCAGAGACATGGAAATTAAAAACAAACTGACAGTAACCAGAGGGGATGGAGGAGGGGATAATGGGAAGAAAAGGAGGAAGGGTTTTCAGGAACATGTATAAAGGACATATGGACAAAACCAAAGGGAGTCAGGATCAAGGGTAGGAAGTGGTAATGGCTGGGGTGGGGTGAGTGGTGGGGGGAAAATGGAGAGAACTATACTTGAACAGCAATAAAAAATGTGAAAAAATAAATAATTTTTTAAATGTCCTAACATATCTCAAAATGTTGGTCTTGGTCTTCAAAATCCTCCGTTGCCTTCAGCTAAATGCCAGTGTATATCAAATAAGTTGCACAGCTCATACATGTCACTTAGACCGCATAGCCTTTATGCATTTTCAAGTTGAAAGCTTATTAACAAGTTGTATAAAACCTGTTTTTATACTTTAATAAAATATGTAACTTTCTGATACACTACTATGATTTTTAATTCTAAAATTTTTTTCATCAAAATTAAAATGAAATATGTAAAATTTATCATTTCCATGCTCATAATTTTCTGAGTAAAATAAATTAGGAAGAAATGCAGGAAATATTTAAATTAAGCTTACTTGCAATTATAAAGCAAAGGCGACTAGAGAAATAACATCTGTAGCACTGGTTTTTCCATACATTGAAAGATAAATCACTTGTTTGACTTTTAACTTTCAGCAGTATTGTGTTTCTCTTCAGTAGATTTTGCCCATAGCTATTGGTATAACCTCAGTACAGTACACCATGTCTTCGAATTTAGGAAGAAAGAAAAGTAAACTTTGCTACCACTTTTATTTTCTCTTAGGGGAAGGATTAATGAAAAATCTTAAATTGAGCTATTTAAGTTAATTATTTAACTAGTGATTCAGTTTTAGCAGCTACATGTTCCTACATGCGTTTATTAACCTACACTTTTAAGTGACTGAGTCTCCGTAATTTTTAATTTAAGGAAAGCCATTCATCACAAGAGGTTTATTTACATCATTTTATTTAGTATTGTTGGGATTTTGTTAGTGTTAATTTGGAAAAAGATTGGACTTGATGTTGAATGGGGGCAAGGGGGGTGGAAGGACACAGACCCCCCAAACCCCAAACTTTCCCACATCATGAGACTTTTTCAGCTCACTGCTTTCCTTGCTCCGAGAGCCCTCACCCCCCTTCACCCCCCCCCCAGAGGCATCGCATTACAGCCAGCTTAACAGAAGCAGTTCATGGGTGCCAGCTCCCCTGACTCTTGAATAATCCAAAGACCCCCTGTGCCACCAATAAAATGCAGTAACAAATCTTCCCAGCTCTATGATTTTGGTCTTCCAAATTCAATTAAGTTGAGCCTCAGGAATTTGTAAATCAAATAGCGAACTCTATGCAGATTCAAATCCAACTTAGGACTCGTGTGTTCATTATTGAATTTTCTTTTTTTCAGAAAAAAGAGAAACTCTGCTGCTGTTTTCCATTTTTCAGCTTCCATGTAAAGATATTTCTTATTGAAACCAAACTCATATTTCTTAAATTCCTAGACCACTATCTATCATGCAGTTCAAGTCAATTTTCCAAATGGTAGAATGCCAGAAAATCAGAAGCTGCTTGTTTTGCCTGATTTTCTCTAGCATTCTTTGGGGGATTTGAAGTGGGGGTGGGGGGGAAAGCCCAAACAACAAAAACCTGACCTATATTAAGAAATAAACTTGAAAAGAGGATTAAGAAAGGCTTTAATTTGTTGAGTTATGCAAACATTCCCAGAACTATAATGCAATACCTTATAGAGTTTCTTTTGTTGTTGGCACTATAGTTTGGATTTTGCCAAAGAACATTTATTACTAAAGATTTGAGGGTTCTTACCAAAAACATCGTACATTTTATGTTTGGGCCCTTTGCATAACGAGCAGACCATCCCTCCTCTGTCTTTTCTTGGTGAATGCCCAGCCGAGGGACTGGGAGAGGGGCTGGGGAAGATCTGCCTCCTCAAAGGAGTGTGTCTGGCTCTTTGGTAATCCCACACTGCACCTTTGTTAATGGGTTCAAATTTGCAGGGCAGTCTTTTACAGGGTTACATTGCACATGGATTGTCTGCATAGTCTTGTCCTCCTGCTTGCTTTGTGTGGAGATTTAAAAAATTATTTGTCCAGTCTCTTGAATCTACCCATAAGATTGAATAAGTCATCAGAAAACAATTAAGTCATTCCTACAAAGGCCGTCTAGAATAATGGTAGAGACTGTAGATTCTGGAGCGAATCGGACTTAATTTGAAAATCGGAAATGTGCTAGTTGTGGGACCTTGGATAAGTTACTTAACCTCTCTGTGCCTCAGTTTTCCATCCAAACATGACATGATCATATCAGTACCTACCTCATATATTTCCATGAGGGTTAAATGAGTTTATACCCCTGAAGCTTTTAGGACAGTGCCTGGCATGAACTGAGCCTTCAGTGAATGTTAGCCATGATGTAATATCTATTGACAGAATTCATCAAACTAGAGTATGTTCTCATTTGTATGGGATTTAGGATTAAATTAGGCTTTAACTATCCAGTGGCTTATGGCTATTTTTGATGGGGTCCATAGAGATGTGTGGTCCTTTTGAGTGGAAAGCAACGTCAATTCCTTTTTAGGTAGTGAAGAAAGAATTCACCTTCCACTAACTAGACTTTGATCTTGCAAAAGCCCTCTGTTCCAGTCTGGATTTTATTATAAAAGGAAAACGAGTCAGTGGCCCTTAGGTTCCGGGTCCAGAGCTGCCATATTACATGGAAAGGGCTCAGATCCTGACTGGCAAAGAAGATGCTCGGGGCTGGACTGGCAGGACCATTTGGAAACATCTACTGCTCCCAAACAAAATTAAAGCATTATAATTTATATTTACTTCTTTTTCAGTCATTTGAGTGGGCTTGTTTAAAAGTAGGAGGGCTGTTAGACTTTTAAAACACTTCAAATATAACCACAACCAGTGAATGTCTATTAAAAGTTTAACATGTCACATTTGCTAATATTCGCAAAACCAGTTTGGATATGGATATAAAATTAGATCATGACCTTAGCAGTCTGTATATTACCAACATCTATTGATTACATCTATTTCATTAACTTGATTAGATAATAGTGAAGTATCATATGCAATGTGGACAAGCTGCATAAATGCAACTTGTCTGCAAAAGGTGGCATTCCAGAAAGCTCCCTATTGAATACGAGTAAAATGAACTCATGTAAAAAATATTTTTTAAATAGGGATGTATTACTGCTGTTTGTAAAATATGCATTACATGCTGCTTTTTCTCCAAATCTGATTTAACTTTTACAGTGAACAACAGTGTATGAAGACTAGGGGAGAGAAAACAGATTATTTTGGAAAAGAATTAGTTAACTTAGTATAAATCCAGCTTAATTAAAGACATTGGGTAATTGCTATTCGGGTCACAAATTTTCAAAAAAAAAATTACCACCTAACATAAAAAATAGCAACTTTGTTCAAGAGCAAAAGTTACGGTTTGACTATGAAGGAGCTCCTTCTAGAAAAAATATTCTCCATATATTTTCGTTGGACTAAAATCTTAATTTATTCTATCAGTCATGTGTTTCCCCCTTTCCCCTTGAAAGCTCCCTACTCACTCAGGCAGCAGCAGTACCTCCTGCTGACCTGGCTCTCCCCCCTCCATGGGCTCCCTGCCGTCTACTTCAAACAAGGCTCTGGCTCCCCAGTGGGCCAGTTAAATGATTACCCCCAGGTGTTGGTTCACCCTTAGCATCCTTGGGTTTTACCTCCTTCAGCCTCGAGTCATGGGGGAAGGGAAAGCGAGTTGGAAGATCAAAGTAGCATGCTCCAGTTGGAGCATTAGAGGTGGGGTTGAGCCTACAGCCCTGTCTTCACCCTACTCCCCTTCCTGCCAGACCCTCCCACCCTCCCACCCTCCTGAGCCTCATCAGAAGATGGAGTGGGGTGCGTGGCTAAACCATGAACTGTGCAGTTTCAACTATTTCATTTGTTAATAGAAGCAGTATACTTAACAATACATAATATTTATTGTATAGTATGATTATGTAAGTAGAATATAACAGATAAGGTCTGGATATTTTTGAGCATATACTCTATGCCCTACAAGGTACTATGGGGAGAAAGTTAAGATGAGTAAAATACACCTTCCCTCAGGCAGCTCAGAGTCAAATAGTTAATGCAGTTCTTATGGAGCAGAACACAGTTGCTACTTGTGTTGTTATATAAATATAAAACTCCATCGGAAAAGTAAATAAAAATGCAACACCTACATATATTTTATCTGTAATCAACAAAATGTTGCATACTGTTTTCAGAAAATCTAGAAAATAAAAAGCTTATGTTAAAAAAACAAAATCATTCTTCCCAGAGATAGCCACACTCTATAGTATATTTTGAAAATATATATATTTGGAATAATACTGAATATTCACTTTTCTATCTTGATGTTTTTTGAACTCTATATTATATTATGAACATTGCACCATGTAATTGAAAAGTATTTGCATAATTATCACATCACAGGATGTTACAGTTTATGTTATCATTTCTCTATGTGGGGGCATTTCTGTTTCTTTCAAAGTTTCCCCTTCTATAAATAATTCATTGAATATATTTTTGTATAAGTCTCCATATATTTCTGATTTTCTTATAATGAATTTCTAGAAGTGGAATTCTAGACCAAAGACCGTTGTATTTTACAACTCTTGAAACATTTGGCCAGAGAGCTTTCCACTAAGCGTACGCCCCATTAAAGCCGTACCAGCAGGGCATAGGAGTCCATGTCTTCTGCTTGCCAGCATTGAGCATTACTACTTGTTTTAACTCTAACTTTTGCTATTTTCTTAAGTAAAAATAGTATGTATTTTTTCAGTTGGGCAGTTTTGAATTTATACATAAATGTACACAAAAATGTGCACATATTAGAAATGTTCGGTTTTGTGGATTTTCACAGAACTAGGCACAGCCACGTAGTCAGCAGCCAGAGAGAACAGTGAGCATGACCAGCTTCCAGCAGCTTTCCTCATGCTCCCTTCCAAGTCATAATCCTCTTCTCGGACTTCTGCACTTTAGGTTAATGTTACTTGTTTTCGGCTTTAGTAGAATCATATGTACTGCATATACTTTTATTTATATGGCATTTTTCAATTAACTCCATGTTTGTAAAATTCATCCACATTGCTATATGTGGTTGTGTATTTGATTTAGTCTTTATTGATTTCTAAGGATCAATAATGTTGTGTGAGACATCATTAAAGCAAGCAGTGTGTCCCCTTTAAATGATCTTCACTTCTTGTCTGGCTTAAATCTCATGGCTCACCTTTTCAGCCACAAACCTGCCTGTAGCCTCAACATCCTTTCCCTTTCTCGTTGTCATACGCTTTAACAACATCAAAATTATCTGCCCTTTCTGCTCATACGCTCAAGGTTTTGAATGCTTTAGGAATTAATGTATGCGTCAGTTAGACTACTAACTAATAAAGACATCTTAAAACACATAAATTGAACAAAATAGATGTTCTTTGTTTGCATAAAACTCCAGAGGTTGGTAGGTGATCTAGGCTGATGGTTGATTCTGCTCTTTGCTCCAGTTGAACTCCATTGTGGATCCAAAGTGGTTGCTCTAGTTCTCACCATCTGCCAGCAGCTGGAAGGTGTAAAGACAGGGAGGACAAACCCAGGTGGAGATGGTACATGACTCATGCTCCCTCCTATTAGAGAGAAAGCACTCATGTGCAAATCACCATGGAAGAGACTGTGAAATGCAGAATTATGGTTGGGTGGCCGTGACAACCACCATTTATTATGAAGGAGGAGGTAATCACAAAATATTGGTAGATGACTAGAAGTAAGCCCAAAATTATCTACCATTCTATTCTTCATTTGCAGCTAGGCCCTTAATCCTAGCTGGCAATTACTCTGTTTCACAAACAACTCTCTTTCTCATTTCTGGTGGTATTTATTTAACATCTTCTCCAGTCTCCTTTAGTTTATTCCACTTCATCTTCCCTTCATATTCTTACAGTGAAAATCTTGCCTCCTACTTCACAGATGAAGTAAAAATTACAGGGAATTTTCTTTGCCTCTTTTCTTCTCTGTATCTTCAAGCATCTTTCTTTGTGTCTCCTGCCCTAAGTAGTCCGACAGAAGCAAGTTCTCTCCACATATATTCTGGATGCCCTACCACTTGAGTGGTTACCAGTAACTTCTGGTGTTAATCTAGTGAATTTCTTTTAACTATCCTGAAACATACCCCCCGGCTCTCCTGCCTTCTCTTAGTTCTTTCTCTTCGGATGTTTGGTTTTTGTTTCTTTCTTTTTGTGTGTGTGTATTTCTCTTCTATGTCCATTCCTTAAGTAACAGAGCTTCTTCCCAGGATCCTATCACTTGTATCTTCTCACAACCATTTTACTGAATGACCTCTTCCATTCACAGAGCTTGAACACTCAGTGTATCCGATGAATCACAAATCTGTTTCCAGCACAGATCTCGACCCCAGGCTTCCTGCTGACTGCTGGATGTCTCTGCACACATGTCCCTTGGACACCTCAATCTCAGCATGCCCAAAATTGAACTCAGATGCATTTCCAAGATGTCTTCTCTTTCTTTGCTTCTCCTCTTTCCTTAAATAGTGCCTTCTTAATCAAAGAAATATGGATGTCCATCTTTTATTCTTTTCTCATGCTCTCTACTCACACTTAATCTATAATAATTTATTAGAAAAACACAGCTCCCTAGAATGTCTAAAATCTACTGACTTTATCTCTACTGTTACTACCATACTTTGTACTTACAATCACCACCCAAATTGCAGAGTCTCCTAGTAACTTCCTGCATCTGGTATTCTCCTCCAATCCATTTTCTGCATGTTCACCAGGATGCATTGTCCAAAATACAAGTATAATTAGTAATTTCCTTGCTTGAACCATTGGTGGCTCCTTATTGCCTGTAATACTAATCCAGTTTTCTTAACCAGATGGGGGAGGGGCGGCCTTCATGATCTGGTGCCCGTTGACCTCTCCACCATCTTCTCTTTCTTTACCCCTTATATTCTGTGTGCTCTCCATGCTCATTTCTGTGTCTGAGCCTTTACACGTGTTCCTAACTCTGCCTAAATGGCCTGACCTTCCTTTGTTTAGCTCCTTTTTAGGTTTTATAACATACATTATGGTTTTCTCCACTAAGAAATGTTAATGGACTAAAGGGGCCTACTTGCCTGCATATATCAAAGCCCAATAAGACATGAACAGGAGCTTGCAGCCAAGAAAGTAAGGGTTTATTAATTGAGGAAGTGGCACCATGCCCAGAGTCACAGGTGAACTAGTGCTCAAAGACCTGCTTCCCCAATCACTTCCAGGGGTTGGGTTATATAGGGAAAAAATCATTAATCACGGTGACTAAGGGAGCTAAGGTCATGGCCAGGGTCATGTTCTCTACTGATTGGCTGGTGCTAGGATAGGAAGTTGTTAGTCATTGCATCTGGTCCTAATGTCAGCCATGGCATTGAGCCATCTGGTTTCACTGCTTTTCTGGGTCTGGAACTGAAACACAACTGAGGCGTAGATGTTATCTTTAGTTTGATTGAAACTCTGTCTCTGTGGTCAATAGACCTGAGGTTTTGTTCCTGAGATTGTTTGATGCTGACGAGAACCTCATTGTCCTAAGGGAGTAGTGATTAAAGGAGTGGACATAAGGGAGAGCGAGGCAGGTGAGTCAGAGGGCTGGATGAGGCCAGTTCGAATCAGAAAAATAAAAAGGAGAAAAGGTCATATTAAATAAATAAAGTTCTACATGGTTACAGAAACTTTTTCAAAACTGTCCCCTCCAAAGGTTGGTGAAGAAACCTTCTTACATATTCCCTGATGGTTCTGTCCTTGCCCTTGTTATAGAGGACTTAAAAAGCTGCAATGAAATTTTCTGTTTATGTATCTGTCAGCCAACTAGACTTTCATTTCTCTTTCCACTTTGCTCTGTAAGTTCTGTGGTACCCAATGAAGGGGAGGAAAACCATCTTTTGGGAAGACAGGCTTATTGGCAGGTCAAGAATGAAAGTTGAAGCAAGAAAGTCTGGAGAGTATTTTAGTGATTCAGACTTTAGACAGAGAGAGGGCCTGGGTTAGGGTACAGTAAATGGGAGTAAGAAATGAAAGGTGAATCTGGGGCTCGTTTTCAAGAGAAACTCAGAGGACTTATGATGGTTGGTCAATGCACTGTATTTGTACATGGTAAATAGTCAGGATGGACATGCGGTAGAATGTTGAATAAACAAGGACATGTTTGTCTATACACAGCCCTCATGCATGTCACAGACGCTCTCTAAATTGGACATTCATAACCAGGCATTTTACTTATAAAAACAACAACCAAAAATGATTTGTCATTTCAATATTTATAATAACATTGTGAGATGTTGTTTCTACTAGACAGATAGAAATAAGGCTACAAGAGGTTAAATGTTTGCTTAAAATCACAAATTAGTGTGAGCAGCTGAACTGGGACTTGAAGATAAGTTTCTGGAATTAAAGTCTGGATCTTTCTACAGATTTTAATTACCTAAAATATAAAGTGGATGAATATATTTATTTACTTAGCCATGGCTGATTTTTAAACTTGGTATGTGCTTCTATCCCTTAATTGAATGCAATGCATAGTGTTCCTGATTAGAAAACATACACCCCATGACTCTTCTCCAATGTTCCCAATTTGGTTTGGTTGTGCTATTTTGCCTAGTGTTTGATGAGTAACCCCATGACGGTGGCATTAGTTTTGCTGTGGTCTTCAGTTTTCCTGCTTTAGCTCTTCATCATTCAGCAGTTGGGGGAAGCAGTATACATTCTGAATGTGTGTACTACTCAGCAAAAATCCGTAACATCCATGTCACAATGGGCTGCATTCTGAAGTTCGTTTGCAAAAGCCAGACTCTGCTTGAGTCACAGCTCCCATTTTTCACACAGCAGACATCACAGCTGTGGGCTTTGTTAGGTATGTGCTAGACTTTTCGACGTCTTACAAAGCTCTTCTCCCCACAGTGCCCAGCAAACACCTAGCATATAATAATTGCTTAAGAATATTTGTTGAATGCATGATTAATGAAAGTTATTACTATCATTATACAGTTGGCTTTTTTCTGACAATGACATTGAATGTTGAAATATATGCATACCTATATGAATGCACATGCATTCATTGTATGTGCACACACAAATGCAAACTATTCACATTTATTCTCAATACATTTAAAATATACTTTGAAAAACTGATAAGATAGTACACAGACAAATTGTAAGAATTTAAGGTTTTGTTCAACATGAGTATTTTTATTTTAGACTAGGTTACACAAAAGGTAGCACAGTAACTGAGATAGCTCTATAAGTAGATTAAGCAAATTTACAATAATCAGAGGTCTAATGATACGTTACAATTTTTTAAAGTTTATAATTTTGGTATTTTCAGGTTGGAATATTTATACTTTGTTTTTTGATATATGAGCAATAATTTCTAAACTAGTGAGGACTTTCCACCATGGCATTGTGTTCCTTGTGTTGGTAGGTATAAAAAGAGGGATATCATTCCTGCTTTCTCTCCCTTATCTTTGTGCCACTGTTAGGCGATCTGTCCACCCATTCAGCATGGGGTGGGCTTTTCCCCTTGTTATAGAGGGTGTATTTATGCTACAAAGAGGGGAATTATGCAATAGTATTTCAATATTTCTTCCAGCAATTCCTCAGACTCTTTTCTTCCTGATGTGATTTCAATAGGTGCAGCCTGTGCACAGTTTTACAAATGAAGGAAAAGGCCTAGAGACTGGGAGAAGTGTCCAGTAGCATGGTTTTCATTTACATAAACTCATGAGCCAGTCTGCCAGCCAGCATGTGCTTCCCTAAATGTTGGTGGCCCTATACTCTGTTTGCATTTGGTTAATTTCCCATAGCAAGTCATTTGTGATTCATCAAAGTTTCTCCTTGTGATATATTCTTATCCTTAGCAAGAGGTCAGTGGTCATCTTGGGACCCCCCAGACAAACATTATGTGTATGTCATTGCTGTGCCTTTATGATACATTGCCCGACACTGTCCATGTGTGGTTGTTACGTTGTGCCTTTCTAACTAACCTGTACACTCTTGAAGGGCATGAATTCTAGTTCACAAAACTTGCTGTCCCCTAAATGTGCCTCTGGGGAAACAGATTTCAGATAAATATTTGTGAGTAAATGGGAGAATTTCATCCTGTATGAAAATAATTCTGAAATGGAAGGCAACCTGCAGATACACCACGAGCACTGTTTCCCCTGGGAGTGCTCCTTCCCATGGGAAGGGAAGCCTCAAACAAACCTAAATATCTTCCCGCCCAAAGCAAAAGGATTCCTGTGCATTATAAAGGGGCGTAGTATGGTCCAACAGTATCTCAGCCATGACAGTGTGAGTAGGTGGAATTTCATTATGCAAGACAAACACAGCCTCTTCTTCATCTGGTCTACAGAGCAATTAGCACAGTGCCTAGCACACACTGGGCATTGAAGAAAGACTCTTATGAAGGAAGGAAGGAAGGAAGGAAGGAAGGAAGGAAGGAAGGAAGGAAGGAAGGAAGGAAGGAAGGGCCTTACATCTGAAAAATCAGAAGGGATGTTTCATGTTATTATTCCTGCTTGAGGTCCTGTTCAGTATGTGAGTGGGAGAAATAGCATAGAGGTAAACTGGGGTGCGCATTTGTGAGGTACCCCACTGTAGTAGCGAAGCTGTGGGGTTGTTTTGGAGCAGGTAGCTGCAAAGAAAGGTTCTGATAAGATCTGTAGTGCTAGTCCCTGAAACTTCACCCAGAAAAATCACCCATAACTTAGTATGTGGGAATTTTCCATAACTTAAGAGACATTTTAGGGGAAGAAATCATAAAGTCATGCATACACTCATATTCATTATGAAGTCCATGAACATTTACTCAGCATCCCTTAGGGGCAGAGCTGATAGTATATTGATAAACGTTTCAGTGTTAGATCAAGTCTGTAGAGTGAAACGGTACTTTGTAAATATAAGGTCTCTCTCTTGATGATTGTTTTTGCCATTATTACAAAGAATGTCTTGCATTTGTATATAACTTACAAACTTAAAAGCAAGAAAACCCCCCAAATCCCTACCTTCTGTCATCTTTACTCCAGCTTCCTTGGTAGACAAAACAAAGCTACAATGCCTTCCCAATTCTGTACATGAGGAGCTGGAAGTGCAGTCGGGTCTCCATCATGCCACTCCCCTGGGAAAGCATGGGGCCAGGACTAGAGCCGACGCCTTCCAGACATGCCATTCTTTCTGCCAGGCCAATTGGACTTTCAAAATAGAACTCTAATAGCAGGTTCTGGAGTTGACCATTTGTTAAAACAATGTTTGAAAGACGGGTGACCTTCAGGACTTTGAGAACTTTAACACTTGTGCAAGCCCAAGGAAAATCCACTCTGCCAAACTTGTGGTGTCCACGCAGGTGACTCTAAGCGGAAAAGCTAATGCTGCTGCGTGCTCGCACTTTGAGTTATGCATAATCTGCTAGCGTTACTGTGAGTGATGGCTTGAGCCCCTGGAATCTGACAAGCAGCTCTCTAAAGCCTGACACTCAGTTCCATGCAAAATGAGTAGGCCCTGCAGTTCGTTCAGGAGAGAGTTGCACACTTGACACAGAATAGGCCACTATTTAACAGCCTTTTTTTTTTTTTTAATCTGGCTCACTTTTCTTCTCACTGACTACTGTGACTACAGACTGTTTTCAAACTTAAGTTTCTTGCAGAAAGGAGATGGAGACACCTAAAAAAAGGAAATAAGAAAAAAAAAAACACCTTCCTTCCTTTACCCCTCCCTTTGGCCCCTTCTTAGACAGGACGTCCTCTCCAGAGAAGACAAGACTAGATACAGCCCAGCCAAGCAAGAGGCAGGTCAGAGAGAGCCCTCTGCCTTTCCCCCTGCGCAGATGTGCTCAGCAGAAAGAGCCACCACTGTTCCTGCCACATGCTGATTATCATTGCACCTGGAGTCATATTCCAACATGAATGTCATTCAAATTAGTTTAGCTATTCTATCCAAGAATTCTCAAGAAGAAGAGCTGCTCAGACTGCCAACACATTAATCCAAACATGCCAAGGAGTCTAAATAAATCAAGTAACATCTCATTTCGGATTAGGTTTAATACTATGAGCTTGTGGCAAGCCGTAATGTTTCAAATTTATTCCACAGGCCTAAAATTTGGTTACGATAAGTTTTATTTTGCATGAGTTCTAAAGCGTGGCCTAGAGAGACTTCTGTGTCTTTGTATTTAGGCAATCTTTCTGTGAGTGTCCCAAAGCTCCACCTCACTTTGACTTGACACTGAGTGGTTGAATTACGGAGTCCAGGGTTTATTGAATTTGGGCATCATATTATGGGAAGGGATGGAAACCGTGTTTAATGTTTTATTTAAAGCTCAATTTGAGTAACAGCAACTCAGCTTTACATGTTCTCCTGTAAGAACATCCATATCACCAAAAGCTGAACCATTAAGATGATCAGCCTAACCAGGATACTTTCCTAGTGTTCATACATTCATAGATGGGGTGTGAATTTGGAAGGGAAGTTTATCAGCCTTCATTACCTCTGTTGAAAAGAACAGCTCACTATTTTTCATTATAATGGCTTTTTAAAGGTATCATATGTCTACAAGGCTAACTATTCTCTTCATACTTTTTTAGTAGAAAATATTAAATAGTTTTGGTACTAATCCTTTTGGTTTGAAAGGGAGCAAAACTATTTTTTGTTTACTTATAAACATTAGTATCTGCCTTCTATCTATATGATATCTTAAAATCAGTTTATATCACCTTGGATCATAAAAATAAATACTACAGACACTTCTCAATATCCTGGTGTACCCCTCTCTTTCCACTTGAGAAAAGGACTGTCTTGAATTTACGAGCTATCATTCCCATGAATGCACTATATTTTACTATGTATCTATGAATTCAGAAAAATACATATAATATATTTGGCCAATATTTATTTACATGAATATTCTTCATGTAAATATAAAATAATATGCATGACTCTCTGGCATTTTTTCTCTGAGGTGGTATTTTTTATATGTATCATATTAATACATGTAGCTCTAGCTCATTGATTATAAAGTTATATAGAATTGTATTATATTTTTATATATATGTATCTCAAATAATTTATGCATTTTTCTAGATGGACATTTAAAGTGTGTCTATTTGTTTACTTTTACAAACGATGCTACAGGAAAATTTTTCTAGGGTTAAGATGGAAAAGAGGAAGGCGGGGGCTTGGTGCATGGTGCTTGCTGCGCCCGAACCAGTGACAACATCAGCACTTCAGCATCACCCCTGTAATACAAGTGTCGATAACATTGTTTTAAAATGTCAGGGTGTGTACACTCAATAAAAGCATTTTGTGATATTAAATGTCTAAAACATCTCAATAAAAATTAATTGCTAAGATCATAAAATTATCAACTATCTCTCTTAGTGCTGTTGGCTTTGCTGCTTGCTGGGTGTTTAGTTACCTCCAGCAAGAATGTCCCAACTGGCCCTGTAAGGACTCAGACCTTCCTGCTGTGTTTACTTGATACAGTGGCCCCTCCCTATTCACCTTGCCCACTGTTGGACTGTCATCCCAGAAGAAAGATGTTTTCTTTACATGGCACTTCTGATCCCTGCTCAGCCTTTTTGCTTGGTTGGGGGGAGATGGGCAAGGGGTAGGGAGTTTGGGGTGGGGAAGAGAAAGTGAAATGTTAAGAAACAGGAGTGGTGAAGTGACCAGAGGGTTTGCGGTGTGAGGCTGGCAGCGAGGAGACAGAGGAGAGAAAGGAGAGAGGGGCTGGCAAGAAATCTGGGAGAGAAAAACTACGCTCTGGAAGTCAAGATATCAATATTTACATAAAATGCACACAAATCTATGCCCATATTTTAAAATGGCACCAATAAGGGAAAATTGAAAACTGATTCTGCAATCATTAGTAATATAAACACATTTTTTACTTTACTAGATAGTGCATTATTTTTTTTCCTCACTAGCTGTACCAATTTACATTCCCGACAGAAGGGTGGGGATTACCCATTTTACCTCGCTGGGCTCATGTTTGGCTTTATCAGATTTTGTACCATCTGCTAGATGGGTTTCCTATGGTGTTTCATTGTCCTTTAAGTTGCTGTTTTCTGATTGTTAGCAGAGTAGTTGAGTACCTGGCCAGTACATTTTTTATAGTTTTTACAACTTTTAAAATGAATTTTACTACAAAGGTAAAATGGCTTATAGCCTCATATTTAGTGCGTCTGAAAAGCAAAGAAATTAAAATTAACCCATAACCTACCACATAAAGATAACAATTCTTTATTTTTGAA
Source organism: Anoura caudifer (assembly GCA_004027475.1). NCBI lineage: Eukaryota > Metazoa > Chordata > Mammalia > Chiroptera > Phyllostomidae > Anoura > Anoura caudifer. The sequence goes on along the minus strand of PVKU01000318.1, from coordinate 135,641 downwards.
AAATAGCTTTATTGAGGTATATTTAACATGCAGACTTAAAGTGTTCAATTTGTTGTTTTGACCTCTGTACACACCAGTGAAGCATCACCGCAATCAAGAAAGTCAACTTATCCACCACCCCCAAAGTTTACTTCTGACTCTCAGTAATTTCTTTCTCTTCACTCTCCCTCTGGCAACTCTCCCTGTGCATCTCCCTTTCCAGTTATTTTCAGATTCCTCCATGTCTTAAGCATCTTTCAGTGGGTTATTGCTTTGTGTTGCGGAGCAGTGTTTTACTGGGTGGCAGAACCGCCGTTTGTCCATTTGCCTTTTAGTGAATAGTTACTGAGTTGTATCAGTTACTGAATTGATGGTCCATTTAACCTTTTATAGGGTGAAATATATATACATGGTAGGGCATATGGTTCATATGGAAAATCATACAATTATTAATAAATAATAATATAAGAATAAACTCTGTTTCACATCTGTAAACCTACTTTTGCCCAACCTGTACATCCATAAATTTTTTCATATGCAGAACAGTTAACATGAAATAATCCCTACTACTAATGAAAGCCTAGGACAGAGCCTGGCATGTGTAGGTGTTCAGTCATTATGTGACAAAACATTAGATACCTGTTGGCAAATCTCAAAGCTAATTAAGAATGCAAAGCAAGCAGACCTAAGAAGTTAAGGAGCATGACCACCTGGGCTGCACTGAACTCAGTAATTCTCTGATTCCTTGGAAGTCATTCCGTCTAAGCAGCACATCATTCATCTTGCGCTGAAAATGGTATCTCCCTTTTATTCCTCTTTTGTTCCATCTTTCTCCCAACCACTGACTTCAAAACTTTAACTATCTCTGAATTTCCTTCTCATTGTGTGTGATTAGTTTCCAGGTTCCCACATCTGACAGTCCATTGTCCCCATCATGCTCTAGTGTGGTCTCTACCCACCTCGTGCCTCAGCATGTCAGTTTCTCTCATGTTGCCTCCCGGACTCCTGTCTTCCCCTCTTTTCATTCACATGATCACATATTTCTCTAACATGCATTTTTTACCATGTTGCTTTATGGTTTCCAGCTTTCTCTTTGCTCCTCCCTGCCTGAAGACTACAATTCCAAGTCTTCAGCATAACCCAAGGAGCCCTGGGCTTTATACCACCTGCTCCCCTCCTCACTGAAGCAGAAATATTTAACTATTTGCATGTCCCTGAGCACAATGTGCTGTATCCCACCTCTGGGCCTTTGAATAAACCTGTCCTCCCACATCCTGGAATGTATCACCAACTAGTCAGAACTCAGTTTTGAAGCCTCTTTGTCCTCGCACACACATGCACACACAGCAAAGTTCACTTCTCATCTATCCTGCCGATGTCCACTGTCCCAGAGTTTAGAGGCCATGGCATTTTTACCTGTGTCCAGTAAGCAGTACAGTGGCAGTTGCCAAGGAGGTGCTCACTAAATACGTCAGGTGCTGGATAAATATGAGTAACTCAAATTTTGGTGCTCAATGCATATGAATAGATGCACTTATGACTTAAATATCTGATCAAGTAGTAACTTTTCAGCCCAAATATGCTTGATGTCTTTTTTTTGTTTTCAATCCTGTCATCACCAACTTTGTCAAAAACTCTTCAGCCTCCTGTCCAAATTGTTGCATTAGCTTCCTAACCAGCATATATCAATAAATTCTCCCTCTTTTCCAAACCATGCTAATGCAAATTAGCTAATCTCCTATAATAACGCATTAATTGCATTACACCCCTGTGAGATTCCACAGCCGGGCTTTCAAAAAGCTCAAGCTAGTCCAGCAATCAAACTATTTTCTATTCCTCAACACACATTCTCCATTCTGGCCAGCCTGTTCTTCCCACTCCCCATGCCAAGCTATGCTCATTCCATCTTGTGTTCCAGGGCTCAAGTTATCCCTTCTCCAGAATACCCTGCCCTCTCACCTCCATCTGTCTAAATTCTGCTAATAATTTATGGCTGGCAGAAGTTGCACCTGTGTGACTGAGCCACCTCCTCTATGGACTCTCTCGGTGTTTTTCATCTGTAACACCCAGATTCTAACTGCATTGTAGACAGTCTCATAAATAGATGAGATAACCATTGCAAAATATGTCAATGTGAGCGCTGGTTAAAATACAAGGGAATGTATATTCTCTTCCCCTATCCACATGAGAATGTAAGCTCCACAAAAGCAGAAAATTTTTGTTCATTTTGTTCCTAAAGGAAAACTAAGGGCTTAGACACTCCAATGTTTGTCAACTAAATAAATAAATACTGCTGCATGGTGGGATTCACATAGTCCTTTCTTCAGAAGACTTTGAAAGAAAAATGAACAAATTTGAGTGATTTCTGAATTTTAAACATTGTGATTTTTAGAGGTAATTCTTAAGTAGAATCAAGACTAGCAAATCACTGTGTGCATCTATCTAAATGTGGCATTTAAATTTTGAATTTAAAGATTTTGAAAAGTAGCTCTGTTCCTGGAAGTGTCAGTTGGTGAATCATGTGTTTTTGGAATTCTTACACATTAATGTAAGTTAACATTAAGGTAGTGATAGTACAGGTCTAGATGGATGGAACATAAAAATGGTGTGAGCATATTATAGCTCAAAATAAAAATATATGCAGGTCCTTGGAATCAGAGTAGTTTGATGATATCTATACTTTTCCATGGCTTTGGTCATTTACCAACTCCTTCCTGAATTATATGCCTTTTAAAAGAAGAAAATCATAAGTCACTCTATCAAAGCCCTTAGCCCAGAATCCCAGAATTTGACATGTAGTAAATGTTTGTTAAATATTGAACTTTATAACAACTGCAGAATTTCCCCCCCATAGATGAGAGGTGATTTAAGAAAGGAAGTGAAATAGTTATAGTTCCATTTGAGAAAAAATAATTCTGATGATTGTCTGGAGAAGGAGTTGTAGAAAAGATGAAAGAAAAACCAGAAAACTCTTTGTTCATTCATTGAGGTACAATTATACAGCGTCTGCTTGTTGGTATGCACATAGAACAGAATGAACTGCTGGGATTGTGTGTGATAAGCATAGCAGGTAGGAAATGTTTAGGTGAAGAATTATGAGGACTTAATTTAAATAGTGATGAGGATGAAAAGGAGTGAATATTTTGAAATTTATTTAGGCAGAAGCACTGAGAGTACTTGATAAACTCCATTAAGATCAAGGGCTTGAGAATATCACCTAGAGTCCTGATTCGAGTGACCAATTCAATGGACTGGTTAGAGATAGAAGTATGAGTGGGCATGACAGGAAAGGTAATGAGTTTTGCTGTGGATTTACAGTATTAGAAGAGCCTGTGAAATATTGTGGATCTGAGTAATATAGAATTGTAGAGAAGGTCTGCTAATTAAAAGAGACATGGGGATTGAGGAAGGGTGGATTTTGAATTTATCAACAATAAATAATAGTCGAGGGCATAAATTCATGTGGAAATTTCCCATAAGGGTGCTTACCTTAAAGAGTGAAATGAGATGAGGGCTGAGGCTGCAGATTATGGACATCAAAAGGTTAAGAGGACAAGAATAACACACAAAGAAGACCAAAAATTAATGGCCAGATGTGACGTCAAGAAACCAGGAAAGAGTAGTTGTATCAGGCAAAATGGTTTCAAGTACAAGTAATGGAGAAGCTGACTCACTTGGCTTTAAACAATAAGGTAATTTATTGGTTCACATAACTGGAATTCCAGAGGTAGGAGGGCATAGGGAGTGGTTGATCTGGGAGCTCAATAACTTCATCAAGAAACCAGCTTCCTTTGTCTCCTTTTGATCTGCCATCCCAATTTTGGATTTGCCCTGAGTCTATTTCTTCTCTGGTAATAGAATGATGGTTGTAGAAATCAGGGCTACATTGTCCCTCAGTCACATCCATCTGAAGAAGCAATTTGGATCTGGAATCTCTCCTAAAAAAAAATGAAGAACTTACCACTAGTCACCAGCCAAGTCCTTCTTGTGTCCCATTGGCACTAATACGATTACCTGTTTGAGTCCTGAAATAGTCATTAACTTGGGGAGAGGAGTTAGGCTTCCATCTCCCAGAGCTGAAGGTGGCTTTAGCTTTCCCTGAGATGCTGATCTTTCTTGGCAAGAGATGAATACATGAACAAAAATCAAGATTCTTTAGGTAAAAGGAAATGAAAATTGGAGAATACATAACCAGCTAGCAAGGGCCACTACAGAAATATTAAGTAAGTCTAGGAGAAGTCATTACAATTTTCAAACGTTAAAGAGGGTCAAAGTAAGAGCTAAAGAAAAACAAACAAACAACAAAAAAGCATTCCAATTAGGTTAGTAATTAGAAAGTGACTAGACTTGACGGATACTGACCGAAGTGGAGATAAGGGTTCTGAGAGGTAAGAAAGAGGATAGGAAGCTTTGACTTAAGTTTAAAGATTTTGGGTTTTGAAAGGAAGAATAATGATAAGATAGCAGCTAGGAGGGAAAAGTAGTAAGAGGAATGGATGTTTTTTTACAATCATCAATTAAATGTTTCAAATTCTGGTCAGTGGATGCTAATCTGGTTCTGATGAAAGCCTTCTGGTGACCGGTTCTGTGAATCTGGTTGACTTCTCCAGGTCTCTGAGTTCTCATCCCTTAAAGGGAGAGAAAGAAAGCTGTGTAGCATATAATCCACAGAGAAAGTAGATTTCAGAAATATTTTAAAGAGAATAACTTTACTTATATTTTAGATGTGTGTGTTTAGGAGAGATCTTAACTGTTATATACCATTGAGGAATCAAAAATCAGTTATTTGGGGTCTGAAAATAGAATTTTTTGTAATTATTAGCACAGTAACTATTCATAGAGAGATAATCCAGTTAATGCTACCATCCCGCATTGACCAGCCTGCATGCAGCATGACTCTTGTATTGAGTGAACCTTGCCTTGTAGCAGGTAGACTGTGAAGCACACCCTCCCCTTTTGGCACTGAAATATTACAACAGATTGAGATTAGTGTCCATAAAATTAATGACATTATACCATTTTATTGTAAAGAATTACATTGTAGGTATTTTTGTCAAGTTTTTAGGAACTGTTTAAGTGCTTTAAACTTCAGAACATTGTATGTTACACCTAAATGATAATGACTAGAACACTTCTAAGTTTTTGTGATATTTAAATCAAAGAGTTTTATGTGACAGTGATCTCAAAACTTTCCTCCTGCATTTTATAGGCTAAACAACAAAATTTCAGAACTTGTGGGCAGTCATTCACATTTTTCAGGCAGAAGTTACAGAATGATTTTACTTGGGAAAACAAGAGAAAACTAAAGATGGTGTGTGAGCTAACAAAATATTCAGATTGCTTGATATATTTTGCCAAGACTTTTGTCATGAGGGGCAACCATAGTGCCGTATGCCACACCCCCAGCCAGCATTTGCAAGCCACCAATCATTTCCTAAGGGACCTGAACAGACAGAAGCATTGAATTCTCTGTAGTCAGTGTTGCCTCCCACCTGGGAAAAAGACAGTCCTGTAATTGAATCCCAGCATGTGCATTGTCATCCCTCCTGCTTGCCCCTCTGGTGCAACAGCAAATTAAAAGACTTCTAAGGCTCAGCCTGCCTTCCAGCTGCCAGCCCCTGGTAGACATGAGGGAGCCAGAAGGGACCAGGTGGAGCAGTTTTGAGTTGCACTAAACACACAGTGCAAGGAGGTTGGCCGTAACTTCCCAATGAATATTTATACCAGCCCCATTTCTCATGTTGCGCTTTGGCAAGGCTCAGAGTGCTGAGCTCCTGCTGATGTCAAGGGCCCTGCATTGTTTGGACCTGCTCCGTGAAGTGTTACGCCAGATGAGAAGTGGGCCCCAGGTTCCTATCACTAAGATGGCTGGTTGGCTTTTTTTTTTAATGGAGACTATCATGTTATAGTGTCATAAGGATGGGGCAACAGGGGAGTTCTCTGACATCTTCTGGCGTTTCTGTTCCTGAATCGCACACGGCCTCAACCATAGCTTCCTGTGGAGTGGAACTTTAATTGCTTTAAGAGCCACACACTACTCTATGTTGTAGATCACTGCATTTTTTTCATCTTATTCTTGGAGGGTTTATTTTTGTTTGCTAAGGTCAGACACTTATCACAGGGCTGTCTCATCACATTTCACATTCTGATCCCTTGTGGCAGTTGCTAACTTCCTTGTGCTGAAAGTGAATGGGTTGAGTAACCTCGTAAAGATACAGAATGTCTTGGCATAGAAAGGAAGGGAGTAAAGAATGCCTGTCTATGGAAGACTCTCAGTGTTATTTAGTGAGCTCCGTAAACTGAGAAGGTATTTGGAAAACCATCTACACACAAACCCATTAACTTTTTCTAGGTAGTAGATCATGGATTTTTATTCATGTCTGTGATTCCAAATCCATACTGTTACCTAATAAAGCACACACATTTATCATGAAATTTGTTTAAACCATAATTTTTTTTCTTTAAAAAATGTATTAAAGCAAAGCTGGCATACAATATTGTGTTAGTTTCAGGCATACAACATAGCGATTCAACATTTATGTACCTTGTGATGTGAATGAACACCACAGTACATCTATTAACCATCTATCACCATGCAAAGTTACTATTACATTATTGACTATGTTCTGTCTGCTGTATACTACATGCCTGCGGTTTATTTATTTTATAACTGGAACTTGGTCCCTCTTATCCCCCTTCACACTTTTCACCCATCCTGCCCACCATGCACCCCTTTGGCAACCATCAGTTCATTTTCTGCATCATTGAGTCTGTTTCTCTTCTCTTTTCTTTTTTAGATTCTACATATAAGAGAAATTGTATGGTATTTGTCTCTGTCTGACTTATTTCACTCAGCACAATACCCTCTAGATCCATCCACACTGTTGCAGATGGTGAGACTTCATTCTCTTTATTTTATGGCTGAGTCGTATTCCATTGTAGATAGGCCCGCTTCTCTTTATCCATCCATCCGTGGATGGATACCCACATTGCTTTCATATCTTGCCCATTGAAAATAATGCTTCAGTGAACATAGAGGTGCATATATCTTTTTGAATTCGTGTTTTTGCTTTCTTCTGATAAATAGCCAGAAGTGGAATTTCTAGGTCATACAGTAGTCCTATTTTTAAGTGTTTGATGAACCTCCATACTGTCTTCCACAGTGGCTGCACCAATTTACAACCACACCAACAGTGTACAAGGGTTCCCTTTTCTGCACGTTCTTACCAGCACTTGTTCTTTGTTGGCTTTTTGGGAATAATCATTCTGGCATATCTCATTGTGGTTTTGATTTGCATTTCCTTGATGATTAATGATGTTGAGCATCTTTTCATATGATATTTAAGGCCATTGTTTCCTTGTTGAATTTTTTGTCTGGATTTTCTCTCTGTTATTGTATGTACGTATTAAAGTCTCCTACTATTGTTGTGATAATGCCAATTTCTCTCTTTATATCTGTTAATGTTAATATTTGCTTTATGTATTTAGGTCCTCCTATGTTGGATGCATAGGTAATTACGAATATTATATCTTTTTACCTATTGATTATTATTTAATGCCTTTCTTTGTCTCTTTTTGCAGTCTTTGTTTTAAAGTCCATTTTGTCAGATATGACTATTGCTGCCCTAGCTTTCTTTTCATTTTTATTTGTGTGGAATATCTTTTCCATATCATCATTATCAGTGTGTGTCTGTCCTTTGATCTGAAGTGAGTCTTGTGTACACAGCAGGTAGATGAGTCTTGTTTCTTTTCCTTTTCTTTATTTTAATCCATTCTGTCACCCCATGTCTTTTGGTTAGAGCATCTAGTCCATTTATGCTTAAAGTAATCGCTAATAGATTTGTTCTTTTCTGTGAATTATTTTTGGTGATTTTTGTAGTTTTCTGTTGCTTTTTAAAAAATCTCTTCACTTTTGGTTTGCTGGGCACTTTTGGTTTGCTGGGTTTCTTCAGTTCTTTGTTTGTATTCATTTATCTTCAATTTTTGTGGATCTGTTGTAGGTTTTGGTTTGTGGGAACCATGAGGTTGATATATATTGATTTATATCTATAGCAGTACATTTTAAGCTGTTAGGCATTTTAAATTCAAACACATCCATTCTAAAGCACTACATTTTTGCTCCCCCTCCACACTTTTTGACATATGCTTTTGATCTTTTTGTTTTGTGTATTCCCTACTTACTGTAGTTATAGTTGATTTTACTACTTTTGTCTTTTAACCTTCATATTAGCTTCTTAAGTGTCTGATTCACTGTTTATTATATATTTGCCTTTTCCAGTGAGATTTTTTCTTTCACATATCTTTTTATTTCTAGTTACAGGCTTTTCTTTTCTGCCTGAAGAAGATCCTTTAATATTTCTTATAAAATCAGTTTAATGATGAGGAACTTCTTTAGTTTTTACCTATGTGGGAGACTCTTTCTCCCTCAATTCTGAATAGCATCCTTGTTGGATAGAGTATTTTAGGTTGTAAGTTCCTTTCTTTTAGCACTTGAAATATATTCTGCCACTCCTTCTAGTCAATAAATTTTCTGGTGAGAAACCAGCTGATAGTTTGCTGGTGTTTCCCTTGTATGTAACCAGTTGTTTACCTGCTGTCACCTTCAAGATTCTCTCTTTATTTTTAAATTATGTCATTTTAATTACAATATGCCTTGGTGTGAGTCTCTTTGGGTTTGCCTTGTTTGGAACTCTCTGTGCTCCCTGGAGCTGGATGTCTGTTTCCTTCACAGGTTAGAAAGTTTTCAGCCATTATTTCTTCCAATAACACTATGCCCTTAGTCTCTCTCCTCTCCTTTTGGGATCTCTCTAATAGGAATATTAGTATGTTTGATGTTGTATCAGGGATCCCTTAAACTATCCTCATCTTTTCAAAGATTTTATCTATTTATTTTTAGAGGGAGAGGAAGGGAGTGAAAAAAACAAGGAGAAAAACATCAGTGTGAAAGAGAAACATCAATCGGTTGCCTTTCAAATGCACTCCAACAAGGGACCAAACCTGTAACCCAGGCATGTGCCCTAACTGAGAATCAAACCAGCGACCTTTTGTTCTGCAAATGACACCCAACCCACTGAGCCACACTGATCAAGGCTTGTCCTCTTTTTTTAATATCCCTTTTCATTTTGTTGTTCTGATTGGGTGATTTCCACTATTCTGTCTATCTTTTAGGTAGATGATTTATTCTTCTGTGTGGCCTAATCACTAATCATTGGTTGGTATTGTTGATTCTCTCATGTATTTTTTATTTTAGTTTTTGTATTTTTGAGCTATGATTGCTTATTTATAATATTTTCTAACTCTTTGTTGATGTTCTGCCTGACTTCTTCTATTCTATTGTCAAGTTTGGTAAGCATTTTTATGACTGTTACCTTAAATTCTTTATCATGCAAATGATCTGTTTCTTTAGGGGCTTGGGGTGTGTTTTTCTTGTTCCTTCATTTGAAACATACACATATTCCTCTGTCTTCTTATTTTTTTTACTTTGTGTCTATGAATTAAATTAAACAGACATCTCTCCTAATCATGCAAAAGTGACCTTTTATAGAAGCAACCTCTGCGTAGACTGTGTGTGCCATCTGGTTTTGGCATGCCAGCTGGAGCCAGAGCGAGCCTCCGTGGTGCCTGGGCTGCCTGAGGGGCTGACCGGTTGGAACTTCAGCAGGCACAGGCTGAGGTGGCTTGGGACATGGACTCCAGGGTGCCCTGGCAGTTCCGCAATTTGAGACTGGTATGGACCTGGAGTGGGGTGGCCTAATGTGCATGTTTACTGGGGTCCTGGGACCAAAACAGACTCAGGCTAATGTTTGCTGGTGCCCTGGGACCAAAACAGTTTTGCTGTCTGGGACCAAAACAGGCTCAGGGTGCTGAGGCAGAGAACATGCTGCAAATTTTTAGAGGTCCTGGACAGAGCTGCAGCCTGCACCGTCTATGTGGAAATGGAACTTAAACTGTGGCAGTCAACAGGACTTTCCATTTTAAAGAGTTCCCACCATTCTCAAAGAGCTCATACAGTTCCCCAACCTTCTCTGTGGGGGTCCTTCTCTCTTACTTGTGCAAAAGATATTCAGGCATGAAGTCACTGGCAAATTGCACGGACCACTTCCCTGATCTTTATTTATTGTTAGGGGTCTCCCTTCCCCCACATTTCGTTTTCTCTGTGGCAGAGCCCAGTTCTAACTGTATTTGGTGAAATAATCTGGTGAGGGCCTCTTTCTAGGACCGTCTCTCTACCTATCACAAACACACATTGTCTCTCAGGAGGAATCGATTTATATGTATATACGTATTCAGTGTGCTCAAGGAAGGGGATACATTCAGGATCCTCTTAGGTTGTCATCTTGCACTAGATTGCCCCTTACATGTACTTGTGTTTTTTAATATGACATAATGAACCACAGACCAGTGAACTTCTTTAGGATTGCTGATTTTTTATGATATTCTTAAGTAATTAAATGCAACTAATTAGAAAAGGGGCTCTGATTTTGAGAATTCAGCATAAATTCTCTAAGCAGAAAGAACAGCCTCATAGTCTTTTGTGATGGCAATACTAGAAAAGAGAAAAAGGGCATGTGTTATACTTAGTACATATGGAATTCAACACAGTGTGTGTCAAAGGCTCTTGATGTATTTACAAGGAAAAGAGAAAACTAGAGACTGAATGATAGTACCACTGTCAGCTCAATAACTATTCCCAAGTGCCTGATTCAAATCTTGAGATATACCTCTAGTACCCTCTTTAAGATGCGACCTTGACATCAGCTTATTCACCATGTCTATTATGATTTGACATTGATGGTACACTAAGAAAATTTGTGGGTGTCATGACACAGGGAAAGAGTATATTGAACAGCAGAACCAGAATCTTAATAGTACAAGCTGAAATAATGGACTTCATTCAACAAAGTAGTATTTAGGGGGGACACACGAAAAGCTGTTCGCTTGGCTTCCATATGCCAGTTGCAGTGTATACTAGCTGTGAGGACACAGGGCTCTAAAGCTTCACATGGAACAGAGACTTAGGAGTTTGCTTGACTGGGTTTCAACATGTGTTAGTACATTAGCTAGCAATGTTAATGTACTCTTTGGGCTACAGTGATGTGTCCATACTGAGAGCTGTAATACCCCTGCAATAGTTAGCACCATAACTGTAAGATTATGGGTCTCACAGTTTAAGAAGAAGCATGGAGTTCCTCAGAAGAAAACACTAGGAAGACAAAGTCATTTGAAGTGGTCTAAGTGAATTGAAGAAACTGGAGATGCTTAACTGGGAAGAGAAAGGTTCTTTGATGTTTGAAGAGCAGTTACATGAAAAAAGGTTTAGACTTGACCTGTGTCCATGCATTGCATTGCTTATAGGACTAAATTTCTATGGAAACAGTGTACCAAAAACCTCCTAATATTGTGTGATATGAAAGTGAAAGGGGCTGCCTCTTAAGAAAATGATTTTCTTGAAACTGCAAGTTTTCAAACTGACAAACCAGGCATTTATTGACAATGTTGCAGAAGTGGTTATAGTAATAGCTGACATTTATTAAGATATACCATATGCCAAATTCTGTGCAATTTGTGTGCAATCTTATTTAATTTATATAATATATAAATTATCCCTTCTCTTGAGCCTGAGGTCCAATGATTAATAAATAAATGGTAGAGGTGAAGTTTAAAGCCCAGGATTGAGTCTACAGAGTCTACAGAAAAGGCTGTTAACACTGCGTTCACAGCCTCAAGCATAAAATGCTACTAAGCACTTGAAGGCACTGAATGCCCCTTTAGATCCTGAAATTTCATCACTTGAATAAGGAACAATCTTTATTTTTTTCCATTATGTCAATGCTTTGCCCTTTTAGTTCAAAATTCTCAAATTTAAAAATCCTCATTGATTCTTCCAGTAAAATGTCTAATCCTTATTGATAAAGTTTTTTTTTTCTTAGAAAAAGAGTCACTGTATTTCTTGGTGTAATCAATAACATTAGATGTTTTGAATGTGGCCATAACCTTGCTCATTAAACATGTTATAACTAATTGAACAGAATCTTGAGACCTGTATCATTCAAATAATGCTTGTAGAATTTATTGGGTTTTTTTTTCTTTTTTTTTCAACTTAAGGGGTGCTTCTACAACTTAAATTTAGAAAAATGCTTCTGTTTTTCAAAAATACTTCCTCATATTTCTTGGGTGGGAAGATCATGTTTTATCTGAAAATTTGTTTGAATTATAGTGAAGAAAGAACTGGAGTTACATGTCTCAAGTCTAGAGTTGTAAACCCTGGAAGAGAGAGAATGACGATAAAAGCATCCAAAGAACAGCGTGTTCATGGCTTTATTTGGGATTCCTCCAGGACCTGAGGTCACCCTGGCAAACGGGTCATTTGCACTGCAAGCATTCATGCTAGCCTCAGGGACAGGCATGAGGTCACTGGCAAATTGCATGGTCCACTTCCCTGATCTTTTTCGTCAGGGGTCTTCCTTCTCCCACATTTCCTTTTCTCTGTGGCAGAACCCAGTTCTAACCATATTTGGTAAAATGGTCTGGTGATGGCCTCTTTCTGAGACCGTCTGTCTACCTATCACAGAGACACTGTGCAGTAGAGAAGATCCACATCTCCCAGCCTTATTGCCAGAGGAGAAAACTGGCTCAGGTCCGCAGCGATGACAGGATTTTCTTGGAGCCTGCCCTGAAATGTGCTGGACTAAGAGGGCCTGGCATTGCTACCTGATGTTTTTAAAAGGCCAGTACTTTTTCCAGAGAGTGAGAACCAGCACTCAGTAGTGACATGCCTATAACTATCATCTGATTGAAATTGACCAAGTCATTTTACTATTTTTTTCTTCCACAATGACTTTCTGTGCCCATACAGAACATCCTCCTTCCCTCCCCCCACTCTCCCTAGTACACCTGCCTGCCTCACTCATGTGGGAGAGCTGACATTGCACATTCAGATAGGAAAAGTTCCACACACGTTTGTATCAGAGAACTAATCCTTGTCTCTCTCCACCTATCCCCTTGCTCTCCCACTGGCCCGAAAGCTCTCTGGAGATACTTTGCACATTCCTAGAACTCTCTCTGCACAAATATAAAGCTTGCTCTTCCTTGGGTTTGAGGGGGATGTTTCAGTTTGTTAGAAATAAATTTCACCTGTGCTACAGAAGCAGCACTAGGCTACGTTTGATGCCAAGTAACTCAGGGCACTTCATCTACGTTTCCCTATTCCTTTTTTATTATTCATTTATTTGTACCCAGTAAGTACCCTGTACAATTCCAACTGTAGAGAAAAAAGAAATAAACAAAACTGAAAATAATCCCTGCCATAAGGTTGCTCAGACTCTAAGTAGATGCCGATGTTGTTATTCCTACTTTTCAGCTAAAGAGAATGAAGGCATATATTACACAGAAAAGGAAGTTTAAGCACAAAAAGGGTCAAATTGAAAATTGGCTGATGAAATGAGATGGACTCTGAGAACAGGGGACACAGAGGCATGCACACATACCATCCACTTTATGCAAAGAGGAAAGCTGGCATGAGAGCGAGTGTATTTGAAAGCTAGGGTGCTTTTGCATTTCTTGGGTCATGAAGAAGTGTTGGAATCTCAGCCTGTAAGTAAACAGGCAGTGACTCCCTATCAGCATTTGTGCAGAAGGAATCTTTGTTTCTGAGTTAGGGTGGTCTCTAAATGCACAGATGTAAAGCTTGCTCTTCCTTAGGTTTGAAGACAATATTTCAATTTGTTAGAAATAAATTCCATCTGTGCTACAGAAGAATTGCAGAAAAGAACCGAGAGACTAGTTGCACGTCACTTGCTAGTCTTCCTTATTTTCTTTACTTTAATGAGCTTTTGTGCTTACAGATAAGTTCAGTTTTGTATTGTCTGGATAGGGGATACTATTCAAACGGCCTCACGACAGGAGGAACATTCTGAGGCAGTGATTTTCAGCCTTATTCATCTCACGGCTCACATAAACTACTAAACTTTTGCCAATCTGACAAAAAAATAGGTGTAATTTTGATTCATTCACCAAGAATGGCTATTTTGTTTTGGCTGTTGCCGATTTTTTATTTGACAATTTAAGGGAAAAGAGGTCAGTGCACCTGACTAAACAGTCAGGTATTGCATGTTTTAAAGATTCTTGCAACACACTGGTTGAAAATCAGTGTTCTAAGGGGCTGAAATAGATAGAAATCTTGGGAGGAAAAGAGAGTCACCTTTAAATATGGTAACAACTAGTATAGATTTGGAAGAGTAAATGCTTATATTGAATTTAATAATTTTTGAAAATCATTCAGAATTTTAAATTGTAGGACATGCATTCCTGATTGTGGTTTCACAGAGTGAAGTAATTAAAGCCCCTTTTTGAAAGTTTTTTTTTTTTTTTATTGATTGATTGATTTTAGAGACACAGAGAGGAAGGGAGAGAGAGAAACATCAATTTGCTGTTGCACTAATTTGTACACTCACCTGTTGATTCTGATATGTGCCCTAACCAGGGATCAAAACCTCAATCTCTGCGTATCAGGACAACACTCTAACCGACTGAGATACCAGGCCCAGACCTAAAGTCAATTTTTAAAAAATGGGACAATTACAATGTGTGATAGAAAAAACCTGAGCTCAGGCATCAGCTAGACCTGAGATCAAATTCTGGTTCTAGTCTTTTTACTTATATGATCTATGTATCCTCTTTGAGCTTCACTTTCTCCATCTATAAAATATGGAAAATAATATGCATGTTGATGTGTCATTGTAAAGACTAAAGGAGATAACATTAATATTATATTATAATGTTAATATAGAATGTGTTATACAATACACATTGTGCTAGTAAAAACCAGGACCCATTAATCATTTTCTGCTCTGGAACTCTAAGGTAAATTTTATATTTTAGGTATCATATTTTGTATAAACTAGATTTAAGAATCTGAAACTTCAGAAATAATTACAAAATAAACAAAAGAAAGTACAAGAATGTTCTTGCTGTATAGTTCATAGCAATAATGGATATCTGTGCCCTAAAGGTTCTTTCAATTATAAGAAATATCAACTCGTCGAGCCAGAGTGGAACTATGAATAGCCCAACCTCCACGCTCCAGAGCAAGCACTGTTTCAGCTATTTCAGTACTTGAACTGGTGAGACACTGACTGAAGTCTTTGGGTATTTTTGGTTTATGTTTTCAATCAGTACTGGCAAGGCCCCTGTTCCTATAACTGGTAAATGCACTCATTGGTTTTATTAGTACTTTTTAATAGATTTCTCAGAACTTTTTACGTAATTATGGTATCTGTGAATTAACAATTTTTTTCTTTCTGTTAAAAAGATTTTATTTATTTTTATTTTTAGACAGAGGGGAGGGGAAGGAGAAAGAGAAGAAGAGAAACATTAATATGTGGTTGCTTCTAGCATACCCCATACTGGAGACCTGACCCACAACCCAGGCATGTGCCCTGACTGGGAATTGAACCCATGACCCTTTGGTCACAGGCCGGTGCTCAGTTCCCTGAGCCATCCCAGCCAGGGCTCTTTCTTTCTAAAGTTTACCTCTTTTATTTACTCATTTTCTTTTTGTATTGGCTAAGGTTGCCAGTAAAACGTTGTGCTGAAGTAGGAAAAACAGATATCCTTCTCTTGGTTATGATCTGAGAGAGAAGTAATCAGTATTTCATCATTAAATATGATGTAAACTGGAGATATTTCAAGAATGGTCTTTATCATATAGGGGAATAAAACTTATTTCCCTAGTTTGCTGAGAAATTATGTCATGAATGGATGAGGAATATTGTCAAATGCTTTTTTATATCCACTGAAATTATACTCTGTTGATTACATTGATTGATTTTCAAACATGAAGTCAAACTTGCATTCCTGAGGGAAAGCACACTTGGTCATGATATATTATCCTTTTCATTACTAGATTTTAATTTGATAATATTTTGTGAAATTTTTTCAACTGCGTTTACAAGAAATGTAGGTCCATAATTTTCTTTTCTTTGTATTGTCTTTGGCAAGTTTTGGATGAGGGTAATTCTGGTCTTGTACAAATAGAAAAAAAAAATGCTTCCTACTATTTTTTTCTGATAGAATTTATCAGTGATTGTTATTATTTTTCCTTATGTGTTTGCCAGCATTCACTAATGGAACCATTTGCTGTGCAGGTTTTTTAAAGTGTTTAGTTATGAATTCAATTTCTTTAACTGGTGAAGGACTAGATTTCTATTTTTTTTGGGGGGGTGAGTTTTTGTAAGTTGCGTCTTTCAAGAAATTTGCTTATTTCATCTAACTTGTATTATTTGACCTAGTGTTGTTCATAATGTTCCCTTGTTATGACAGCCACCCAAAAAGGGAATTCATTGATAAAAATAGTGCATTCATTCGTGTTTAAACTTCAGTCACCTGCAAAGTACTATCTATTTGATGCAATAGACCTATTAAGAATTTTTTCCCACTACTCAAAATAGTTTTTGAACTTGTCAATTTTGATGCCTTTTAGTGATTCTTGCCAATTTTTGTTTCAGCTCTTCCACATTGGCAAAATATTTCCCTTTGAGGCCTTTGTTCATCAAGGGAAACAAAAACAAAACAGAAGTTGTTCAGGGCAAGATCAGGTGAATAGGAAGGGTGGGCCAGGGAGGTCACACCATTTTGGCCAAAAACTGCAAACAGTGCAGTGTGGGCAGGTTCACCCATAAATCACCTATCATGAAATGGTCAAACAAGTTGAAACAGTCTTCAGAAAAAATTCCCTGAAGCCTACCGCAGCCTCTCACAACAACTCCAGCTGGTACACTGATACAGATGGGTTCCTGGAACACTTACCCAGCCGGGGAAGCCTGGACTCCAAAGAGCCCTCCATCCAGAAGATAATTCTGGTTTTTTTTTGGCCCTCCTCCAATCTTTTTAAATATCTTTAGTATCTCTTATGATCATCTTCTGGATTTGTAAATTGTTCCTTTTTTTTAGAATATTGCATGGAATTTATCTTATTTTTTATTGTTTAAGTTAATTTTTAAAATTATTTTATTGTATTTCAATTACAGTTGTCTGCGTTTACCCCTCATCACTTCCCCCCACCACCCCAGCCATCCCCACATCCCTCCCGTGCTTCCACCTCCCCACCTGGTTTTGTCCATGTGTCCTTATAGTTGTTCCTGAAAACCCTTCCCCCCATTTCCCCTCCCACCTCCCCTCTGCTTTCAGTTAGATTGTCCTTAATTTCAGCTGTTTCCATTGTTCATAGATTTTCCATTTCAATGATTTCTACTATTTTGTACTCACTTTGGGTGTAATTGGCTTTTGCCTTACTAGTTTCTTAAGATTTGAAACCCTTCTCCTTTTCTAACATAAGTATTTAAAGATAGAATGTCTCACTACCCATGCTGAATTTGCATACCACAAATTTAGATTTGATGTTTTTTTTAAGACTTTATTTTTTGGAGAAGTTTAAGGTTTACAACAAAATTGAAAGGAAGGACAGAGATTTCTCATATACGCCTGCCCCACACATGTGTCATTTTCCCTGTTATCAGCATCACCCACTTGCTATGAAGTATGAACCTACATTGACACATAATAGCCCAAAGTCCGCAGCTCATCTTACTTAGGGTTAACTCCTACAGTTATACATTCTATGGGTTTGGAAAAATGTGTACTGACATATATCCTTCATTAAAATATCATAAAGAGTTTTTTCACTGTTGTAAAAATTCTCCCCACTTTGCCTGTTCATTCCTCCTCTGCCCCCACTCTTTACAATCACTGATCTTTTTATTTTCTTCTGAGTTTTACCTTCTCCAAAATATCCTATAGGGGGAATCATACAATATTTAACCTGTTCAGACTGGCTTCTTTCGTGCTGTAATTTATATATAAGGTCTCTCCTTGTCTTTTCATGGCTTAATAAATCATTTCTTTTTAGTGCTAAATAACAGCCCATTGTCTGTTTGACCAGAGTTTATTTATCCATTCGCATACTTAAGGACATCTTGGTGGCTTCTAAGTTTTGGCAGTTATAAATAAAGCTGCTGTAAACAGCTGTGTACAAGTTTTGGTGGGTATGCTTTTAGCTCATTTGGGTAAATATAAGAAACATGATTGCTGAATCATAAGGTAATAATATGATTAGTTTTGTAAGAAACTGCCAAACAAACTTCCTTCCAAAGTAGTTGTACCATTTTGCATTGCCATCAGTAATGAATGAGAATTTCTGTCATTGCATATCCTTGTCAGTATTCCAAGTTTGGCCATTGTAATATGTAGTGAAGTGCAGGTATCTCATTGTTTGAGCTTGCATTTTCCTGATGACATGTGATGTGGAGCCTCTCTTTATGTGCTTATTTACCATCTGCATATCTTCTTCAGCAAGGTGTCTGTTGAGGTTTCTGGCCCATTTTTAAGTGGGTTTTCTTATTGCTTAGTTGTAAAAATTCTTTGGACAGCAGCCCATTATCAGATACACCTTCTGCAAATAGTTTCTTATAGTCTGTGGTGTGTCTTCTAATCCCCTTGACATTGTCTTCCAAAAGATCAAAGTCTTCAGTTTTCAGTAAGTCTAGCTTATCAGCAGTTTATTTCATGAATCATATCTTCAGTGCTGTACAAGAAAACCCCAAGTCATACCCCAGGTTATTGAGGCTTTCTCCTATGTTATCTTCTAGAATTTTTGTAGTTTTGCATTTGACATTTAGGTCAAATGATCAATTTGGAATTAACTTTTGTGAAGGTTATAAGGTATATATCTAGATGTATTAGTGTGGTTGTCCAGTTGTTCCCGTACCATTTCTCAGAGAGACTATCTTTGTTCCATTTTATTGCTTTTGTTTCTTTGTCAAAGATCAGTTGACTATATAGGAGTGGGGAGGCATTAGATGTGTTGTCATTATTATTTTGTGCTAAATATTTTCTACAATCATTTCAAGGTCTTCTTTGATGCATAGATTATTTAGAAGTATGGTATTTAATTGCAAAATATTAGGGATTGTTTTGTATATCTTATCATTGTTTTCTAATTGAAATCATTGTGGTCAGATATCACACTGGGTAAGATATACTTTAAAATGTAATGATATTCACCCAGGCTGGTGTGGCTCAGTGGATTGACTGACAGCCTACAGACTGAAAGGTTACTAGTTCAATTCCCAGTCAGGGCACATGCCTGTGTTGCAGGCCAGGTCCCCAGTTGGCAGCATGAGAGAGACTACCTATGGTTGTCTTTCTTGCACATTGATGTTTCTCTCCTTCTCTTTTTCCCTCCCTTTCTTTCTTTCTAAAAGTAAATAAATAAAATCTTAAAAAATTATTTTCTAATCTAATCATACTCATCTTATGGCTCACCATATAGTCCTTCTGTTAGACATGTATGTTCATGGAAAAATAATGTTTACTTTACAATCATTGGGTATTAGCTTTCTGTACCTGTCAATTATGTCAACATTTGTGACAATATTGTTCAAATCTTCTACATATACATATTCGATATACATAATTAAATGTATTGGGGTGACATTGGTTAATATATAAAATTATATAGGTTCCAAGTGTACAATTCTATGATACATCATCTGTATGCTGCATTGAGTTTGTACCACTCAGAGTCAAATCTCCTTCCATCACCATATACTTGACTGCCTTTACCCTGTACAATACCCTTTGCTATTAGGTTCATGTACATTTAGGAATGTTATGTATTCTGAAGAATTTATTATTATTTTCCCTTTTCTCATTTCTCCCTTTATGCCTGATAATATTCTTCTTCTCAAGGGATTTTGTGCGACATTGTTATGGCCCAAACATTTTTACTTACATATTATATCATTTTTATTCTTTACCCTGAACCTACTTGGGTCTTCTCACTGTTCTGTCCCAATAGGCAGACTCTGAGATAGAGATGGTGCCAGGAGCTGGCTGGGTTGTGCTGTCAGTGGGAGTCAGTTTTGGGAAGACGAGGGAAGCATAATCAGACTGGAAGACATTGATCTTCAGTACAATTGCAACAAAAGTCTCAGCTGATCTTATAGGGGCTCTAGCCTCCTGTGACCCTGAGGGTAGGGGGGCGGTCTTTCTAGCCTTTCATTGACTAGTCAGTAGTCAAAGGCTACTTTCTTTTTTCTTTTCTTTTCTTTTTTCTTTTCTTTTCTTTTTTTTTTCTTTTCTTTTCAGTGTTATATTTTTTTTCCATTTTTGTTCAAGTACAGTTGTTGAAGGCTACTTTCTGAAAGGATGTGATCTCAAGTAAAGGAATCTCTTTAGTTGAGGGCAAGTCTTGGAAAGGAATTCAGTTGAGAGCTGCCAGTCGGTAACAACCCCGCAGCGGGAGGAATGATTTTTTAGTTGCAGAGTGGGGTCTGGGCAGCCCATCACAGTATCACAGTGTGCTTCTGTTCAAAATCCTTCTGTGACAGATCCCCCAAAGGTGTGTCTTGGTTACTAAGCCAATATTACAATCTTCAGCTTTTTTTTTTGGAGTGCTTAGTCTATTGATATTTATTGTAATATTTGATTCATTGTGTTGGAGTGTACTATCTTGTTATGTGTGTTCTGTTTTTCACATATGTTCTGTCTTTTTTCCTGGTTTCTTTGAGATTAATCACATTTTGAAAAATGTGTCAGTTATTCTATTGACATTTTGTTATACTTCTTTCTATTTTTTATTAATATTTAATGGTAAGTATTACTTAATGTATCCTAAACTTGCTTTTTATCTAAGCTTATTGTAACACCTCATGCCAAATGAAAGAACCTTAAAAGAATATATTTTTGTGCTGTTGTCATGTATATTACTTCTATAACATTTTATAAATTACACA
The DNA here is from genome assembly GCA_004027475.1 of Anoura caudifer. Classification (NCBI taxonomy): domain Eukaryota; kingdom Metazoa; phylum Chordata; class Mammalia; order Chiroptera; family Phyllostomidae; genus Anoura; species Anoura caudifer. Next base: position 114,870 of record PVKU01000318.1, on the reverse strand, counting down.
ATACAGTGTTAACTTTTTCGCTTGATTTCTCTGTATTTCTTGAATATAGAGAAGAATGAAAGATAATCTTCTGTAGAAATAAAATGTGGCCAACATCCACTTTCTACCAATCTTTATTTCTTCCTGTAGATATGAGTTTTTATCTGGTTACAAATAACAAATTATGGGGCTTAAGTACTGTGGAAGCTTTATTTATTAATTAATGCTTAATGGACTGGCCTATTCTCCAGGTTAACCCAAAAGTTATAGCTACTGGTTTCAGTTCTTATTATTGTGAGATCACATCCATGCTGAGTAGAATATGTATGTGGTTCATTAGGAAATCATTGCTGAAATTTCAACTCGGGCCCTTTTGCTTCTGTGTCTAACAGGTCTATGGAAATGCAGGACCTAGCAAGTCCTCATCCTCTTGTTGGAGGCGGTGATACTCCGGGTGGCTCCAAACTGGAGAAAGCGAACCTCAGCAGCACCTCAGTCACCACAAATGGGACAGGAGGCAAGTGTACAACCTTGAAGACACCCCGATCATATTTTAATGTTTGCTGCAATTTCATATGTTAGGCATCTGTTAATAAATAAATATCTCATTAGCAATAACACAATCACCATTATATGCAAAGAATATATAATTAATGGATTGTTTGTTGTTCTGTTCATTTTCTTGAAATTTTTGGTCCACCTCTAAAACTGGAAACATGGAGAAAGAATAGAAAGCTCTGGGCAACATTTTGAAGACCTTTACTGCGGATTCCTGTTTTACTTTGCCCTTGTAGATATTTCTTTCTTCGTCTTTTTTTTTTTTTTAATGTAGAAAATGTAGCCAAAGGATTTGCACTGATTCTTACAAAAGATGAAGATGAAGAGAAGAAATTATCTTATTTCTCAGTTTTATTTTTAATTGTGTGAGAGAAAAACTACCCCAAATTTTTTCTTAAAATATGTTTTTTTCTTAAAAATAATTTTGGAAGTAGAAACATCCATATCTGCTGCAATTTCTTTTCAGAGAGAATAATATCTAGCATGTATTTAAAATAGAATTGAGTTTTTTCCAGATACCTTCTTATTTGATTAACCCATATTTATTCCACAGCATATGACAACAGTAACAGTTATTTCCAATATTCTCCCCTGTTGTTGTTAAAAAATGTATTCAACTTACCAGAAAATATACTCTATTTTTAGCATCAGAATATCAGACTAACATATATACACATATATGTATCATCTGCATTTTTAATTATTCACAATCATTTTGAAGTTTTATAGATCTAGTTCTATACACTAAGTGAGAAATTATATGAAATTTGCTTTCATTTATAAACTTCATATTACTAGATATCAGCATTTGCCACATCATATTTTCTTTTAAATTTTCAATAAATATTTATGAAATCGATCACCTCTTTTCATTTATTTTAGAATAACTGTGCAATCTAAAATTTCCTTTGTAAATTTGTGTGCATTGCAACCTGCCTGTATTTAATAATGTTCTACACCAAACCCTCTGTAGATTAACATTTTTCTTGTTTATAATGTTTATTTGTCTCTAAACATGCATCTCTACTTTCAGCTAATTAATTATAGGATTGCAAATTTATAAGATTGGTTAGTGATGACTTCTGGAGTAAAAACATTAATATTTAAAACTTAGCTTGGTGCAAACCATAAGACTTGTAAAGAACTCATGCATTCTGGAATCAGACCTTGGAGTTCACTAATCATCACATGTACTTATTTAACTGAACTAAAACAGATCTGATGAACTGAAATGTAGAAGTCATACCGTGCAGTTATAGTGTTTGGCCAAAGGTCAGAAGCCAGTGCAGGCTTTGAAGACTCTTCCTGTGCACTGAGCAGGCACTCAGACAATGAACCCTGTGCTGTTCCTGTTCTCAGGGGACAACATGACTGTTTTAAACACTGCAGACTGGTTGCTGAGTTGCAACACCCCCTCTTCTGCAACAAGTATGAAAGATGATGGTACACTGCATGTGTTTGGGTGTGTGCCTTGGCCCTTCTGGTTTGCTTTCTGTTGCTATTTCTGTGTTTGCACCCTTTTTTTCTGTGTCCAGGACTGGTAAAGAAAATGGGGCAATGAACATGTCTTTTAGTTGTTTATTGATAACGGTGGGCTATGGTTTTCATATCAACTAGTATTCTCGTCTGAAATTCCTTAGATCAGTAGTATTCTTTTCTTAGATTCTTCATAATTTAGCAAAAATGGGTGCTTTTACTATTTTTCTAACTACATATCAATTTATTAAGTGGTAATTGAGCACAACAGTCATGTCCATCAGAACATCGGAAGCGGATTGTGCACACATACATACAAACGCCATTGTCTTTATATCCTATGAATTTTCATAATTTAAAGCTACTTTTTAATGTTGCAAGTGATAATTAGAGACTTTATTAAATATTCCAGTTTAGGTACTTAAAGTAACATTAATATTTAAAATCCTGTCATTTAAAAATCATCAGTGATGAGAGCTATATATTTAAAATTATAAATTAATATTGTTTCTTAAAATGTTTTGAACTGTAGTCACTACATTCACATATGCAATATATATTAAAGTATAAACAAACTTTTCCTAAATCAGAAGTTAATATACTATCAAAATTAAAAAATAAAAACAAAACCATAACACTGTTGGGGGAACCACCCAATTTTAAGATTAAAAAGAAGAGCTCACTACCTGTCAGAAATGTGCATTGCAAGTGAGCAGTTGGCGGGCACACGGTTTGCCTGGACCTTGCTGTATCTCAGATTATATTGGAACATGTGACCAGGGCAGGAAGAACACGCCATTATACCCATTACTTATATATTTATAGCTTTAGCTTCAAAATTTTTTCAATTCCACACTTAAAATACACATTGCCAGAGTTTAGTTCCTCTTAATTCTAATTCATGGGTCTTTTTCTATAAAGAGCCAGGCAGCGAATATTTTAGGTTTTATAGGTCACACTGCCTCTGTCTCCATTACTCAGGAATGCCATCATAGCTCAAAATCAGCCATAGACAATACATAAATGAATTAATGTGGTTAAGTTCCGTTCCAATAGAGCTTTCCTTAGGGATCCCGAAATGTAAATTTTATATAATTTTTCAATTGTCACAAAATATTCCAAATTTGATCACTTTTAAAAACCTCAAAAATGTAAAAAATATTTCTAGCTCACTGGCTCTTGTTCTGTTCTAAAGTAGTACTAATACCACAAAGGCAACTTTACAACAGTAAGTGTATATATTGAATATTTAGTAATTCATATCTAATCTTAACCAGAAACCTTTGTATGAGTGTTACGCATCCAGTTTTTCTGGTTCTCATTGGTGATATTAAGCATCATGTGGTCACGTGGGAAGAACGAGGACCTGCATGTCAGGAGGACCCTGAGCCTGCCTCTCGGCACTGCACTCAAGTTACTGAGCCTTTCTGAGCTTCAATTTCTGTCTACAAAGAAGCTTAATAACATTTCCCTGGCAAGGATTTTTTTCTTAAATTAGATGATGTATATAAGTTGCTTAGTAATAAGTAACCAGAATATTGCCTTCTTTAATTAATAAATTAATCATAATTAGGCAACAAATTCTTGAAGAAAATGTAAACATGAATTCTTCTGCATTTATAATATGTTAATTGGCAAACTTTTAGTAACAAAATGTTAAGTATGCTTTGATTATTTTTTATTTTTATTGTTTTGTCTTCACTCGAGGACATCTTTTTATTGGATTTTTTCTTTTTTGAGAAGCAGAAAGAGAGAAACATCAATGTAAGATAGAAACTTTTATCAGTTGCTTCTCATAGGATTCCCTCCTGGGGACTGAACCCACAACCCAGGCATGTGGCCTGACTGGCAATTGAACTTGCAACCTTATGGTGTATAGGACAATACTCCAACCAACCGAGTCACACTGGCTAGGGCTATACTTTGATTTTTAATGATATAGTCTCTGTGGTATATTGATATGAGATTTTTAATTATTTTAATGAACTTATGTGAGATGTTTATAACATAAACTAAACATTTGGTGCATAATCTCTCCAATTGAGAATAAGCTATTTTATTTTTAATCCTGGGTTTTATTGTTGCTAATAGAATAAAATTTTTATAATTAAAAAGCAAAACTAATTTAGTGTCTTTTTAAGAATTTTACATTAACTTTGAGATTTTAAAAAATGTAATTTTGGTTATATAACTTATACTGATATGAATGAGTTGATAGCATTACCTTAATGACCTACCATAATGTATTTTCTATTTAAATATATTATATTATTACTTTAAAATGTTTTATCACCTTAATCCTAATTATTTAATTGCCATCTGCAGATTTATATTGGTACCTAGATTTTCCTTTCAAATGTTTATCACATATAAAATTCTTAAAATTTAGAGCTATTAATAGGAATAGAGTAAATGTAATCATGCCTTAGCATTAGATCAGTGATCAATAAACTTTTTATGCAGAGGATCAGATAGTAAGTACCTTAGGCTTTGCAGGCCATATGGTGTGTTGTAACTATTCAGCTTGGCTATTGTTGCACAAAAGCAGCCATAGACAATGTGTGAATGATTGAACTTGGCTGTGCTTAAATAAAACTGAAATTTGAATTTTATAAAATTTCACATCACTAAAGTATTATTATCCTTTTGATATTTTCAACTATTTAAAAATGTAAGTCATTCTTAACTCATGGGCTATTCAAAAACAGGCCACAAAGCAGATTTGGCACATGGGTTGCAGTTTGCCAACCCCATATGTATGTGTATATATGCACACATGTCTGTATGCGTATGTATGGTGCATATACATACTATAGATCAAGTACACATACTTCATGTATATGCATATTCATGCATGTAAATGCATGCCAATTACATGAAAGTTAATTCCAGATACAGGAAAGATTTTAATTTGCTTAATGGTATCATATCTATGATTAGCTGTACTTTATAAACAAAAACACTTATATCTATTGCAAGTGCTTAGGATAGGGTCTAAAAGTGAATTTTCACTTTCTCAATTAAAATGTGTCCAGTTCCTATTACATGCCAGGCTCTCTGCTAGCAAATGGAAACCCAGGGGCCTGTAGAACACAGTCCTGGCCGTCAAGGGAGCAGCAGTCCCACAGAGAAAGGTGACAGGAAGATAGTGAGTGTGCAGTGTGTTCCACTTGAAGATTAAGAAGATACTTGAAAGTGATTTGGAGAAACCAAAATTAGGTATTCTGATCAGGTTTGCAGTGTTTTCTATACAGGGGTAGGCAAAAATAGGTTAATAATAATAAATATCATATTTAATAAATAAATAATACAAGAATACACTCTGTGTTTTGCATCCTCATAATTGTAAACCTACTTTTGCCCGTCCTTGTGTTTAAAATCTATATATCATGGAAAAGAATCTTCCAGAATATTTACTGTATCGATGATTGACTCACATGTGGTGAATTTGGTTCTGAATGTTCTATGCATGTCCAATGGAGCCACTTGCTGTTGTGGCTCTATACTTTTGAGATTCGCTTTTTGGAATGACAGCCATAAATTGCTTCATCAAAATATTTTACAAAATTAAGTACCTTATGGGTATTTAGGAATGAAAGATACTTGGAGCTCATAGGTTTCTGAGTGAATATATTGATTGAGATCAACATAAATCACAGGCTGTAGTGACTATTAAAATTGGCAGGCAGTACTTACTGTTCCCCTGCAGTGGTGTAAATTTTATCCTCCATGATCTAACTCCTTCTGAAATTCTTTGTAAAACCGATACTGTCAAAAGTTGCTATGTTTAATTTTATGGTTCAGAAAGGAGTGTATTTGGAATTACATATATATATATTCTTTGAAGTGGGCACCAGTTTAAAGGCAGATTTTTGAATATGAAATATAAACTGTAAATCACTTGAGTCACCTTTTTCAAGGGTTAACTTGGCTATTGCAGCAAATGAACATGAACATTGTTACAATAACAAAGCAGACTTTCTCCAAAAACTGTACACAGTAACGTTATACCTGAGTTCTAAAGATAAACTGAAGGGACAAGATTAAATTTGCCCTGAAAATATTTGTATGAGGATCTGGATGAAGGTTGGGATGTGGACAGAGGAAGTCAGTGATTTAGCAACCATAGCTGGCACTTGACAATAACTGTTGCTTTAAATACAATCTTGACTTAATCTGTAGATTATTTTTAAAAGTAAAAAAATCTAATATATTCATTTGACCCTGTAAAAAACTATTAGGCTCTGATAGAAACATTCAAATGGCAATTGGATTAGTAGTTGGGAGAGCGACCAAAGAATTATGTATTTCTTGAAGTAATACTTCTGTACAAAGGACTGCATATAGTTTTTTAATTTTACTTTTATGGAAACAAACCCTTATTTTGAGCATTTAAAAGCTACAGAATTCATTAACCTAGGATATTACAATATAATTACTGCTTTTGAAATCAAAACATTTGTTTGTAAGTTTGAATTTTGTTGAAAATATGACACTGTTTTCCTATAGGTTATTTTTACCATTTTATAGCATGTAATGATATCCAACACAGCTCTCAAAATAAGTTTAAAATCCCATTTAACTTCTGTGTTATATTAAGAAAAATAAAATACAGTTAAAAAAATTCAGTGGAACATGGCATAAATATACACTGGTAACCATTTAGAATGAGGATTTTTACAAGTTTTAGAAAATAGTAACATGCATAAAGTTGATGAACCTCTTTCCAATAGTGCTTTGCACCTAATTTTAAAAAACTTCCTGCCCTTAGAAAAGCATATAATAAATCTAATTTAAAGTAGGAAACAACAGCAAGACAAAAGACATGCAATACATTTAAAATATATTTAGAACTTTGATGAAATTAACTTCCACTTTTCAAGTTTTAATTATAATTATTATAATTTTTACTTTATATTAACTTGTTTTATAAATAGTAAGATACTCTTTTGTATTTTAACACCTTTCAATAAATCAACCAATCATATGAATAATGCCCATATCAATTTTCTATCTGAATTTTCTGTTCCCCAAAAAACAAATTATTATTAACAAATGTTCCTTTCTTTCTTTATAAAATCATACAAAAATAACTTTGCATCTTACCTGGGGTTCAAGAAATGTTTGTTGATGCCTACCTAATGTGGAAACTATTTTCTGTAGGAGCATAATTGATTTCCCCCATTCCCTCTTGTTTTACTTTTACCTGCATATGAAAAATAAAGTTGCATTAATGTATAGCTTTTTTCTCCAAATGTTGAATTATTCATTTGCTGAGTTATCACTTTAAAATCCATGCATGTTAGTGCACTGAACACATCTTGATATTTATGCTCTTCTTCATATGTTATCTAGGGATGACTTTTCTGAGTAAAGCGTATTTTCTTTGTCTTTGACTGAATGCAGACCTTTAACATTTTAATGAGATGTTTCCAGTATAATGAATACAACCAGGAACTCTCACTTTCTCCATTCTGTTTTTGGACCCCCTGGAACTTTCAAATTGAGGATATTATAATCAACATCAATACTATATTTCTGAAATCAAACCTCAAAGTTGCTATTCAAAGTATACAACAAAACTAATCTTTACGTCTGGCTTCTAGACTTTTTTTAGGCACACACCTAACTCTACTCCCCTCCCACCAATGCACAAGTGACCTATATATTACTATTAGCATAACTAAATGTATTTTATAATTGTGTTCATAGATTTGGATAAGTTTAAGTAGGAATTTGGCCACAATTAGAATTTGGAAGTTCCAAGAATCTTTCTCTTGTCTTGGCTTGATGAAGGCTTTGAACTATGTCTTTCTGTCATAAGTATCAGGAGTGAAATGTAGACACTGCATCACAGAGAGCCTTTATGCCCACCTAGACCACACTCTGGGTCATCTTTATACAGATACAGATGAGAGGAATTCGTGGTTGGTTAGTGCTGCCTGAAAGGCAGTGTGGTCTGGACTTTGGATTCTGAAACTGTACCACCCGGTCTCAGATTCTAGTGCTTACAAGCTCTGTGACTATAGGCAGGTTATTTAACCTCTTTGTGCCTCCTTGTTCCTGCATCTGAAAAATGAAGATGATAGTATTACCTACCTCATATGATTGTCCTGAGGAGTAAATGAGTTAACGTTTATAAAGCACAGCAAGGGCACCTGGAGTGTATTAAGTACCTTTTAAGTGTGTGCTGGTATCATCTGCTTTCCAACTTGCTACTTCTTTTTGTCTTTTAAAATATTTCATGAGGAAGAAATGGAAAACATACTTTATTAGCCTATTCCCAGGTTTGCAGTTTTCATTATTAACCAAGTGTGCCTAATTACTTTGTCTAAAAAGTAACCCCATTCTTACCACTCTCTGAGCTACTGTAAAGAGCCACTGTCGTGGCATCAGCCGTTCTCCTTCCTGAAGCCTGCCTGTTACGGTGGCGAGACCCTGGATTTAGAGCTAAAGCCCTGCGTCTGACCTTAGCTCTCTCGTCTCCTGCAGTGGAAAGTCACTCAGCCTACACAAACGTTCTCCTCATGTATAGAATAGATACAGTGGTTCACAACAATCAAGGTTGTTTTAACGATTAGTTAAATGTAAATAATCTAGCACATAGTAAGTGCTCCATAAGTAATTACATAGTAGTAAATAAGTTTGGAGTGGTAAGTTTAAATAGTGATCAGCCGTAAGCATAATATGGAGTGCTATACAAATTACCACTAAGAAGCAGTACCCACAATTTATTATTTATCATTATACAAATAAGTAGACACTGCCCCTCAGAGTCTTGCAGCTGTTGAAAAGGAGGCCAACCTTAAACTTCCCTTTTGCTAGGAGAAGTAATCCCAGTTTCTTTATTCCATCTTTCCAACCTGTTAGAGTTCTCGGAACCTTCCAGCAAATCTTCATGATGTTACTGAATCTTGAGTACTAAATTAACCCCAGAGCTCACAAAGGGGACACCCAGAAAACTGCATTCGTGTGGGAAGAGAGCGTAACCATAACCGCACGTCTCTCCACTAATTCACTGCTTTTCTAACAGAGTGACCGTGCTGACTCATCAGTCGGTGGGTCCGCGCTGGCCCTCCGCTCTTTTCATCCTATTTGTTCATGGTTGGCTAGTCTTCAGCTTTCTTCTTTGTAGTTTCTGCTTGCTTCTGAGTGACTTAACTGTATCATTCCGGGAAACAGAAGAGGTGTTAAGTAGAAAATAATTCAGTGTATTCCCTTGCTGCTGGGAGATATGTAGCAGAGCTGTGCCCACAAAAGGAAAATATGGTGTGACAAAACGAGCAGAGGCGGTTTCACGCGCCCCTCCGCCCACGCACACTGAATCAGGACAGCAGCGTGTGCCAGGCTGCATCACTGCCAAGTGAGGATTTGACTAAAATGCACCACCTCGAAGTGGAGACGACATATTAAAGAGTTTTCAAACGATATACTTATTGCTAAAGAGTCATCTCTTATTCTAGGATTCTCTCTATGACTCATTAAAAATCATTACGCCATTAAAATAAAAAGCCCAACACCTTACATACAGCTCTTTAGTTTCTCTTAAAAGCAAAAAATTTACTGAGTTCCTAATTTTTCACCCAGCACATGAATACACCCCTGGTTTCTGTACTTTAATATGCCCCCATTGTACTCGAGTGCAATCTTTTTTTTTTAAAAAAAATCTTCTTGAAGAAGAATAAACTATAAGCTAAGTACATCTCTTTGTTATGTTTTAGATCAAACATCCTGAAGACTGACTGATGGTTCCTTTTTATTTTTATTTTTTTTTTTTTTGTCTCTTGACTGTAATATCAGAGTGTGCTTTAGGTGGGTCAAAAAAGCAAAGTGTGTAGTGCTGTTTCAAATTTTGAAGGTTGGCTGCCTTTAAAAGTCGGATTCAAGAGAGCTAGCTTAGCCAGGGGATTTTTAGATTAAATTCTCTACAAATGCATGTCCATTTAAAAGCTAAATTAACACAGTTCTCTTCATCGACTTCTCAAGTTCTCTTTTGCATGCCCATGGTAGCTAGAAAAACCACTAGTAGAACAGTCAGCATCTTTGATATCAATTTAGAAATAAAACTCACATGTACTTATTCTTCTACATAGTGTCTCTCCTTGCAGTCAAAACAGAGCCCTTGAACAGCAGTGAACCCACAACCACGACTGGAGATGGAGCGCTTGACACTTTTACTGGGTCAGGTAAAGCCTTAAGCTCGTGTGTTGTTACGTACACATAATTCTCCTAGTGAGTGAGCAGCATAAACACCAAAGCTGTTAGAACTTGAGGTTTTATAAATTTAGCAATAAATTTACTTTTTTGAGAATTGGTTGTCATAAAACTATGCATTTTTAGAAATTATATTTGGAATCATATTGCTAAAATTTTTTTAGTTGACAGCAAACCAATGCCCCTGACTTTTTTATTAGAAATAAGCAGAGCTGGCTTCCTTTGTCATTGTTCTACACAATGCTGAATTTAATAATTAGGTTGTAATAGCTGAATTTAATAACTAGGTTGTAATAGCTGAATTTAATAATTAGGTTGTAATAGCTGACTTTATTTACCGTCAACTTCCTCACTTACGTGACATAAAAACTGCCTTTTTCCCAACATTTGAGATGAACTATGCATTTGATTCTTTCTAAATAACCTCGTTTCCTCTCTGGGTTTAAAAAAGTCCTCCTGTGTAAGCAGCTGAGTGACAAGTCTTAAAGGTTAAGAGGCTGCAGGGGAGCACATGCTGGTTGCATTAGGACCCCGACTCTGAGAGTGCTACTTTCAGTCAAATGCTTCAAAGAGAACAATAGTGTGTCTTTAACATCAATCCTCCTTAAATACAAATACCTGATAACTCCCAGGTGGGCACAGAGGGCACGTATTACTTTGACTTAAAGTTACAGTATTTTGTTTGGTTTATTATCTGGTGAAAGGATTTCTTTCTTTTTTTTTTTTTTTAATGTGAGGAGGAATGTATATAGTAGAAAGATGAACATTAAACTTAGGGAAGTATTTGTGGTAATCAAATCTTAGTTCTGTTATTCTATTTGATTTTACATTTGTCCACATTCTCATGGTCAAGGATTTTTTGTGAGTAAGCTTCATGTAAAAACTTGAGGTACTCAATAAAACATTCATCAGTTGAAAACAAAGAGTCGAGGTATGTCTTTGAGGACCATGTCATTATAGCATATATTGGATTTTTACAGATACAGATGATCCCATCTCATGAGCTCACACTGATCGGGAGCTCTTATCATGTAGTCACATAAATATTTGTACTTCAAACAGAAAGACATAATACTTCATACACTCCACAGATGCACTAATCTACATTTTTTGTAGCAATTCACTTTCCTCCCAAGAGGTAAATACCTACCAACTAACTCCAGCATTCTTTATAACTTACCATAACCCATGTAAACTGTCAACAAAGTAAATGCATATGAATATATTCCTAAGGAAAGGAATGGAATTAGTAAGTAATCACTGACATAAACAGTATATCACGAGTTAATTGAAAGCTAAATGACAGAATTATAGAATGTTAGTTCCAGAAGGAATTTTAGAGATCTCTGATTCATTTTAAAGGCAAGAATACTGAGGTACTGAGAAGTTAAAGGTGGCTGAGGCCATACAGTCAAAGCTTCACAGACGGGCACTGGTATAAATCGTCTGGAACAGTATTCTGGTCTGTTCAGCAGTCCTTCCCGTAATATGGACAGTGTAAAGATGGGAAAAGAAATAGCTGTGAACAGTCATCCTATCTGAAATTCACTCCTTTTTTTCACAGTTTCTTTATTTTCTTTTAAGGATTATCTAGGATTGTGCTGTCCAATAAAGTAGCCACTAACCATATGTGGCTATTTAAGTCTAAATTAATTAATATTTGGTACAAGTAAAAACAAATTTCTAGTCATACTTAGTCACATTTCATGTGTTTAATAGCTGCATGTGTTCTTTCAATGGCTTTCCTGTTGGACAACTCAGACATAGAATATTTCCAGTACCACAGATGAAGCTCTTTAGGACAACAATGATTTAGGCCAGCAATTCCAGACAGTAGCCCTATTTAAAAATTGGCGTATTTCTTATTGTGGGGTAGTTGTCCCTGCATTGTAATGTGTTAGGCAACATCCCTATCATCTACCCCAAGAGGACAGTAGCACCCTCCACTTATGACAAGCAAAAATGTGTCCAGACATTTTAAATGTCCCCTGGAAAGCAAAATTCCTACTCATTCCTCAACCTCACCCCCACCGCATTGAGAGTCACTAATCTAAGGGGCCACAAGGATAAGAATAAAACATTAAAATCACTAGACATCACCCTCTGAGAATCTGATTATGTGTTTTGATAATTTGTTTTAATTAATTTTTAGGACATTTTGAAGACAGGTGATTTTGCTTAGTTTTATAGGCAGAAATCATGGAGTATAATGAGTTCAGTGCTTTGGGTAACGTCTCTAGATCAACTAAATGACAATGGGGAATAAAAGGAAGGTTTTAATGGTTTTCCAGAAATCATATTGGAGATTAGGCTGCATGTGTAGCAACTATCTTTACCTTGTTGAGCATAATCTCAACTCGCTTTAGTTAAATTTTGTTGTTATCAGTTATGTGCAGGTTTATGTTAGAATAAAATGTAAAAATTTTAGTTAAGCATAAACTCTCCAAGTTTTATGTGAACATAAACTTTAGTTTTAGTTTCTAGTTTGCTGAGCCAAAAGTTTTATATTCTATTTAGAAAATGAATATATAGACATTAATATGAAAGTTTAAAGGTTGAGCCTTCATACTGTTATGGGAGCATTAGTCTAATGATTTCTAGATTCATTCCTAAGGTGAAGAAATAGTCTATAAATTCAGATTTGTGTTTGCATATATATGGATTTTTCTGAAATAATTTTGCTCTTTAGCTTATTTAATAAAAGCTGCTATAGTGAATGTGTCTTTACATTATTTGATGTGTCTTGAAAAAGCCTTGTGTTTTTACGATCTTGAAAATAATTAGTATAATCCAAGTCTTGAGTGTGCCAAAGTGAAGTTTTATAAATAAGAAACAAAAAATGTGGAATTAAGCCTCATAAAACTATATTTTAGATAGAGTATTCACTATGGTGATATTAGTGAATCAGATTGAATTTCCTGTGGAATAACACTATTGATGTTATATGATGTATATTTAGTGCCCACGGTATAGTAAAAAACAGTCTTTTCTCATTGAATTGATTTGAAAGTTTTAAACATTCTTTAAGTTTTTAATAAATAAGTAGAAAATAAATTGTTCACTGGTCAATTTTCAAGTATATATAGCAAGTTCACTTAAATAATGGCTGCTGAAAATGTTTAAAACATAACTAACACCTTAGTCATATTTAATGATTTTCAAAATTAATTCATAATATTCTTGAAAACATACTTTCTGAACTGTTGCTATGAAAACTATAATATACTTTCAGACTCAGGGTTTACAGGCCAAATAGCATTTGAAATACATTATATTCTACCTGTTTATGAAGCAATAGATCACCAGGGTACTTAATAGCATTTTGATAGAGAAAAATCTCATGTTTCATTAAATGGCTAGCAAACTAAACCTATTTGTCACTTTTACAATTCTAAAAGTTTAGCTCCGGAATTATTATGAGCAACTGAGAAAGGACATAGGACTTTGAAGTATAAGTATGATTGATTAGACTAAACTCATTCCAGTGCTGCGTTGTGTACCACTTTAATCTTTCTGAGAAGTGAATGAACAGCAGATGGCCTAGTAAAGACACTCTGTGTGCTTGCCCAGAATGGACTGGCTCTGAGGGGGCGGCCTCAACACGTTAGAGCCCGTGTGTTCGCAATGCATCCGTCTTAGTGAAGGCAGGTGGTTCAAGGAAAGAGTGACTTCCAAACTTTTGTCCAGTTTGGGGCTGCATGTTTGGATGAAATACCAAGAGGACCCAACTTTCACCTCTATGCTCTTCTCAAAAAAGTTCTATCTCTGATAGTTCAAAATGTTTTTTGTAAATAAGACTGCTACTGCGTTTTGCAGTGATTTTTTTTAAGGGGATGCATTATCGCCCATGCTTTCGATTATTACTAGGATATTTTGAGCTCTGCAATTTTAATCACTCATCTGACTGTTAAAAGGAAGAAAATAGAAAATGATAGCATTTGCCAACTTGAATATGAAGGTTGGAATGTCACAAATTTCTTAATTTTTGTTCATTCTATTAGAATAAATATGGGGGGAGGGTAATACATTGCCATCGTAATTGGAATTTAAAACATAAAGTTCGCTAATTTAAAAAATTTATCTTTATATCATGAAAGACTAATCAAAAACATTTATTCATAGCATATTAATATGTAAGAAGATGCTACTAATTTGAGAAAATGGAAGAATGGGGAGATGAATGGTTTTTAAGAATTTATTTCATGCTTGTAGAACAAACTTGAAGTGGTTCAATTAGGAAAAAATGTTTGGGCACCTGTTTCTGTTTAGAAAATGAATTCTTTTTTGAAAATCAGTGAATTTTTAGAAACATTTTTAACATGGCAATTTTTAAAAATTGGTTTTGTATGCTCCAGTGAAATATATTTATGAAGCAACTTTTTTGCACTTTTTGTGTTTTTTTTTTACAGTAATAACAAGTAGTGGCTACAGTCCCAGATCGGCACATCAATATTCCTCTCAGCTCTATCCTTCCAAGTAAGTAGACAGTAGATTCTTTCACATTCATTGGAAAAATTGTCTGGAACTGTCTTTATTAATCTGTATTCACACAATGTAACAACTTTAAATTGAGGTACATTTATGCATATAAATGTATTATAGGTAGATACTTGGTTTGATTAGTTGGATATATACATATCCTGTACAAATCTAGGAATACAGATACACTCACTTTTATCTGGACAGTTCGCTTGATTTTGGATATTTACATATTGAGGAAAGCATCAAGTTTAAAACAGAACATAGTGTTTTTTTTAGTGAAAATTCCAAAATGCTGACTTGTTTAAAGCAAATCTAAAAGGATTACATTTTATTGAAACATCATTTCATAATTTGTTTCATCATTACATTATTTTATTGGATTTCCAATCCTAATAAACATATTTTTGAAGATAATACTTTACTATTTTTATAACTAATGTAGTCAACTTCTTGAGGACAGTTGTAGACATTTCAAGTTTAACTGTATTGGTTGTATACCTTAATTTGGTGGCAATCAGCCAGATGGGTCAAGAGCTTGGATCCCTGATTCATACACATGTAAATGTTATTTTCTATAGCGCTACAGTGCCTGTCCTTAAGAACAGGCAGGGGATCCATTTGGGAGCATTATCTAAAATGTGGCATGATTAAAGAAATGGCATTCCATTTCTTTTCAGGAAGCTGCCTTCCTTTTCTTTTAAAGACTTTTTTAGTTTGATAAAAAAAAAAAATTGGTAGGGTTTTTAATGACTTTTGTAGTCATTGCATAGCATTAGGTCAGACACATTAACTGGAAATATGCTTACCAGCATATTAATTAATTGGCCTGAGCCCCATTTTTCCTTATGTACATATTAATTAGAATGCTATGTCTGGTGTAAACGAGAACTATGGACCTAGAAAACACTTTAGATATAATATCTAAAGCAAATTTCTCATTTTACAGGGAGATAGAGACTTAGGGGGGTAAATTATTTGTCCAAGGTCACTCTACTGGTTTGTAGCAGAGTCCAGGCTCCTGACATTGACTCACATCCTTTCCTGTATTGTTAAAATTATATTGTGGATAAAGGAGAAGATTACTTCCTGGCTATTATAAGGTTTCACTGAATCTAAGCTGTCTGAATTAATATGCAGTCTTTGTTGCCACAGTAATGCTATTTTTCTGATATTTAGGCCCTATCCACACATTCTTTCTACACCAGCAGCTCAAACAATGTCTGCCTACGCAGGCCAGACTCAGTATTCGGGAATGCAGCAGCCGGCGGTCTACACAGCGTACTCACAGACAGGACAGCCCTACAGCCTGCCCACTTACGGTATTTCACCCCTTCTCTCCTCTCCTTCTTTGGTTATAAGCAGGTAACCCTGCTTGCTAGTAGCTGTGTATTCTAATATGAGATACAACTCAGAAGTGAGATCATTTAGTGATTGAATGCATTTTCCAAACAGACTTGGGTGTGATGTTGCCAGGCATCAAGACAGAGAGTGGACTTCCACAAACTCAGTCTCCGTTACAGAGCGGGTGCCTCAGTTACAGCCCAGGGTTCTCCACCCCACAGCCGGGCCAGACACCTTATTCTTACCAGATGCCAGGTAAGTAGCCACACAGGAGACATGTTATGTGAGAACCAATTCTTTGAATGAGGCTACTTGGCTTCAGACTAGAATGGTACAGTCATGAAGATGGTTTTAAATGGCAATCTTCTACTCACACGATTCCATCAGAACAGAAACATGATGAAAAATGTTGAATATACATCAAGATATATGACCCACACCCAATTTAAATAGTTCAGTTTAAGTTGCGTAAAATTGGCAGTAAACCTGTCCCAGCAGAACAACCTCTGAGCCAGTCACCAGGCCAGCATCTACTTAAGTGATTTCAAAGGCTCATAACCAAAACCACTATTTTCTTGTCAGAATTTCTGAAGTGGGCAATGCTGGTTTGATTCCATTTAAAGTTGAGTTAGCACTTTTCTAAGTCCCTTTTATCATTGAATGAGGATTTTTGTCCATCCCTAAAATATCTTTCCCCTACTGATACTACATTTCTTAATATGAATACTTACGTAATTTGTACCACCTCCCAGATCCTCCATATAGGATCACTTTTTTAAATCTTTCCTCTTGTTTTCAACTCCAATTAGAAATTCTTTTTTATCATTGTGTACTAGTT
Source organism: Anoura caudifer (assembly GCA_004027475.1). Classification (NCBI taxonomy): domain Eukaryota; kingdom Metazoa; phylum Chordata; class Mammalia; order Chiroptera; family Phyllostomidae; genus Anoura; species Anoura caudifer. Next base: position 97,982 of record PVKU01000318.1, on the reverse strand, counting down.
GCAGAAAAAAATTAGTGATGTAATAAAAACATTAAAAGCTTGTTCCTGTCTCTCATTTTGTGTATATTGGTATAGTCACAGATTTGGGGCTATATTAGCACATTTAAGGAACTAGGATTGACATTTGGGTCAGTTGACTAGAATGAGATAATGACTGAGACCTTTTTAGCTGGGACGGCAGGCCCCTCCTTACTGGGCATGTAGGTAGAAGCATGTTCGCATACGTGCCACAGCCACAGTGAGCCGCACGGCCGCGGGCCGCGTGAGAGGCCGTGAAGACAGTTTCATTTAGTCCCCCGGATACTTTCCTATTGGACATTCCTGGTCAGGTCATTTAGCATTGATTGCATAATACTATTCAGCCACTGGTAAAATAATCATCTGCCTCAATAATTTTTCATTTTACTCCTTAACAAGTACATTCCACTTAGCATAATGCTAAGTGAAGAAGCCAGGTGGTGAAAGACAAATACCATATGATCTCATCTTTAACTGGAACCTAATCAACAAAACAAACAAGCAAGCAAAATATAACCAGAGACATTGAAATTAAGAACAAACGGACAGTAACCAGAGGGAGGTGGGAGGGGATAATGGGAGGGAAAGGGTGAAGGGTTTTCAGGAACAACTATAAAGGACACATGGACAAAAACAAGGTGGGGAGTGGAATCATGGGAGGGAGGGATGGATGGCTGGGGTCGGGGGGAGGCAGAAAACTGTACTTGAACAACCGTAAAATTAAAGGTGTTTAATAAAAATAAAATATAAATGCAAAAATGAAAAATAGAGAAATAAAAGCTAAAATATTAAAAAAACAAGTACATTCCAAAGCAACATATTTTTAAAGCAAGTCTGCAAATTAATAGTTCACTTGTTTTCACCCTAATTTTAAAAAATCATTGAATAAATTGCTGACCAAATAGTAAATTTTGGAAGGCCCTCAAATCTGAGACTATTGAAATATCAACCCTATGAGTCTGAGCCCTAGCTCCTAGCACTTATTGTTCTAAGGAAAGGACAGAGGAATGAAAAGACAGGTTGTTGCAAGCACCACTTAATTCTAAGTGGGTTCCGTGTGTTGATCTCTTAGGCTAACCCTGCCCAAATGTTTAACTCAGGTGGTTTTTGTATGCAAATGCAGTTGATATGACCACTTGAAAGCTCAGAAGTCTGGAAGTTCCAGTAGCGTGTAAGTAGTCTCAGTCCGTATAGCATTTTATTCTTTGAGTGCTTCTACACTTCTAGACACTCAAGCCTTGAAGGTTAAGTGCAATCCTTGTTAACGGTGTTCCAGATGTTAGCTGTTGTTACAAGAGGGACAGAGTTAAGCACGGTTTCCTTATAAATCTCTCAATGTCAAATATCACTGTCTTAACAAAATCAAAAATATATCTCATCGAGTTCTGCAAAGTGAAACATTTTTATTTTGCAGTAAGTACTTTAACATGCAATTCTTTATTTACCTGTAGGTTCTAGTTTTGCACCATCATCTACTATTTATGCAAATAATTCAGTTTCCAATTCAACGAATTTCACCGGTTCACAACAGGTATAGTAGCTCTTTGTACTTACGCCTTGTATGTCTATTTCTGATTTTAGAAGAATAGTTTCAGTGCCATATAAGTGCATAATCCCCCAGATATTTGGGGATATTTGTGATTCTATGTATTTTAGGTATTCTGTTTGTTAAAGTTTTTCCCTTTAAATATTTAAGCTGTGATTATTTTAATCATTTGGCATGGAATTACAAAATGCATTGCATACTTTCCTATAATCTTAAACTAGACATAATTTAGTTTCAGACTAAACAAAATAACTAAACATAATTTTATTTTTCTTGATAAAACAGTTTTTAAACAGTAATTGATTGAACTATAATCAATAATTGGATTGTGCGGTCAGTTTTAGTCCAAAATATCATGTTACTAAATAAAATTCCTCTTGGGCTACTGTTGTTTTTTATTTTTTTGTTTTTTAGGTTACTAGATAATGTGACAGCATAAGGGAAAGAATTACTCTGTTCTACTTGAGAGGATAAAAGATTTATAAAGGACAGGGAAGATTTATATCATAAAACAGATCCAGTGCTCCCTGAATATTTAAATACAGTGGCCCCAATATAAATGTAGCCTGTATTTTGGACTATGGACTGAATACCAATTTATTATTTTAGCAAATACTCATTGAGTACTTAATTCTGTATTAGGAACTGGTATGTATTCAGGGAAATGAGGTGGGGGGTGGGGTGGATAGGACCTGATTCCTACTTCATGGAGCTTACAGCCTACTGGGAGAAGCAAACAATAAACCAGTAAACACACACATAAATATATAATTAGAAAGCATAAGGGTAGAGAACAGGTCCTATTAAAAATATTATTAGAAATCTAACTTGCACAGGAGCGATTTTGCGGAAGGCCTTTCGGTGGAACCGACATCTAGGCCAAGTCCTCTAAGGGCTGGGTGAGGACTGAGAGCAGGGGTGGCTCAGGCATAGAAAGCAGCCTGTATTGGACCCCTGAGGGGTGAAAAACATGGTGTGTCTGCAAACGGAAAGCAGGCTGGAGTTCAGTTTGTACTTGAGGGTCTCGTGGGGAGACATGTCTGTGGACATGGGCAGGGCCCTGCCCATGTAGAGCCCTGTGGTGTATAGGAAGGAATTTTGATTCTATTCTAAGCCCAACGGAAAGCTATGAAAGGATTTCGAGCAGGAGACTAGCGTTGTGTGATTTATGTTTGGAAAAGATTGATTGGGCTTCAGGGACTTTGGAGGAAGCCGAAAATGGAAGCAAGGACACAAATTAGAAAACCTGTTCATTGGCTACAATAGGAAGTGAAGGTAGCTTGGACCAGGGTGACAATAGTGGAAATGAAGAGAAGCGAAGATAGTCTTCATTGAGTACCAAAAACACATTACATTCACGGGAACCTGGTAGTCTGGACCTTTCCAGTATGTGAATTCATTTTCCTTAAGGCCATAGCTGAGCGCTTTAGCGCACAGGTACTGGTCAGGCTCTCTGGTTTCCAGTTTCCGCTCTGAAACTTTCTGGCTGTCTGACCTTGGGCAGATCACTTAAGCACTGTGTGCCTTTGTCCACTTCAATGTAAAATGGAAATAACGATAATACTGAACAGGGTGTTGGGAGGGTTCAATCACTAAATCCGCTGAAGGCTTTAGAACAGTACCTGACACAAAGTAATCACTATGCAAACCTTTGTTTTTCCTGCTTTCCTCTGAAAAATGTGTTGCTATGCAACTTGTCCAAATATAGCTAAGGGCTTTTTTATTGGCTCACTGGTGATAATGGGAACATCAAATTTAGAAATTAACAGATAAATAGTATTTCAGTTTTCTGCCATACTATTTAATCCTTTTAGACAAGATTTGCTTATACACATATTTACTTATATGGAGGCTTATAAACATATTTACTTATACAGAGAATTTCCTTTTTCGGAAATCACATCAAACATGGATCTTTATTCCCTTACAAACATGTAGTAGGGACACTTAACCCTAAGCAAGGCTGTGTCAGCATTAATAACACTTTGGGCTAAAACACAGAAGATATATTAAACACCAGTTATGCCAACAAATCCCTGTTCATTATATTAATATGTAAAAGGATTTTGAAGGATTATTTAGAACATTTTAAGCTTCTTAAAAATGTTTAGTAAAAAGCAAGTCAGAGGAGTTGATGGCATGCTTTTTTTTTCCCTCTGTAACAAATGAGGCAAATTAAGTGTTTGAAAATCTCACTGAAAACTTTAGGTCAAGGCCTCAGGTGGCATGTATCCTGTGAGAAACTGGACAGGAAAGTGATTTATTCATCTTCTTTCTTTCACTCTTTACTTCCTGCTAAGAAAGCAAAATTATTGTGATAAAAGTCACAATAGTGCAGATGGAGGTGTGCATGGAAGCTGGGAGGGGCAGCCACACCTGCTCCTTGCAGGTGATGTTAGAAGCTGTATGAGAACAGGTGCTGGGAATGTGAACTGATTTCCTTGTTTTATTGCCTCTTCAAGTGAATAAGACCTGATGGTGTAAATCCTTGGATAAATAGTTGTAGGGGCAAAGTGAAGCATATGTACCCTTTAGACAGATTAAAATGTGTGTCTTAGATCTGGTTTGTAAAATCAGCAGGGTAGTTCATGACAATGTGCATGCAGAAGGCACCTGCAAAATACTCTCCATTCATTCAGATCATCTCAAAGCTCTGGACTCCAAAACACACAGAGTCAAATACTAATCTTACAGTTTACTATAGTGACAGCTTTTCTTTCAAGCTTTAAAACACACACGTATTTTAATTACTGTTTCAGGATTATCCATCTTACACAGCCTTTGGCCAAAACCAGTATGCACAGTATTACTCAGCATCGACATATGGAGCATATATGACATCAAATAACACAGCTGACGGCACGTCATCCTCAACCTCAACCTATCAGTTGCAGGAATCTCTTCCAGGACTGACTAGCCAACCAGGTACAGATCTTCATCCAGGTGAAATACTTTCATATGTTTTGCTGTGTCTAATAACATGGAGAAAGTGGCCCTGGCCAGTGTGGCTCAGTTGGTTGGAGTGTCGTCCCATAACTGAAAGGTTGTGGGTTCGATTACCAGTCAGAGCACATGCCTGGGTCAGTCCCAGTCAGGTGGCACCCAATCAATGCTGTTCTCTTACATCAATGCTTCTTTCTCTTCCTTCCTCTCTCACTTCCTCTCTCCTTAAAAAGCAATGAAAAATGTTCTTGGGTGAGGATCAATGAATAAATACACACATATAGAGAAAATGGACAGTTAGAACCAAAGCTGAAAGCTCCCAGACAATTTTGCTGCTGCTTAATTGGTGCTAGTACACTGTATAAGATGAACTACCATCATTTCAGAAAACATTTCTTTTAGATGTGGTGCAGTTAGCAGATTTTAGTTTTAAATGTCAGTGTATATATGAATATAAAAGGATGTATAAAGGTCAGTGCACCTTTCACCAGCCTAATTATTTTGTAAAGATCTTGACAGCCTAGAAAAGTTGCTAAATTAACTCCTTCGGTCATAACTAACCATATTCCCTTTATGCTTGAGAGACTGTGTAGTTCCTTCCTGTGTGAGTCATCAGTACCTCCAGTTAATGAGCCTTCCCTGCATTCCTAGGATTTGTAGGATCATTGCTAGGCAGTCTAATATCTTTGTCTAATCTGCACATATTTAAAGTCTAATGTATTTTTTGTTGTCTGAAACTTACTTGACTTCTTATTGGAATTGTATTTGCTGACATATATTTAACCCAGATAAAGTATTTGAAGTTAAAAGCAAGTTTAATGGAAAGTCATAATAATCCCAGTCAAAATTCCAGCAGGCGTTAGTAGAGAAATGATAAAGATGATTCTAAAATTTAAGGCAAAGAAACTAGAACAGCCAGAATATTTTTGCAAAATAAGAGTAAAGTTTGAGGGCTTACATTGCCTGATTTCAAAACTTGTAAAGTACAGTAATCAAGAGTGTGTGGTATTGGCAATGGAATAGAACAGAGGGTCTAGAAATAGACCAATATACATATACTGGCAAATGGATTTTGGCAAAGGTGCAAAGGCAATTGGAGAATGAATACTTTTTCAAAAAATGGCACTAGAACAGTTGGACATGCATATACCAACACAAAAACACAAAGAAGACACAAAAAAAACCACCAGAATTTTGACTCATAACTCATACTATATGCAATACATGTAAAAACTAGAACTGTAAAATTTCTATGGAGGAATCTTTGTGGTTGTGTGCTATGTAAAGATTTTATACATATGATAGATAATTTTCATATCTTATCAGATTGTGGAATTTAAAGAAGAAATTATTTCTACTTGTAACTACATTATTCTCTCAACCAAAATCATAACAACATACATGTCTGGATTTTTAACATATTCTGTGATCTCAGAACTTTAGTCAAGGCACTCTTAAGTTTGATTTTGCCTCTTCAGATCTTACATGCATACAAAAAGTAAACACACTTACAATTGTGAGATTTTTCTCTATTATTGATGAAATATGAGACATTTAGTTCAAGAGTATGAAAATTATTTCCCAATAACCAGTCCTGCAGTTTGGAATTAAAAAAGAGACCTAGTAATTAAAAACACAATTTTTCATAAATCTTTCACTGTTGACTGCTCCCATTTTTAAAATAGAAACATACTTCATGTTTTATAAGAGAGAGCTGGTTGTTTTGTGTTGGAGATAAGTCCTAAAGAAATTAGGTTGGATCAAAATATCTAAAGCATGGAAGGTACAGTTATTCATTACTGTACTGATTAAAGGATAATTATTCAATCATCTATAGTGTTGGCCCAAGAATATGCCCGAGGCAGTTGGTAATGACCGATGTTATTTGGAAATTGCAAATAGCATTCAGTTATTACTTTACCTTATTAGGTAGTTTGACAATGTTTTTAAAAGAAACATTACCAGGCTGATTAAGAACAGATATTTTAGTTCATTATCTTCATAAAGATCTCTCTTTGCTTTTAACATACAGATTATCTTAAGTATATATTATACTCTTGATTTGCATTCAAAAAGTTTGATGACTGATTACCACATTAGAGGTATTTTTAGCTCCTCCTTTTTAAAATATTTTAAACATCTTTAAATTTTGATAGGATATAATTAGTGACTTGTAACAATATTATTCTTCACTCTGAGACCTTGGCACACATTACAATACATTAGCTAATTAAACTTTACAAGTGATTCAAAAAAAGTAAGGGATATAGTAAGATCACTTCACTCTTTGAAAAGATGCCAGTTTTTTTAGGCAGAACTCAGTAGACTTTCCACAGCTTCATGGCATTTCACTTCAGGATAGGAAGGAAAGGAAAGTGCTAATTTATTTAATAGAAAGTCGCAAGAGGATTTAGACAGAAAGAACTGACCACAGTTAACCACTCTGCCAATCTGCATTTTCCCCACCTGCAGCATTAACATACCCTAGAGCAATTACCTGAGTGAAATTTGGCAGAGGCTCTGGAATTGACAGCGTTCTCCTTTTTTAAAAAAGGGGGGTTGTCAACAAATGTTTAATGACCAGTTGAGCTCAAGTTACTGGTTCTACCCTTTATCAGAAAAAAGGATAGCGTCTTCAAAAGATACAGAGGTCAGAGCAGTTCCACCTGAATGGCGGCTACAGGAACCCAGATACAGCCTTGGCCCCTTCAGAACCTGCTCTTTTACTATGAAGTTCTTCTGATGAATTTGTTGGCTCTCACTCTCACAAAGTGTACGAAGTCTCTAAAAGTCTTGATTACGTTTGTAATCTGGAGGGTCTGTTACTATTTGGGGAGGAAGTGTAGTCTAATGGTTAAAGCAGGAGTTCTGGAATCACACCAGAATTCCACATAGGAGCTGTTTTATCTTGGGAAGTTGGTCCCACATGGCTTCAGTTTTCCCATTTTTCAAAGAGGATAATGAAAGACCAAATTCACTGGGTCAAAGAGAGGTTTATATTACAGAGATAGAGGTGGAGGTGAGCTAGAGGGAGGATAGCGTTAGGGATAGAGTTAGAGATAGAGATAGATAAAGAATGTTTATAATAAGAGTGCTTAAACATCAGTAAGAAAAAGATAACCTGATTTTTTAAAGGGCAACAGTTATATCATAAAAAGAAGATACCAAATAGGAAATGAAAATATAAAAACAGCATTTCACATCATTACCCATCAAGAGAATGCTAATTAAATCTACAGTGAGATACCACCATAACCCCACAATGATGAATATAAGAGAGACTGACAATCTCAAGAACTGGCAAGGATGTGGAGCAACTGGAATTCTTGTTGCTAGTAGGAGAGTGAGTTAATACAACCACTTTAGAGAAAGGTGATCAGAGTCTACTAAACATGAATGCATGCCTTTCCTCAGACTCAGCAAGCCCTCTGCTAACACATAAGTTAGAGAAACAGCAGCTTATGTCCATAAAGACAGGAGCAAGAATATTTGTAGCAGCTTTATTCTAAATTGCCTATAATTCTGAATAACCCGAATGTCCGTGAGCAGAATGGATACAGATAGTGTACATATGTAATGAGGTTCTAGCTATACTGAGGGAAGAACAACTGTCTCAGGCTACAGGTGTGAATCAGTCACACAGACATAATGAGCAGTGAGTAAAGCCAAACATATTTCAATAAGTATTTTTTAAAAAGAAGACAGTACATGGCAAATACTAAAAGGTTTAATAAACGTGGAGGTACTCTTCTTAGTTCTTTTAAAAGCTATGTCTTTTCCTCCATCAAAACACTTCCGCCCATATTTTTTTTTAATTCTTAGAGCCCTTTTAAGATTTTTTCAGTAACTTGGAATGAATCCATGGTATCAAGTCCCACTTTTATGGAAGCCCAGACACTTCCTGTGAATAGTCTTTTCCCTTCCTCCTCCTGCTCCTTTTACTTCCTTTCCTGTGATAGGTTTTGGCTCACCATTCCTTGGAAGAGCTGAGTTGTTCCTGCCAAACTCTTACTGATCTAGTCAACCATCAACAACCCATAACATTATAGTGACAGGGATTTTGTGCGTTTTTGTCCTTTCAGCTCTTGGACCGTTGCAAGAACAAAGCTGCCTTATGATAGTTAACACCTGAAAAATGATGTAAAATTAATAGAAAGATAGGTTGTATGGAATGTCACCCCCCAAAATTATTATAAGCTTATTTAATAAGTGGGGGCTAATTTGAATCAGCATTTTATTTGAAAAAGAACATTTGATTTACAGGACATAATAACCTTAGGAAAATTCTGTTAAGAAAAACTAAAAATAGAAAAAATTGTGTGTGCCATATTTTAGAAGTTGATGTTTAAATACCTAAAGCCTAATTAATGCCTAATTAATGCAAGTAAGCTGAAACATGATTTGCTGTATGGCGGGGCTACATTCATCCTCAGAACTAAAGAACTTTTTACCACGCTGTCGGCTCTTGCACAGGTGATAGCAGAGTTTCATGCAGTGAATGGCACTAGCAATGTTTTAAGAGCAGATAGTTTTTAGAGCAAACATTTTTTTTGATGCTGTCCCAACATGCACAGTGTTTCTCAAAGAAGATGTTATAACCATTATAAACAATTTCAAGTTTGCTGTGTAAAATTTGCTATTTATTTAGAACATCTCAGAAAAAAATATTACCTAAATGTTTTCTAGTTTGTTCACATTTGCTTATTTAGATAAGCAAATATTTGCTCGGCTGTCCTAATTATTGTACTTTAATTTCATGATAAAGCATGATAGTCATAACATCTTTGTGTTTAAAAATTGCCTAACCTAAATGTAACATAGTTTGCTATCAGGCTCTCATAGAGTGTTTACTTCATGCCTGTGATTTAAAGCCAATTAAATATAAATCAGATCTATCTCAATAATTCAAAAAGGTAGCTGCTATTGCCCATGCTTTAATATAAAAAACTGAGATTCAGAGAGATTGAGTAAAGTATTTGCTGCCTTGGGTAAAACTGACTCTTGTGACTTGTGAGGCGTAGCTGCACCTCTGTCTTAACCTAGCCCCCCTTACACAGGCAGGTTTGCCGCCGCTCAGCACTCCCGACCTCGTAAGGTGCTTCACCGTCAGTTTCAGACCTGTCGGACTTTCAGGCATCTGTGGGACATGCAGAAATCAATTAGATACAAGTATGAAACTTAACATGTAGCCTGTGTTTGGGTCTTCACACAGAAGGTGATTAACCTCTGAGAGGGTTAGATCACCCAGATGGTGTAGCATGAGAAAGACAGTGATCAAAGGATGGGACTTCAAATGTCAGCATGTAGGGAATGGGAGGAGAAGAAAGTCCATGTCTCCTAGGCGGAGAAGGACAGGTGAGAGTCTAGGACCAGGAGAGTGCAGGTGTCAGCTGCCAAATAATGGTTCTGAGGATGTGCTGTTTAGGAAGATCCAAGCCAGCAAGGAGACCCAGGAAGATAAGGACTGAATCTATTGCATTTGTCAATGAGGTAGTTAATGGGGTCTTTGTGCAAGAGTAGTTTTAGAGTCTGGGTGAACCAAAGCTAGATTATGAAATTGGAAGTGAGGAAGTGGAGAGAGATGTGCTGTCCAGTCCTGTGCTCCTGGCCACACATAGCTGTTGGGCACTTGTGACCAGTATATGGTAAGACCTGCCGTGAGTGTAGACTCCACCCAGGACTCCGTGTGAAACGGAGGTTCTATAAAATATGTCACTGATAAGTTTCATATTGATTATATGTTGAAATTAATATTTTGGATAAATTAGGTCAATTAACACACACAAATAAAGTTAATTTTGCATGTTTTTATATATATTTTTAATGAGACTTGTGAAAATTTTATATTGTGTACGTGGTTCCATTTGAGGTTCTCATTACATTTCTGTTGGACAGCACTAGTGTGCATTATTCTTTTATGAAGTGTCACTTAAAAAATAGAAGATAACAAACAGATAGCTTCTATATGGAAATGCAAGGTCAAAGGCAAGGGCTTTTAAACTTACCTGCAGCCCCAGAAAAGGAAGAGGTTGGAGGGGAGATGAGACAGGGTTCGATTAATAGACAACAGAGCAAGATTCCCTACAAAGTGAGGCTGGGGAGTCAAGTTTGCAGGTGGAGGTATGGGATTGATCCAGAAGACATTTCACCCTCTGAGCTCTGATGTAAGGAGGTGGGATCAGATCTAAAATGAGATAAATATGCAGGTGGTGGGGGGGAATAGGACCTTGAAGTCACATGGAGTATAAAAGGTGTTTGGATGTAAGAGATCGCGGAGATTGGAATTGGGATGGATTTGTCTGACCTAAGCCATTTGTCTGACAATAAGCCAGCCTATTGTAGGGAGCAGGGAGCATTCGCGCAATACAAAAATTTTGACTGCATTAGGGTCTGAGTATTTGGGAATATAAATCTTTACTTTTTTTGCCCTAAGATTTCTGTTGCATAAGAATTTGTTATGAAATTAATAATGGAGACTCGTACCTGATCTCGGAACGAAGTGCTCTCCTTGATATAAGTTGTGTTGTTTACAGGAGAGTTTGATACGGTGCAGAGCCCCTCCACACCCATTAAAGACCTTGATGAGAGGACGTGTCGGAGTTCAGGGTCAAAGTCCCGAGGAAGAGGCCGCAAAAACAACCCCTCCCCACCACCTGACAGTGACCTGGAGGTACGCTGATTCATACTCACAGACTTTTATTTTTATTGAACACGTATTTTATGCTTACAGTATCATAGCATTTCAAACTTTATATACCTATATATGTATTTGGCCATCATAATAGCCAAATTAAAAGCAATAACTTAAAAATGATAATGATGTACAAATTCTAGGTCTGAGATAATTGCATCTTTTGATCCACCTTGGCACAAACAGAAATTTTAAGAATAATGTCATTGCTTGCGGGGTCATTTTCTGAGAAACACTTCCTTTGGTAGCACTAAAGTAGTGAAAGATATTTATATGGCTCAAATAATGTTGAAAGGTAAAATTAATTTGTGTGGAAAGGAAACATTGTCTTATAAAAATAGGAAAAATTCCAATCATTTGATACAGGTTAAAATTTTTATATCTGTAAAAATTTCCATGTGTCATTTTTTTCTGGTTGAAAACTCTTTTGAGATGTATCCATATGAATCAGATTGATTTTTTTTATTATAAGACATCAGAGGGAAGTATTCTTAGCCATAACTTGTTAGTTCTTAAACAACTGCGTACTTCAATTAAGAAAGAACATAAAAATTTCCAGAGTTAGTAAGAACACTAAATTTCCAGAGTTAGTAAGAAAGAACATTAAATTTCCAGAACATTGAGTAATCATTGCACCTTTTCATAAAATGTCATTCCCTTTACCTGAACAACAGTGGCAGATCCAAATGCATGCAGGAACTCAGCAGGTGATAATCAGTGAGTGGGTGAACTAGGCTAGGAAGCCAGCCTATATTGTAGGAAGCAGGGAGCATTCGCCCAATACAAAGGGCCCCCCCATCACTGCCATGGGAAACGCCAGCCAGCATTGCCACAAACTCCAGTTCCTCTGCTGCTGTCGGAACCCCGAAGTCTGTTGGAAGTCTGCTAATCTTGAAAAGTTGACCAATAATTTGAAATCTTTCATACACTGTACAGGGCAAACCACCCAAACTGTGGACTCAAGAGTCCACACTTTGCATTATCTGTTTAGGGATTACTTATGAAGTCCTTTAAATACTTTTAAAATTTTAATTGTTTGCATGTATTACAATATTTCATGAATCCATGAGGCATAAAAACTTTAAAAAATAGTTTCAAGTTCACTTCTATTATAAAATCCAAATGTGTCTTTTGGAGTACTAATTGCAATCAAATATTTGGATGAATTGTTTCAAATTAGGATATCTGATTTTTAAGCTCATTACTTGTATCACTCTTGCTCCGCAAGGTACTGCAGGGTTAGCTCGGGAAAGTCTGGGAAAAAAATTAATGGAGGAGCATAGGTTTCTCTGAAATGATTATATCCAGTAACAAAGTGAGATGTTTTCTGCCTCTAAAGAAATTTCTGCTTCCTTAGAATGGGGTCACTCTTTGATATTTATCTTTTTCTTCAGCGTGTGTTTGTCTGGGACTTGGATGAAACCATCATTGTTTTTCACTCACTGCTCACGGGTTCTTACGCCCAGAAGTACGGCAAGGTAAGGAATCAAGAAAGTTTACCCCGGGAAACCTTTATAGAATTGTATTTTGTTCGAAAATCAAGAGCCATTTAAAAATACACTTCAGTGTTTTTATTGCAGTCTGTCTAGTCTGCTCCTGATTACTTCTTCCCAGTGGCCCGTTGTTTTTTAATACAAATTCGGCAAGTTTTACCAGACTAATAAGAAATGTCATTCTTTTTTCTTCTTCATGACTCTGAGCTTTCTATACTGAAACCAAGTTTATTACTGTCATATAATTATTTTAAAAAATTTTATATTGAAATGGACTTTAAACACTATAAAATTATATGTTACCCTCTAACAAGGGAGCTTGAAGAAATTGCTGGAATTAATTTGTTGTACCAAATGTTGCTATGGAATGCCATTTGGAATAAGGAAGTAATCCCTTGTCTGATAGGTCCTTTGGATTTATAAATAAAAGTATTTTTTGTAACTTCACGTAAGAACATGAACAGCAATCCCCACACACAAATTTAGAGACAGGTGGTCTCATTACTGCTACTCCTTTCTCTCTGGCTATTGTCTTCATAGTGAGGTAGCTTCTCATAACCATGCTGCATGCTGTTACACACCTGTGCGAATCCTGTTTTGCACCTGTGTGAATGCTGTTTCAAATACTGTGCAACTGCATCAGGCTCCACAGCTGGAAACACAGTTGTTCGGTCAATACTGTTTGCGTCTTTGACTCTGTAGGACTCAGAATCTAACCACAGTCAATTCGAATCACGGTGGCCCTCTTTCAATTACCAGATTCAAAGTTGCATCTGACTTTGGTTACTTTACAAATCAAACCTGCAGAAATGTCTTCCTATGTATTTATGGTGTCACATTATTAAGAGTCTTCTGTCAGCTCAACATGCAGTTTTTAGCAAGTTTGTTAGGCTTTGTCTACCGGACAAATAATGATGAACTTCACTCATGCATTTCCTCCTAAATTGCAGTCTTGGTGAACCTGCATTGCATTTGATTACTAGTGTAGGTAATGAATGTTGCTAAACTGAGACAAAAGGTAACAGTTTTGCTTAATGACCATTTAAAAGGAGTCTTAGTCCCTTTGTCTCGATTGTCATTATCGTAACAGTGGCCTTCAAAGCAGGATGCATATGTATGTGCCAGAAATCCACAAGATGCTCCACCAGGATAAGGAAAGAATATATTAGAGTGTGTGTACAAACACACATGTCTTGTCCTTGCTATTGTGTCTGCTCCATAATGCACATGCTTTATAAATGCATGCATGTGATGATAATTTAAAGAATATGTATATAATTTATAAGTAAATTACCTATCCATAAATTTGAAGTGCATGCCAAAATTCTATTACTAATAGAGTGTACCATCTAAAACGTTTCCAGACCTTAATCTACAGCATTTCTTCTGGAATTATTTTGACTTATGAGGAGTAGACAGTAAATCTGTTGAACTAATTGCAATATTTTTGTGCAGCGAAGTTTCATATTAGGTAAACGTCTAAAATCAACAATCTAACTTGAACACGTGAATCCAAATAAAGTTCCCTTCAAAACAGTCATCGCTAGAGTCTCTAGCTAAATATCTGTGTCACTTTCCTTATGCCAAATCAGTGGTGGAACTAAACTTTTTGCAATTACCTTTAGATTTTTAAAGTATTTCCTGACTTCAAATCTTCATTCTTTTGTGGCAATTTTGATCTTTTGTAATAGTAGATCATTTGAACCCAAGGTAAGGAATAAAGTGCACAGTCAAAATATCACATTTTTCTTTTTGTCAAACATACCATAAAGTTGCTTCCATTCCAGAGCATGTACTTCTGGTTGGGATAAGATGTTGAGCCAATAAAGAGCCCAAGAAGGCAAACCATTAAAAAAAAAAAAAAAGTGAAGCTGCATTCTTTGAGTGACTCAGAAATTGGCTCTGAGAGAAATCCCACAAACAAAGTTCTCCCACTTCCCTCACGGGGCGTTCCTCACTGAGATAAACCTGTCACCTCCTCATGTGGCAGCCTAGACACGCAGCATTCATTTCACACACCAGTTCCATTATTTGAAAGTATTGTCAGAAGCTTTGTTTGAATACAAAATAGACCCATTTTTTGTGCTTACAGGTGCTTAACCTGTAAGCCACCAAAAGGGTAGGGCAAAGTGAGGGGAAGAAGAGAACTAATGTTCATTTAATATCCACAATGTGCCAGGCAATACGCATCACAATTTTCAAGGTTAGGTTGCTCTCCCCAATCTGTAGGTGAGGACACGTGCTCAGAGAGGGAGTGAACTGTGTGGAGGTCACACAGCCAGTCAGTGGCAGAGATGAGCCCTGGTCTTTGGACTATTTGACCCCAAAGCTCTTGTTGTTCCTGCCACAGCACAGCACGCAGCATCGACAGTTCATCTACTATGGGTACAGTGTGCAAAACTCTTCCTAAAAAAGGAGGAAGGACAATTAATGAGGTACTGTGTAGACAGTTATGTGAGTTCTTTAAGTTGAAATAATTCTAATTCTCTTCTCTCAGATGATTGGGCTATGTTCCATCATCAGGTAAAACTTAAGAAATGTTAGGTGAAATAAAGTGTGGGTGACAGATGTCAGGACCTCCTGAGGGTACGGAATAGGAAAATAATCAGGGACACTACTGGAAGGTGTGAGGAAGATAAACTTGCTTGTGGAGAACACCTACCATGTGATAGAACCTGTGTTTGGCATTTCGTAAACAATAGGAATGGAGATTAAGAAAGAGAGCCTTTCAGCCTTTGAGCCTTGGAGATAAACCTAACTTTGAAAACCCAGTGCTGATGCGTACAGCTTTCTGACATTCAGCAAATTACTTAATCCCTCAGTCTCAATTTCTGTAAACTGGGAATAGTACTATCTGTAGAGAATAGGAGTTAGAGAGCAAACGTGTAAAGAGCTTAGCAGAACCTTGGTGTGAATTAACACTCAGAAAATGTAACTGTTATTAGTCACTTTCACAAATGTTATCCTACTGAATTCTCATAATTGCTGTGCTATGATTTATGGTGATCTAAATTCTATGGATGAGGAAGCCTGGGTTATGAGGGCTTAAGAAACTTCCGCAAGGTCACGGAATGATAAATGCTGGTACAAGTCTCATTACAAGTCCTTGTCCTTAGTATAGTTCTCTGCTGCTCGAAGGGGGCCTGTTAGAGCTTTCGACTTAAGAAATGTCCAAATCTGCAATGAATTTTTGAGTTTATTTGAGCCAAACTGATGACCAGTGCCAGGGTGCCAGATTGCAAGGGCTCTGGAGAATAACAATTTACAGTTTCTTTTATGCTTTTGAGATTAAACAGAGGCTGTGAGGAAGGTTGCATGAAGGTGGGAGAAAGCAAGGGAGGGACTGGGCTACAGGCTAGTTAAGGTCATGTGCTCTCTTGAGGGATCTGAAAAGGGGCAGTTCAAAGGCGTGTTAACCTGGATGCACAGAAACACCAGGCAGGGCTCACTTAAGGCAGCGGTAAGCCTTTTAGTAAAGAAGCTACAGTCCTGAGGCGTGACCACCATGACCTGCTCACTGAGGAATTTATGATCAGATCAGTCTGTGAGGCCACTTTCCACAGAAGCCCTTTTTCATCCACAGAATTGACCGTGTTGAATGATACTTTTCTCAAGACAATTTAAGAAAAGGAAAAATGTTCTTAGGCTCCTATTTTCACATCAAAATGAAAATACCCGTATTGAATTCCATGAAAAACGATTTAAATGACTTTATTTATTGAATTATTATTTACATTTTTCTAAAAGTCATTTGATCATTGACATTTCTCTTGATATCAATAAGGAAATTGGCATTGCCTTTTAGCTAGCAAGACATTAATATCTTGGCATATTAAGAAATAGCTAAATAAGGGATGTTATATGAAGCCCATCTTGTGACACTTGGGACCACATGCCACCCAGGGGTCATGTGAAGGGGTCAAAGTGAACACTGGGGAACTTGAACTTCACCACAAAGCATATATTAAAATGATGAAACTAGCGCTCTACAGACAGACTGTGTTCATATAACAAATATTTACTTAGCACAAGGCAGGCAGGCGTGCCTCCTGCTCTCATGGAGCTTACAAGCAAATGAACTCATTTCAGAGAGCAGTAACTGCTGTAAAGACACGTAAGTTGTACTTTAGGGATCTGATGTATTTTGGAGCATTAATGTGCCATGTGCTTTGAAACCATGATTTTTCTAAAGTTACTCCACAGTGAGGATGCAAAGGGAGTGATCCAGGCCAGGGAGAAGACTGGAGGAGAAGTGAACAGTGGCCTTACGCTGCCAACTTAAAACCCGAGCTCCCAGCGACCAACTAGCGCATTTCAGACAACATCCGAGATAAAAGCGGCACTCTGGAAATCTATTCCTCAGGATGAATCACTTGCTTACTCTTACATTAATCTATACACAGTTATACAGAAAGATTTCTGAAAGCACCAGCGAGATTTTAAATTATAGAATAGTCATGAAGATAAATACTGACTTATCTGCATGCCAACTGGGGAAGAGCAAAATGAACTGGAGAGTGAGTAGCATTAACCACATGCTGGAGCCATGGAGGGGATGGCACTGTTGACACCGTGCAGGTCACGCACCTCTGGGCATGATGGCTAGAGCACTCTGGCCTTGGAGGGGCAGTGGACCTAAGTTCAAAATCTAGCTCCACCTCTCTTACTGCACTTGGGCCTATGGGTAGTTTATTCCATCCTGGTGAGACTCGGTTATCTTTTTTCTAACGTGAGAAGAACAATAAAGCACTAATTTGATTAAGAGGGTTAAATGAGTTCATGAGTTAAAACTCAGAACGTTGCCTACCACATAATAAACATTCAATAAATGTAACCTATTTTATTTGGTTTCAAGGAAATCTGAATGTTGGGGAAACTGGATGTTTTCTGGAGATATGTGTGTCTATTTGCATTGGTGGTTTTATCTCATAATGTACTGTATTCATGGAGCTCAGTGTTTGGAGAAGTAGAGGGTGTGTGGAGAGTGGCTATGGGACATATAAAAGAACGAATGCAATTTTGAAGGCCTCAAAAATGTTTGCAGTGAGTTTACGTGGTTGTACTTCCTGCCTGGAAGTACTTCCTACCTCACAACTGAGTGTGGCTGCACAGCCCAAGTGAGCCCCCACACCCTAGGATGATCAACTCTTCCAGCTGACTGTTTCCAACTTTCACTCCCCTCAAACCTGCAAAGTCACCCCTCAATTCTGCACAACACTCCTCCTCCATCACTAAAAAAAAAAAGCAACGGAAATAATTAGTTCTTCCTCACACCGTAACTATACCCCCTACCCTTCCTTCACACCTTTACTCCTATGCTGGAACCCGACCCTCTCAGTTACTCAAGGAATCTACTCCTGAAATGACTCCTTTGACTCCCAAGTCCCTGGTTTCCCACTCCTCAGGATTATCCCCATCCCCAGAGTCTATGCTGTGGTAGTCCCATCAGCAGAAAGTCTCCTGGAGCCTATTTTCCAGGCGCTGCCCCCTCTCTCTTCTCTTCCTTAGCTTTCCAGTCAAATGACAGGAAAGTCCAAGGAATGACTTTCTCCTGCCCAACTCGTGACTTATCTTGCTGGGGCCTCTCGCTCGCACTTGACCCAGTTGAGTACTCTCTCTTCTTGGTAATACTTGCTTCACTTTCCTTCCCTGACCTGGGTCGCTCCGCCCCACGCTGTTCCACGCACACCAGACTCACTCTCACCTCTGCAGATGTCCCTTGCCACCACTGGTGTCGGTGCTCTGGCAGTCCCCTCGCCTTTTCCAGGCCTCTTCAACTACCACCTCCAGAGTAAGGTCTTCCCTGCACTTTCTTTAAATGAGCCCTCACCACCCGTACCAATAGCCTTCTGTATGTGCTAACTCTGATTTTTTCGCCACCTGAAATACTATATATATTCCATTTTTATTTGTTTGCAGATCTATCAGGTAGCTCATCCAGTGATAACATAAACTCCTTAGCAGCAGAGACTTTGCTTACTTGATTCTCTGTTCCTGGTCCAGAATTTGAATATTTCTGACACACAGCAGACACTCAACAAGTATTTGCTAAATAATGAATGTTCCTGAAACCGTTCTCCAGTTCTGCCTGAGAACTCTTAAGCCTGCTGCCTGTCCACCATAGACAAACATCTCAACCATTTACTTTCCCTTCTGATTCATGACCGAACTTCATCTCTTGTCACTGATTCAAAGAGTTTATTTCCTAACAAATCCACCCCCTATTTCCTCCTTGGTTCATGGAGCAAGTCTGTCCTCCTCCTTCTGTAATGAACCAGCACATCTCTGTGTCTCTGTGTGCGAGTCTACATGTGCTGCTGCAGGCCCCAAAGGAGTAACTGTTCCAAGGACTTGAGTTCTTAAAAAAAAAAAAAAAAGTCCCTCACTTAAAAAAAAAAACACATAATTGCTTTCTCTCCTGAGATATTTTTATATTGTGTCCCTAGAGGAAGCATTGCAGCTGATGGCCCAGTTCAGGGCAGAGGCCCACAGACAGACAGTCTGGCTCCGATCTACGCTGCGTGCTAACACAACCGATAGGGTTAGTGTTCAGATACAGAGAAGTGCTTTACTTGAACCTGACTTGGTTCTGTGCTGGTAACATCCAGCTTAGAATCACACATTTAAAGGCCCAGAGTTATTCATTTTTTCATCTTCTCTCTCACACACACACACGCATGCATGCACACCCCCCTCAAATGTCTTGGGAGTAGTTTCAGTATTTTTAATAGCACAGTGCACGGAGTAAGTTGGCAGAGGTTCAGATTGCCCCATATTAAACTCTGCTGTAGACACTTTGGACCTATTGGAACTGTTACATATGTAACATATGCATCAGAGCTTTCACAAAACCCTATTGGTGCCTTTATTATCCCCCGTTTTTCCTCTGTCCAAGTTTTCACTATCACTTTATTTCAGACCCTAAACTCAACACTCCCTACAGGTAACCTGAAAAAAAAGGCAGTAATTCTTGATTCATACGGTGCCCATAATTCTACAAACATCTAATGAAAATGAGCAAACATCTCTGTATAAAACTTGGATTCAATCCAGAATTATATTTAACTCTCAAATGCCTGATAAAGCCATGGAATCGAAGGCGCCGGCAGCTCCTCCCCAGTAGTCTGGCTGGGCAGAGGGAGCCCAGCACCACAGAGACCTTGCCAGGGCCGTTCTCTCCAATGTCCCGGTCACCTTATTGGATTCCTATGTCTGTGGGTCCTTAGCTGGAAAGCGGTGATACTGCAATCTGCCTGCTTCGAACCAACTGTCCCAGTGACTTACTGAGATGGGGGTAGGGGAGGAAGAAAGTAAAATCAGACATTTGAAAGCAAGCCCTCACTAGACACTCTCTTAGGAACTAGATCACCACCTCTTGCAGGCTTGGTTTTCCTTGGCTTGCAGGATGACTGTCCCCCGCCGGTCCGTGCCAAGCCTTTGGCATGGCAGACGAAACACCTCCCTTTCACGTAAGCCTCGCTCTTTGGAAACCTTAAATGCAGCTAGTTCACACTCTGGCAACCTCAAACCTAAACTTTCCCAGTTCACAAATGACATTTTGCCAAGGTGCTTACGAAGCCCTGGCCCTAGCAGAGTGTGTGATGTGGACTCACCATAGTTTGACAAACAAATGCACAGCCCCTTCCAGGGCCCTGGGGCTGCATTCCAGCTCAGGGCTCAAATACCGTTTCACCGACCATGCCCTGGGCTTGCTTGTTAGAGAATTCTTGTCGGTGTTCTAAAAATTATATTTGTTTGCATGCTTATCAGATGCACAAAATGCATTTTTCATGGATTTTCCTATCACTGATGGGGTAACATAGAAAGTGATGTACTTCAGAAGCATGGAATCGATGAAAGTAACAATCAAAGAGGAACAGTATGTTTTCTTCCTTCCCCATAAAGCTGATCTGTAAATGCAAAGAATGTGAGGCATGAACATAAGAAAGTCAATAATTTTATTTAAAACTTAAAAAAGAAACACTGGCAAATCTTAGGATACGTGTTTAACCAACCTAGTCTCGAGAAGAGAAAACTTCTAAGTTGGACATTCTGAACCCCCATCTGAAATGCATATCTGTAGGGCAGCGATCATCAGAAACATGCGGAGTGGCATGCAGCTCAGTTTTATAGTCTAGCATCAGTCAACATTCCTCAAAAGCACAGAGCGTCACTAATGGAATTATATGTTTCCATGCCATAATTACGTTTGATTTTTCCTGATATTTTTGTAGACATTTTGTTCATGACTAGGCAGAATACCTACAAGCTTTCTACATCCTCAGACTATTGAATCCCCACCCCCAAAGAGACAGAAAGAGGGATTATTTCACAGAAAAAAAGACAAATATAAATTTCAAAAGATTTTATTCAACCTTTAAAGATTCCCTTTCCACAACAACAACAACAAAAACATGAACAACAGAAGGAAGTAAGGAAAAACAATTTTATACTTGAAGGAAAGAGGGAGCAAGAGCTCCCTCTGAATTCTGAAGGTCCTTCAGACAAAATGGAAGCTTCCTACTTTTGTTCTTGGTCCCGAGGGACTGTGTGTTGGAGAAAATGGAATCGATTTGACTTTGGGTGTGTTGCTCCAAATGACCCTGTCCCTGGCAAACCCATGAACTACGTAGTGCAGTCAAAGCAGCAGTCCCTGTCCCGAAGGACAGGAGACAGAGTGGCCGTCAAACATGTGAACACTGAACATCTGAGTTTGAGGAGGCAGAATCTGAAGCTACGAAATCCACAGAAGTCTCTGCGGAAGAAGAGACGTAACAATTAGAAAACTATGTTGACGCCAACATAGTATTATCATCCTGTCTCTCTCCCATGTCAAGTCTTTGCTTTGCTCAACACACCTCCATGACCTCTTTCTTTTCTTAGCTTAGCACTCAGTTCCTGCTCTCTAGCTTTCAGGCACTACGGGATAGGAGGTGACACTCACTTTAATATGTTTGCACGCTCGGGTGGCCCCCTGAAAGCTTTATGGAAGGAGGTACAGGGAGGAACTTGGTTGCTGCAGCACAGATGTGGACTGAGGAGGGGCTTCCGCTTGCTAAGTGGAATAAGTTTGGGGGTGCATATGGATACTGCTGGGCCTGCCCGGGGTGGCATGTTCTTATCGTAAATTAATGTCACGTAAGCACTGCATTTTCCAAGTTGAAATATATTTCTTGAAAGGCCATTTATTAGAACATTGAAAACACAAGTGTGTGACTCTCTCCTTAAATCCTTAAGTCTGGCTCCTGTCCCAGCCACTCAACCCACATCACCTCCTGAGGTCTTCCAAAATAACCTGAGGTCAGCCCAAACCAATAGTATCTTTCTAGAATTGTCAGCTTTATTCAAAACCGTATTCTCCATACTAACAGTAGGATCATTCTGGCCTCAAATTCTAAGGATTTGTTCCTTCTAGGTTTTCTGTTTTCTGGATCTTCAGGGTCACACCTACAGTAGTCTCTTTAGAGATTATTCCAGCACCGATCGATGTAAACCCAGTGTTTGAGCATGGATTACTTCCCTAGGCCACTCTCTAAACTCTCTTTACTTTGAAGTCTTACACCTGTCATTGCCAGGCCTTCAGCTGTAGTCGCCATGGAAAGTACCACCTCAGGGCTTGGTTCTCATCCTCTTGCTGCTGCAGAGTATTCTGGTTTCTGTAAACAAAAGATAAGTCACTCTGACTCTGTACTAAGCCCTTTACTTTCATTAAACTTCTGAGTGTATATATTTTCTACTTAAATTACATTTATTTAATAGTGTTCCTTTCGTTATCCTTGACCCTTCTCTCTCCATCTTTGATCAAATGCAGGTTAGACCAAACTGTACATCTGTGCAGATCGATACTACCTGCTGGTCATAACCCAGTGGCGGTTCCCGACTCCACGTGGCATTGTTGGCTCCTGTCCTGCAAACACCCAATAGATACTTATCTCCCAACCCCAATTCTTATGTGTCATCATTGTCAAAAGGACATCATTTCTTCTTTTTAAGATGTCTGTTTCACTCTTCAGTATTCCATCCAATGCATTTCTCCAAAGGACTTTCCGTGGAGCGTATGTAAACTGGGTCCGATGGGCTATTTTGTTTTCCTCCTCCTCCTTCATGAACCTGCAGCTTCATGTGAAACTGTGCCCTGGGTCATCTTTATCTGCGTACAAACTCCCATAAATTCACAGATGTACCTGCGTATATGTCCTAGATAAGCCCTTTGGAAAGGTACCTGTTTAGATAGCTGGAAAACCGCTTGGATCTTAGGTAAAAATCCATGCATCTCCCCATCCCTACAATATGCACTTAAAATATATTTTATTTCATCTTTATTGTATTTTTTCCATTACCATTTAGTCTCCTTACACCTCCCTCCCTGCAGCAATCACCACATGGTTGCCCATGTCCCTGAGTCCTTTTATTATTTAAGACATTTTTAATACTAACTGTGTGTGTTGAAACTTTACCTCGTTGTATGTGCATTTTTTTTTTCAGGATCCCCCCATGGCTGTGACCCTTGGACTCCGAATGGAGGAAATGATCTTTAATCTTGCTGATACACATTTATTTTTTAATGATTTAGAGGTAAGACTTTTGAAGGGTAAGACTAGTTGTATCCAACTATTAAAACTCTTAGATGGTCTCTATAAACCAGATAACCTCAAGAAAACTGAAAGATAGAAATTCAGCTTAAGAGAAGCGTAAACCTTCTGTGAAGGGGAAACACTGCATATGCAAATGTAAACAAAAGCTACATCTAGTTAACGAATTAGACCTGTGAACTGGCACATATTTGGAACAAAAATATCTCAGACGGTCTTCCCTGCTGTCCATGTTGTGACCTCTCTTCTCCACTGCTCCGCATCCTTCTGATGTCTCAACCACAACCCGTTTGCACCTTCGGAAAATAGCATTAGCTTTTCCAGGACGTAAACCGGGATATCCTTCAGGTTAATCACTGGACAGTAGTCACAAGTACTATTCAGGGTACTAGCAGGGGTCCCTGAATTTGCAGCTAACCTGACACCTAACTTTAGACAACGTGACCATTCCTCATTTCCTCCCCTTTCAGATGACACGGTGCTGAGACTATTTACATTGCACAGCTCACTGGTTCCATTGCATTTGTTTTCTCGCTCTTTTTCTATTTTTTCTTTCCATTGCCAACCTGAAATGAAGAGAAAGTGAAACTACAACCAAATGAAAGGACCCAAGAAAAAAGCTTCAGGATAGCTTAATAGGTACTGTAATAAGGTATATAATCTGGGTGCTAATGACCTGAGTCACTAGGCATTCAGACAATAAAGTTTGAAATAACCCAGCAGCTTGGGCACGAGGCAGGCATAACCTCCCAGTCAAGTGCCGCTATACTGAAAGATTTCTCTTTCTCTTTTTAAATGTCATGTTTAAATTATTTTCATCTCATGGTTGCACAGTGGAATAAAAGTGTTCATCCATAATATTATGAAGAGATTTTTATTATGAACCCTCACCTCATGTTCAACATTTTATATCGGACTTTCCGTTCATTAACTCACAGGCTTTTGAAATCAGCGTTCACCACATTTTTTCGTAGCAGCAGAACTGCTGGGTTCCCAGGCAGACAAGTCGTGTGTGAGGTCACCTGTTAGCCAAGTGGTAGAAGTGGGATGTGAAACTCTGGGGTCTTGTCTTATTTATTTCTGCCCCACCCCATTCATGGAAGTACATGGGAAAGAAATGCCAAGTTAGTCCTCAATGACTTTTTTTTTTTTAGTCGACAAGGTCTTAAATCCAATTTTAGTTAGAGATGAGACCTAAGAGCAAAATGCGTGCTGTGCAGCATGCCTCGTCAGCGTGCGTGCGGGGGCGGAGCCATCGCGCTGAGCTGTCCTTCTCCTGCGAGCCACCGTTTTCCCTCGATAATAAAGTCACCGTCTGTTTGAAGAGGCTTTATTTTTTCTTTAATGGACATATGAAAGATTAGTATTTCTAGGCAAGTGTTCCAGTTGCATAATAAAAAATAATTATCACCTCTCTAAAACCTGATTTAAAGTAATCTTGCTACTGATCCCTGTCTATTGTACAGAATGGTTTTACATATACACGATAATAGGAAACACATTTTAACCTTTTTGGAACTTGAATTTTTTATATAGAGTGATAACTTCTTAGTTTTTCTGTTGGTTAAAATGGATTACCCTCATTCTAAAGAGAATTCTAAGATTATTAGTCCTTTCAAACCTGTAAAAGACAAAAAAAGAAGTTTTATGTGGCTCTTTATCCAAATTTTATGGTTTTTATTTCATTTTATTAATTATTTTTTACTAGAAATAAATGGAATAAATGACCTATTCGCTGTTTTACTGGCACATTGGAAGACAGATGGAATAAATTTGCCACCCAACTTTTAACAGAACTCTAAAGTGCGAACATGAAAGTAGCATATTATGAATTTGCGAATACCTTCATCAAGTTTGATACGAATATTTGCATATCAGAAACACGTGCTCAGCTATGGTGCTTTAAGCATTTTAATTTGAGGCCAGATACTATACAAAATATATTTTTAAAATACCTGGCAGCATCCTTGGTAGAAATATTAACTGAGAAAATATCAGTATTGACTTTCTTTCCTTGACTATATATAGCTTTTTAGTTATGTTTTAGAATGTGGTAAAATTTTATTTGACTCAAACACTAAAATGTAGTATGCAACTTTACTGTACTTAATAAAAAGAAGTGATTGGGCCTCTCGCATATAAATTGATGGAGTTCTCATCCATGCCCATGCACACGCATGCCACACTACGCATGTGCATTCAGATGAACTGCCCTAGGAGACTCAAAAGTTTATTACTGACCTGAAGTGAGATGAATACTAAAACTAATAAAACCTAAACAATAGCTTTCAAGGTCATTCAGTACAGTTACATACATATCCACTATCCTTCCACATCGGATTGAAAGCCAACTTTACTTTCACCAAATTTTTGTTTCAGTGAACCTCCTCTAAGCAAAGATTGCCCTGAGCTTTGTAACTGATATTAAACTATTTTTGTTTCTGACAAAGAGAATTCCTCAAGAGAGTAACTCCATCATTAGCCTATCATGTTTTTTTTTTCCTTGCGTATTTAATCTCTCAAGGTTTCTTTTCTTAACCTAAAAAAATCTAATTTGAGCCTCAAATCCTTCAGTAGACACTGCAACATCTGCAGTAGCAGCTGCTCTCACATAATTCCTCAGAAGACACAAATTTAAATCCTCCTTCTAGACACTGGACCCCTTCCTGCCCAACTGCCAAGGCTCTGCCCCCCCAAAGGGGGGAGGGCTCTGTTTCAATAAGGTGTTTTTTCAGTTAAAACAACTTCCAGAAAAGAAGGCACTGGGGAGTCCTGGCTCCAGAAGTGAGAGAAGACTGCTGTGGGTTATAATTGATAAAGATCAGCGGCAACGTTGCGGTCGCCTTATAAAACAAAATTAAAGAATTTCAGATTAGTCCCAGAATTATCCCAAATGTTTGAGTTTTTATACTAACGTTTGTTAAAGCCAAAGCATTACACTGTTTTTAGCATTTCAGGTTTGGTCAGAATGAAAACTAAGTGAAGAACAATTATTTAGATTTTTCTAAAAAGTGTAAGTGATTGAAGTTCATGTTTCTTTCACTGGACTGTAATTCTCGGGCAAGAGTCCAGAATCAACAAGCATAGCTAACTAGGCATAAATTTAAAGAGAAGTTCCATTTGGAAAAACCTCAAACGTAACTTCAAATATGAAGCTCACGGTCCAATAAGTTTGATATACTGATGTCCTCAAGAGTAAAAAAAATAAGTTTGGGGGCAAAATGTATAAATTAATCATGTGAGTTAATACTTGAAATGTCAGAGGAATTTCTTTAAAAATTAGGATGAGAGGATATTAAATATAGAAACAACATCTAATTACCAGGGTAAGTCATAAAATTTCCTCCTAACTTTTTTTGGGATATTATTAGTTTGTTTAAAAGAGAGACGTGGAAATTATTTGCCTGATGAAAGATTTTAGAACTTAGGTAGACATGAGCAGCCTCACGTGATGCCATTTCGATGGTGATTTAATCCAGTCTTCGTACTTACCAAGAGTGTCACCATCTCTAAGTAAGAAATAATCCTTGTCGTCTAGAACTACTTTGCTGCCTCCACATTTTGGGGGAAGAAATTTATTTCCAACTTCCATGCTAACTGGTTAAATCTTTTCACTCTTTCCTTTAGAGCCCAAGCAGCTACTACTGTTGCTTGCAGTACTTTTCCCTGAGACTTTTCTGGAAGCATGGTGCCTCTTTCGTGAAAGTTCAGGCTGTATTCCTTTCAAAGGATAGTCAGTCAAAAGGGAGAGGAAGCTTCCCAAATGCTTGCCCTGCCTCAACGCCTGTGGGCCCGGCTCCTCTCACCCTCCCTTCCACTCCTGATATAAGTGTCTTCTCACAGTTCTTACCATCTAGAATGTTATTTTTATATCGCCATAGCTTTGTGTTACAAAATTTAAATTACTGTGGTCATTCTATCAAGGACTATAATTTGTCTAGACTTCTGCCATTTATTCAACAATGAATTGTTGAGTGATTGTGACAGATGGCACCTTCCGTGGAGGGGGGAGTGCAACCAGGTGACCCAAACACCCAGCTCAGGGAACTTCCAGCCACATTAGCTTTATTGGTCCCTTTCTTTCTTACCTGTGAATATAGGTAGAGATTTATTCAAAATGTTCCTTACCCATAATTTATATAAATCACATTAACCTTTAAAATTAATGTACCATAATGTATTAATGTAAAATTAATGTATTTTCAACTTACGTACTGAAGTTGTATTGGTTGGGCTAGTTGTTAAGGTTTTTACATTTTTGAAAGAAACTAGTGTGAAAAGGTGGAGATGAGATATTAAATATTTCACTACCAGATATTTTCAAGTCCTACAATGAGGACAAATAGTAGATGGAAAGCCTTTTCTTTTTAGGATGACATCTTATTTTCAAAGCTTATAATTTTTTAATTGGTTTTAAATGGTAAGCACTATGCATACAGTCAGATCTGAGAGAATGACTAAAATAATTTGAAGGAGAAAGAAGCCCAAAAGGCTAAAACATATTTAATCTGAGGTCAGTAAGTGCTAAGTTTTTAATGCCTTAGCCAGATTTCACCCTTCAGTCATGTCCAATAGTGAAGAACAGTAAAGAAGAACTGAGTTCTTACACAGAAAAGCCACCAGTCCATTTGCTCTGAGCACGCTGTATGTTACATCAGATCAGCTGTCGAGTATCCATCCCTGAAGTTTATTTTCCTGAGCTTGTAGCATATTGGATATGATAAATCCTCATTATTTCCCTTTTACTTTTAAAGGGTTTTTTTTTAGTTTAAAGATTTTAAAACTTGAACAAAAGAAAAAAAGACAACACTGATGTCTGTGGTTATTAGCTTTTCCCCCTCTGTGTTAAAAGACCAGGACTTAAAATAACACCAGCATGGTTCCTTCGTGGGATCCCTGGCCCCCCGCGCAAGGCAGGAAGCCACAGAACTCACAGAGCTCGCCGTCGTCATCAGGCCCCTCAGCAAATAATAAAGAACAGCAACCACCTGAGGTGCTGAGACCAAACCATTCCGTGTATCCTCGGATCAGCCTTGCGTTATTCGGCACGTCAGTGTGCACAACCGAAGTGGAGAAATGGCTGAAAGGGAACACCAGTGATTATTGCAAAGATTCAAAAGAGAATTTCTTATCAACAATCTTAAGACTAAAACTATTTTTTTAATTGCGCTAAAGAAACCCACATGCCATGTGTTTTCAGGCCCCTTTTTACGGCACTCTTCTGGATTTAGGTTTTACAGAGTAGAAATGGTGCCCTTTCTCAGCAGGAGATGATGGCATATGCGGGCAAATGCTGCCCTCTGCTGGCCATGGCCTGATAATAATGGAATGGCGGCGAAACCTTCAAACATGGTGACAGGCATCATTTGAAAAACATAACTTCTCTAATGTTTTTAACAGGAGTGTGATCAAGTTCATATAGATGATGTTTCCTCTGATGATAATGGGCAGGACTTAAGGTAAGCCATGCCTTTTAGTATGCTATTTCCTACAGAAATTTAACTATGGAGTTTTGCACATGTAATTATTTCTTTTATCTCTTTTTAATATATTTTGGGTGTTGCAGTACCTACAGTTTTGCAACTGATGGCTTCCATGCAGCTGCAAGTAGTGCAAACCTTTGTTTGCCAACAGGTGTAAGAGGAGGGGTGGACTGGATGAGGAAGTTGGCTTTTCGTTACAGAAGAGTAAAAGAATTATACAACACCTACAAGAACAATGTCGGAGGTACGTGTAGCTTTTTTAATCTAATGAAGGCACTAGAGATAGAGGTCGAATTTGAACTATCCTACTGTGAAATAAATTATCAAGAGGCCATTATCTACATTGATCCAGAAGTTTAAGTTTAATCTTGGAGTGGGTAGGGGGGAGATATAACTGCCACATAAAATGTGCAGCTTTGTCAAACTCACTGGGAATTTACTATTCCCCAATATTTGCTCAAGATTAACAGAAAGACATTTAGTTTACCTTCTTCAGCTGGGACACTACCAGTGGAAACCCAACCGAGCAGCTGAGGAGGCAGTGGGAACACCTGCGCAGATGAGAGCTCCAGGCTTGGAAAACGGAGCTGGTAGCAAGCATTACCTTTCTGGGATCCTACCGGAAATAAATACAAACAAGTGCTTTTTTGTCATTTTGAAGACTTCAAGCAGTCTAATTTACCCTTTAAAAAATTTCATGTTAGCTGACAGTAATCTTTCCCACATATCGTGTGAACTATGATTATCATCATGGTTTTTATAAGTTCTAGTATTTTCTAGGTATTATCTCAGTGTTTTTATACTCACTGATACCTTACAGGTGACTGCAAAACCTGTGACATCAAAACTAAGATCTAGAATGTGTTTTTTGATCTAATAAACCTTGGTGACATCTTATTATTAGGATCAATTTTAGGTCAAGATCCTAAGGTTAGCCATGAGGTCACACAAGAGTTTTCTCCCAGGGATTTTTTTTTCCTTTCTTTTTTGAAAATGAAAAAAAAAAAGGGGGGGGTGAATGAGGAGCATAAACCAGAATTAAAATTAAATGATATAGCTAAATACACTTGTGCCTCCTATACGTATATGTGTGTATAGCCACATGTATGTCAAAGAATACAGTATGGGAAATAAAATGTTTATCTATAGAACCTACATTAGACACACCCATTCTCATCAGGAGGGTGGGCTGCCTGTCCATCACCTTGTCCCCAGTGCCTTGAGGTACATAGCAGATGCTCAACAGATACTCAATAACTGCAGGAGAAGGAAAAAAATGTAGAACCATAGACAATAACAATGTTAGAACCAAAAGGGAGCTTACATGTGGAAAACCTTCATTTCCAAATGAGAAATAGGCCCCTGCGGGCTTCTGACCTGCCCAGGGTTCTAGGAGACACCGCATGTTTCCTAATTCATTCACATGCTCTATACAAAACACTTTGGTAAAAACCGAGTAAACAGGTATTATGATATTTAAAATCAATTGTGGGCAATGTGTTTAACTTTAAAATAAGTATCCTTTTGGAAAATCTGAATTTTTAACATAAAGGTATGTTGTTATTTCCTTTTTGAAGAGTTTTAGTAAAATTATTTCAAAGGTAACAAGATTACTAATAAATAATCTTACATCTTGAAAAGTTTAAACAGTAACATGAAAGTCCATTTTCTGTGACAGGCTAGCATCTCTATATTGGAATAAGGACAAGTGAGACTTAATAGAAACTATAAATTTTGATTTTTAAAAATTACCCACTTATATATATGTATTTCCAGTATTCCAAAATGCAATTAAAATAAGAATCTTTCTTTTGTAATAGATTTGCATATCTTGTTTTATCATAAAAAGAAGGGCTTAAAATAAAAAATTAGGATGCCTATTTCTTTTCTTATCATAACTTCAACATAGTCTCTAACTATTGTCTAAAACTGTCCTATACTTCAGGATTTTCAACACAATTCTTAACTTCTTCTAAAACAATGTATTTATTCTGTCTTTAATACCAGTATTAGAAACATTCTCTGAGCTACATATGATAATGCCATTATTACGGTTTCCCAGGGGTAATGACTGTGATTATTAAGAAACTAACCCTTTTCAGACAGCCACATGAGGTATTGTCACCCTTATGTGAGGCTGGCAGCACCCAACCCTCCCCCGGACCTGCCGCAGCACAGCCCAGAGAGGGGCCCAGGCGTGGGACAGTCACAGCAACTCACCGGATCGCATCCCCTGGGCCACTTTCTGGGTTCAGGCAGGGCAGACACTAACCCACTTTCTCACTGTTACAGCCCAGTACCTGACATCTAGAAGTTGTTCAGTACATATTTGAGGAATGAATAAATGGATAATCAATTCTGAAATGAAGGATCAGTGTGGATATGAGTCAGTATCTCTCTCCTTTCCCGACACAGGCCAGAATGAAAATGACCTGTGCTAGACAGGAGGGAGATAAATGGGGTGTCCTTGGAAAACGTTCCCCTCTTGACTGCCTTGCTTTCGGCGTTGCAGGACTCCTTGGCCCGGCCAAGAGAGATGCATGGCTGCAGCTAAGGGCAGAGATCGAAGGCCTGACAGACTCCTGGCTGACAAATGCACTCAAGTCTTTATCAATCATTAGTACTAGGTAAGTGGCATTGCTGCCGTTTCCCTGCTTATTGGATGGAAGATGTAGTCCTGATAGCACAGCATATAGGAGGATGTTTTGATTCCTAGACTATTGTAGCATCTAAACGGACCTAACAGTTCACCGAGTCCCATGGTTTCGGCGTGTGTGTGTGTGTTTGGGGGTGAAGGATAGGGGTTGTCACTTCTCAGGGTAACCAGGAGATCCCATCTCTCTACCCTTCTCTTCTCATATCCACAAATAATCCCCACAGGAAGAGCATGTGACTGCTAATAAAAAAGGGTATCACTGTTAGTGATGAAGTACAGGAGAGGATGGCTCAAGTAAAACAATACTGCTTATACAAAGAGAGGACATTTTAAGTCTTTGTGTCATTATGGATAATATGCATGGCTGAAATGCATCAAAAAAGGAAGAGAAAAATCTCAAAACATTGTAACCTTTGTGTTTTCTGAACTAAACAGTGAAGTGCTGACCTGTCTCAATAATGTAATTGAATAGACTTGTAACTGCTGAGCACCATGTGCTATAAATGCTAATGAATAAAATAATATAAATCTAGTAGGGAGGGATGAATCTTTGCACTATTCTGTTCTTTAGTTTTATATCTGAGTTAGATGAGTACATAAAAGCCTGCTTAGAAAAGTGTGGGCAACACAAAATTCACAAAAAAAGAGGGTGTGTAGACTGATTGAGTCGGGATCCAGAAAAACCTTGGCAGGGTAAAAGGAGAGGCCACTGTTCAGAATGCAGAAGTAAACGGGTGTGTGTCCAATCCTGCACTTGACTTCTGTCCATGACAAGCAACTCCCTGATACTGCAGAGTCCAAGTAGGGAGGAGGGGGGCAGGAGAGCAGCTCCCTGGGCCGGGCTGGGGAAGCCACGGCAGAGCACTTTGCTCAGTTCTGAGCGCCGCATTCCAGCGAGCTGTGACTCATTTGAAGCGTCGTGTGTCTCAATGGCCAGAGGGTTCAGGCTGTGGAACCACATGAAAGGAACAGATGGAGGAAGAAACCGCGGAGTTCAGTCTGAAGAAGAGTCCTGGGCAGAACGATACTACTAGCTCAGCTGTTGGAGATGTCAGGCTGAATATGAGTTACATTTCTCTGTGTCGGTGAAGGAGAAAAATAGGATGGCTGAGTAGGAAAGGAGGTTCCTGCTCCACGCGAGGACCTCACGGTCACAGATGCTTTGACAGTGAGACTTGCAATCTCGTTATCTCTGTAACTACTGACACGGAGGCCAGCTGTCAAGCGAGCTGGGATGTGAGGGGGCCCGAGCCTCTGAAGTCATGTGCAAAGTGTCGTGAAATGTGCATTTCTCTGGGCAGGAGTGCAACAGCTTTTATTATTTCTACAAAGAGTCTCCTAGATAGTTAAAAAACTGCATTATTATTTAGATTATATACATGTTGTATATAATGTAATTGCATGGAGACTACTATTCAACACATGGCCTTGAAAGAACTACATGAGTGTGTGATTTTTAAGAAATAAGGCACAACAAGGAAGGGTAATGTAAGCCATTACGCACTGAAGATTGAAGTGCCATGAAATTTGCTAAGTTGTTCACCTGTATTACCCGACTGGCAATTTTCACAAGACGTCTGGATATCAGAAAAACAGATGCTTATACAAAACATGGCTGAATCAGGGATCAGAGCCTTCAGCAAAGTTTGCATCCTGTGACTCTAAGTCTCCTGTGAATAGAGTCAAAGGACATAATCAAATGTTTTGGGAAAATTATACATGAAGTAGCATTATTTATGATATCGGGACATCAAAAACCATCTAAGTGACCAAACTTAACTTAAAAAAATGGTGGTGTAGCCACATGAAAGAGTAGTTTGCACATGTTATGTTTTGTTGGGAGAGGGGAAATAATAGACTGATAAATGAATAGGCTCATGCTATACAGAAATGAAAAAAGGTAGGTGCAAACGTACACGCATAGTATGACCCTAACGGGACAGAACCTGTGCGTAAACAGAAACTCCGAAAGTGAATGTGCAGAAGGAAGAATGGTTAACCGTCTCTGGGTGAGAGAATTGATGCTTTTCATTTTCTTCTTTATATTTGTCTATGTT
The DNA here is from genome assembly GCA_004027475.1 of Anoura caudifer. Taxonomy (NCBI): domain Eukaryota; kingdom Metazoa; phylum Chordata; class Mammalia; order Chiroptera; family Phyllostomidae; genus Anoura; species Anoura caudifer. The sequence continues at coordinate 64,503 of PVKU01000318.1, read as the reverse complement.
TTACAAATATATGATGCAGTTTATAAATATAGGCAATGTTTGTGATTTAAAAAAGAAATGATGTAAGTCTGACAACCACAGGGTAAGTGCCAAAGCGAGATTTCAAAGCCACACCTCTAAACTAAGAAGTCTCTGCTTTATTTTGTTCCCCCAAGCTTTCATTCTGTAATCTTCCTTTATATATGACATTGAATAGCATCTTCTTTTGGCAAAATAGTATGTAAAACTTTAAGTGTCACAATACGGTAACATGTTTCTGAATCATTCTTCATAATTTGCCATTGTTCGAGAAGTTTCTATCTGATAATAGGCAAATTGGGTCTTTCTTTCCCTCATCAGTAAAATTCAGGATTATATTGATGATATTTATTAAACTTCTACCTCTAGAATTCTGCTTCTTTTTTCTCCTGTAAGTGGATGGCATCATCATTTGCTTCCAGGAGTCCGAGCTCCTATTATAAATAAAATTAGATGTCTATGGAGATCATTTGGAAATGAAAATCTTATAAAAGGTTACAATTACTGAGGTGTTGTCATTGTTTTTGAGTAAACTATAGTTTTTCCTTACAAATGATATGTTGAAGGATCTGAGCATAATAGTAAAAGTACTGAGGGCTGTAAGTGCCCATGATGAATTAGCACTCAACTTGCCCCTCTAAGTTGGCGCTGAGGCCCGGTTCCTGAAAATGAATCTGGAGAATTCTAGAGAATGTTTGACAGCCTTCACAAATATGCACGGGAGGCTCGTGATACCGAATATCTAAGAAAGGTCCATAGCACTATGCCTTCTGATTCCCACTTTCACAGATGTGGTCTGGAGTCCCTCAAAGCAGGATGGGCCCATTTCCCTGCGGTCCCTTCTCGCCAAATCTCTGATTCACGGCTTTCCCTGCTCTCTGGGGGCTTCTTTATTCTCCTCCACCCCAGTACTTTCATGAAAGAAATAGCTGTAAATTTCAGAACAAGGATCTCACTCTCAAAGGGTAGGGTGTTTTTAGAGGATTAAAACTTCAGCCATTCAACGCAATTTGCCTTTGTTGTTGCTGAAGAGAAGATTCAGGGATCCAGCCCCTTCTGTGCTGAATAAGGATCCCCTCCATTTTTTCTTCTTCAGGGTCCTTCATCACCTGCCAGCCCCTTGATGGGACTCTCTGCACTAGTACTTGTACAAAGTCCAGGAACTCCTGTTGCCCACACTCTCGCTTTCTTTCTGCCTGTGTCCTCTACTTTCCCAGGGTCTGAAATGGGGACACTGAGCCTTAGCACCCTAAAAAATACCCGCTCTGGAGTTATTTATTTATTTATGTATTTATGCTCTGGATGCTTTTAAAAGTCAAAGTTAGGCTGTTCTCCCTCTGATAACCTCCTTATGGTTGCTAAAGGCTGAGGTAGGTATTCTTCTCTGAGGTTCCACAGGGACCTGAGGAGGTATTTATAATATTACAGACCACATTTAATATGGTAGGTGTCTATTGGCTTGTCCCTCTCCATGTCCATCTGTAACCCAGAGGGAGAGAAGGACATCATACATCCACAACTTCCTTTTGCCCATTTCCTTGCATGCCCCCCATTTTGCCGAGCAGCCCTGGCATCTGTCATGGTGCCTGCCAGACGGGAGGCACTCCCTGAATGATAGAAGGCGAGGTTATCAGGTGCTACTTATTATGGAATGCAGAGACCACAGTGGTAGTTTGAAATCTGTACTGATAGAATCTGTTTAGTACTAGAAACAAATGTGCATATTTCCTCCCTATCTCAGGAGTAACTGCGTCAATGTCTTGGTAACAACAACCCAGCTGATCCCAGCCCTCGCAAAGGTTCTGCTCTATAGTTTAGGAGGTGCTTTCCCCATTGAGAACATTTACAGTGCGACTAAAATAGGTAAGACGATGGCTTCTAAATCTGTGAGATGTGTTCGCTTCTGTGTTTGGGGGGTTTTCTTGATGTGTGTCTCTGAATGATTCCCGGTTTCATCAATTTTGCTGTTAGAATATCAAGCAAATTCGGATAGCACTCAGGAACAAAGTGCCCTGCAACTCATTATACACGTGCAAATTTTATGAAAACTGTTGACTAAACTCAGCATCTGGATCCTTCTAACTCATTATGTGTCTATCATGGTGTCACATGCTATCTGAATAATATATGAAATTTCTATCCATGGTATTTAATGTTTTACTCAATATGGTACATAATATTTTATCCTTGTGTATGTAATCTGAATCTAACATAAAAATCCTGTTTTGGCAGGGAACTATCAAATGGGTTAAAGTAGTACCCTTAATTTCTGGGAAAAAAGTTAATTTCATGAATTAGAAAACATAATTGGAGCAATCATAACACAGGAACAACTGGAAACCCACATTCCCAAAAATGCTCAGTAGCAGTTAAAGGATGACAGCCGTGCTTGTTTGGGGTGTATCTATCTGTGGGGCCATCTCGGGCTTTTAAGTGCCTTTCACACACTAAGACTTCCAGTAAACTTGCAAAAACAAAACTCCATCAAGTCTGCCATCCTGAAAGAGTTAAAAGAAAACAGCTCAAGTATTCTCTGTCTGTCAAGGAAATGCCTAGGGAAATACATGGGTTGTGTAACTTGGCCTGAAGGTCAACAAATTTAGGCTCTGGCACTTTGACAACAGAAGTTCAAAATCCTAAAATCCCCTCCCAGAAATAACCTGCCCTGGGCCTTGTCGAGCTTTGACACTGACTCAGGCAAAAGGAGCCCCCGGCTGCAGCTGTTTCAGGACCACAGTCAGCGAGAGCAAAGCTTTGGTCGAGCCAGTCCTACTTCATAATAAGCACTAAGTTCGGAGCCCTGATGGCGACCCCTTTCATTTTTACGTAAGTGTCTGTATTTATGCTAGCAGGATTAATACACAGAACTTTGCGACAAATCAAATAATTTTTATACTAGGATAAACATTTCCTCTAAGACAATATTTTTCTTATTGGCAAATTATTCCTAGCGTTTAATCTGAAAAATCCTTTTTATGTTTTCCTTTAAGCCATTATTTTTTGGAACTCTCAGATTAAGACACACGGCAAAGGTAGCCATGACTATGTGAACATTCTGGGAATGAAATTCAGAGAATCGTGCCAAGGTTACAAAAATGAAGAGCTTGTAGGAATTCCGTGGTATTATTCCCATAGTGCAGTCAGAGGGCACTAATGTCCCCAAGGCTGTGGCTCAAACAGCACTCAGTTCACTCAGTCTGAGCAGACTAACTCCCAGCCACTTGAAGAAGTATTAGTATCAAGGTAACTTCCCATCTTAGTATTCCCTCTGTCCTTATGGGTGAACCTTTGGTAGTTCACAGTATTTTCAGCTGACTTACCTATACTATTTAAAATAAACTGGATAAAGTTGATATATAGAATGAAAAGGTAAGTGTTAAAACTTACAGTTGCTGGTAAGGTTGTTTGGATATCCTTCCAGTAGAGTAGGATATATTAACTTTTTCTCTGGGTCAAATGTTTAACCCGGCAGATTTTTTGAAGCATGGAGCACATTTGTTGAACAATCTGTCCTTAGTAAAGACTTAGATTATTCAAACATATTTGTTGATTTCATTAACCCAGAGATTGCAAGCTAGTTTAAGTGACTGATGTTCAAGAGAAATTAATTTAACGCTTTATGTGAATCTTTAGGTTAATGAATGCAATGGCTGGAAGAATAAGCAGTGCATTGTTTTTCAGGCAAGGAAAGCTGTTTTGAGCGTATAGTGTCCAGATTTGGCACTAACATAACTTATGTTGTGATTGGAGATGGCCGAGATGAGGAGCATGCCGCTAACCAGGTAACTTCACTCTGAACTTTATCTCATTTATCTTCCAGGAAAAGAAAGTTGCTTTGAACGAATAATGCAAAGGTTTGGCAGAAAAGTAGTATATGTTGTAATTGGGGATGGTGTAGAAGAAGAACAGGCAGCAAAAAAGGTAACCTGTCTCAAACAACGTTGGTGTGGTACTTCTGATGCAAGCTTCTTTGTTTGCATTCCTATAGTTTGGTCCAATGGCAGCTTGATAACTGATTTAAATTTATAGATGCAAAGCGGTAAGAGCATGAGAAGGTCAATACTTACATTCAAATAAACCATTTGGAGTCTAGCATTTTTTTTTTGCCTGAAATTCAGTAGGAAATACAGGAAAATTTATACTCATTTGTGTGTGTGTGTATAACACGCACTGGTATGATGGGCTGTAAGGAAGAAGGGGAAAATATAACCATTTTTTAAGCACACAGAATTTCACAATACAAAGAAGTTTAATGAGCTTTATAGAAAACCCTGGGATTCAGTTCTTACCCTTTTCCTCAGCCATCCTCTATGCCGTATGGTCCTTGTGAGTGGCTAGCAGTGCGTGTGCTCCCTGATGACAAATGCTAGGGCAGATTTAATAGCTGAAGCAGAAACCAATGTGAGAAAATTTAATAAATGTTATTGGAATGGATGTGCTATTCAGATCCTTTGGTGCCAGCCTGCCGGAGAGACTTAGAGGCTACATGCCTCACGTCTTCTACAGGAGCGCTGTCTATTTTGGTGAGCCATGGTGCATGAATGAAGCCAAGCAGCTGGCTTCGAACATATTCAGAAGATCTCATAGGCCCTAGGTATTTAAATAAGCCTTTTCATCTGGCCCATATTTCTGAAGAAGAAATCAAGGCAGTTAAAAAACTATTAAATAGTTGGTCCAAGATCAAAAGAGGAATGATATCAGGATTGGCCCAGACACGGGACTCTCAGTCAACACAGCAGAGATTTACTGCTTCCTTCTTTGAATGATAGCAAAACTATTGTCTAGCCAGGATAAAAGTGATATCATTTATAAAACAAAGCAAAATGATGAATTCATATTTTGAAACAATGACATATCCACTTACATTGTTTCACATAGAAAGAATGTTGTCCTTCATATCCTGAGGAGATTTCAAATCATCATCTAATAAAGTTTTCACTAAACACTTACATGTGCTGAAGTGCTTATGTGATTTTTGCTTTCAAAAACTAATGACATAACCAGTGTCCTCTCTAAGTTTAGAGCTTTTGTAAAATGGGAAAGGAAGTGATTTGTGTGCATAGTCGATTCAAATTAAGCAAAACAGAGAAAGGGGAAGAGCGCTCACTTGAGAAGGTCTGGTGATGTGTTGGAAGCCGTTGACCTTGAGAGAGCCAGGCAGGCTCAGCTTCCCACAAAGCACCTCGGTCTTAATCAGTGTCAGTGACCCTGGACAGCACACTGGCTCTGCCGATGCAGCCTCAAGAAACACAACTTTCTTTGCTGACTACTATTTGAATTCCTTCCAGCTGCACTCAGAGCAGATACCTTCTGGAGTTTGTCAGTGTCCTCAGTCCATGTTGCTGCTTTCGTATTGACACTGTAAGAACACGCAGCAAATAGCAGTGAATGCGGCCACTGCGGCAAAGATTTTATTGCTAGTGTCTTTTATTTAGCCTATGCGAAATTCACAGATATTTGGGTCAAGGCTAATAAAAGTCACCTTTCCAAACCTGAAACAGTATATGCCTTAGAAAATTAAAACGTGTACCCCAGTTACCCATGTCGTGAAGAATTAGATTTGGTGCACCAGTGCTTCAAGCTTCTGCTTTACACCTAAAACTTCAGGAGAAAAGGCAGGACTCCAAGAGCAAAGAACCTCGGATAGAATGCTATTTCCAAATGGTTGTTTATGTAGGTACAGTTTCGGTGATGGTGAAGGCTTATCATTCTATTTTGAAACACAGGTGGCTGGTTTCTCTAGTACCCATAATGCATGCCTTTCTTTGAATGTAGCTGTAATCGCATGTGCAGAAATATTAAGTACATTTTGTTATTACAAATAGATCTGAGCTGAATGAAAAAAGTACTTCTGAGTGAATTTCTGTGTTTAATTTGATCGAAAAACATAGGGGTTTTTGTAAATTGAAGAAGAAACTTCGAAGTTTAGGAAAAGTAATGTATAAATACACTCCCCTATAGAAATATATAATACAAACCATATTTGTAATTTTAAATTTAAAAAATGAAATTTTTTTTAATTTTCATTTTTTATAAAAAGTAAAATTGGACAGAATTAATTTTAGTAATATACTTTAAACCCAATATATCCAAAAGTTACTATCTCAACACCTAACAATTATAAAGATTATTAATAAGATATTTACATTCTTTTTTTTATATCCTAAATCTTTGAAATTCAATCTATGTTTTGAACTGGACAAGCCACATTTTAAGCACTCAGTACCCACATGGGACTAGTGGCTATCATACTAGACAGCAAAGAATTATGTAACAATCATGATTATGCTTAATTTTAATGCTTAATTTTTGTGATAAAATTTATGCCCCATTTTTATACAAATGCATTCTCCTATATACATAAATGCATATTTTATATATATATTTTTCTATAAGATGTCATCAGTCAAAACTTACAAATAATGCTTTGACTTTGTTCATTGCTCCAGTGCAGAGTTCCTTTTTTTCATTATCACCTGCAGCGGAGTTGTTTTATACATTTTTTCCAATCACATCCTTCTAAGAAATTTTAATACCAGATGTATACCAGATACTGGTGAATCTTTGTGGGGCCACAGACCATTGGGATGTCTAAGGCTCTTTGCCCCACAAAACCCGCTGCTGCATCCTCACATGTGTCTCCCCCAGAGAGAGTGGGCGCTAGAGCGTCTCTCAGTCAGTCCCGTCGGTGAAGCAAATCAGTCGGCTCCACTGACAACCAGTCACCCCAGAGAAGTAAGAAGGTTGGCCATCCCACATCATTTTCTACTTTATACTCCTATAGTCCAGCTGCAAGTTATTCTTTTACACAGAAAGGGATTCACTCTTTTCCTCTCAGAAGGACAAAAGACCTTGGGCTTAGGAAGTTTATCGTGTTCAAATGTTATTTTTAACTGAGAGGTAGAACTTGAGGAGTGAGTGACGCAGTGATTAAAACTTGCCTCCCATCAGCTGCCTAGGATTTTGATGCCGTACTCTTTCCCAGGTGCTGCTGTGGGTGATGTCCTTGCAGAATAAGTGTTAAGCTACCTAAGAAATCCCCATATTTGCTTTTCCTATCATTGCAATCCAGTTCAGATCTATTTCTCTATTATTGTAACAATGCCATTTTGATGCTACCAAGCCTTCAAATATGATCATCCCTATCTTAAACTCCCTCTCTTGAACTTGGGTGGACTACACATCCTTGTGTGTATGGCTGCTTCATTGAGACAATAGTTATGATCTCTCTCCATTCCTTCCCCTTCTCTCTCCCACCCCTCCCCCTTAACCACACAGCACAACATGCCCTTTTGGAGGATATCAAGTCACTCAGACCTCTTGGCTCTACATCAAGCACTGGAATTAGAATATTTGTAACTGTGTTCTCTAGCTGGAGATCCGTTGTTTTTTTTTTTTTTTTTTAATATTTCAAGTACACTGAATTTTTATGTGTGTTTCAATGCCTCTGGCTTTACACATATAAATTGTCTTAAAGGATGAAATCATATTTGGAATGAAAATTCCAGAATGAAGAATGCAGATTGCTGAATGGAATTAAACTTTAACGCTACAGAAAGGAAGCTCTATGGTCTTATATTCACAACACTTTAATGATTTAACAAAAAAAAAAATCTGTGGAGGTTGCTGGTACATACGGAATGAGTCCTAACTGGAATTAACAGCTTTAGCAAAGAGCTCTGACCCTGGCGAAGCAGCAACACGTGCTCCGTCTGACAAGGTGGTACGCGACAACATTCCTCAACATGAGAGACCCTCTCAGCCCTGAGGTTTGAATCTGACTTTAGCCTACCTAGCCCAGAAAATCTGAATTGGAATGCACTCAGACTGTGTAAGGACAGTCCTATCTAGACCTGTAATTTGTGTAAATTATTGATGAAAATAATTTACTGTGACTTTATTAGCAGCTGACTTTGAAAGTGGATGCAATTTTTCTTTCATTTGTTGGGGAGGGACGAGGGAGGGGAAATGGGAATCTGATATCGTCTCTTTTTTTAAGTTTGGCAAACAGAATGTTCATACTGATGTGTTGTGCCTTAAAGACAAGACAGCATTTGTGTGTTACAATGTAACTTTGGTTGACAATCTCTGTAGATAATGAAAAACAAAAACCTTTGTGATCATTCTTCACATGACCAAATTTAAAATTCAAGCTATCAGAGCTTAATATGACATCAGCAAGAAACCAAGTATTTGTTGCAATAAGAAAATAATAATAATAAAAGAAAGCTTGTGTTTTATTTGGGTTCTTAATAATTCCAATAATTATATGAGGCAACTATTAATGCATCCAACCAGAAGCAGGAGGTTTGGGAAAGACTGTGGGACCTTTACGTAGAAAGCAAAATGTATGTTGAAGTCCTGAGCACCCTTTCGACAGTTTTATTGGAGAAAACTAAGCCATATTCATGACGACTTGCACTGTTCTAAGTTTGACTTTTTGATAAGTGTAAGTTGCATAAAAGAAAATATTCTTATAAAAATGATAAGCAGGTATCACCCAAATTTTCTTAGAATAAGCCATGAAGATGGCTTAAAATTCACATTGAGTAAACATGGCTGACAATAAAGCTAAGTGCACTTTTTTCCAATGCCACTGCAAAAATGAAACGTCCCTGGTAGTGGAAGGTGGATGCCCCAGATGGCTTCTTAGGAAAAAAGTGTATCAATGAAAATTTTACCTAGAATATCATCATAAAACAAATTAGCAAGTGAGCCTCATCTTGGCAGCAGTACTGAAATTACAACAGTGGAATAGTACCTGGTTCTCTGTCTTGACACATCAATCCAGTTTCTCTCCGTTGCAGACCTGCGTAACTTAGTTTCTACCTGCGCTGTTACTGCACAATGGACCGCATTCATTGCAAGGGGAACCTGGCATCGTTGTGTTTGCATGTTTTTTTTTTCTTGGTGTGTAGCCCATGTTAGGAACATGATACAGGTTCTCCTGTCATTTTGTGTGACATGATTTCCCTTGTGGAAATTTAAGCCTTCACGATCTAGGAGTGTTTTAATGATGTCTGCACCTGCAGTCCTGTGTTTAAAAAGTCATAACGTGGGACCGCCGTCCAGCCACCAGCCAGTGCCCCTAACCAGAGGCTGGTTGTGATAGTAACCCTCTGAGGCTTCAGTGGCTCCCCTTAGGTCAGTGTTTGGCACACCGATCACAACATTCAGTGTGGAAATGTGATTTTATTTTTCAGGCTATAAACCTGTATTTCTTTACCGAATGTGAAGGCCATGTTTACATTGGGCAGAAAGAGAGTGAGATCCAATTTTACATCGGATTGTGATTTCATCATGCAAACCTTCAACTTTAAATTTTGTAGCCTTTGGCTACCTCTGCCCTAAGTACAGTTGCAGACAAATTAAGGTTGGAATGCTAGTAATAATAATAATAATAATAATAATAATAATTCTGTGTTTCTGTTAGCCTTTAGCTTGAAACCAACAGTTTAAAAATTAAAGAGCTGCATTGATTATCAATAATTATATTTTGTGCACTAAAACCTTAAATATTTATTACTGTGAATAAAACAAAATTATCTTTACTGTATGGCCAGTTTCTTTAAATGACAGAATTGTGGCATTACATGTAAATTTTTCATTCTTTTTCATATCAAGCAAGCAAGGCTTCTTATGCTGCTAAGCCTGCAGGTACAGAGAGGAACAAGCCCTTACAAGACAAAGAAAAGGGTCGTTAATTGCCTCACCCTGTGCTGTTTCTCACACACAGCTTCTCCTCTGATTATGTGTTCAGAAGAGGCTGCCAGCATAAAACCCAAAGGCCAGGTCAAAAGAGAAGAGCTTGTCTGGCACAACAATGGAGCAGGCCAATGAGCCAGCATCACAGCTTGTCACGTGACTTTGAGCAAACTCAGACTAGGACCCTTCACTTCCCACCTTAGTAACAGAAGATCCTCATCCTTTCTGATCTGGGAAAAAAGTTAACCAACAAGCAACCAGCCCCTTTGGCAATATCCATATTCTATTTACCTATAGAATATTGTGCCTTATGGTAAACAAGTCTGAAAAATATTCTGCAACTTAAATGAATTTATGGCTAATTTATGTACAAATGTGGTACATGACTAGGAAAGGTAACCATCTTGTGTTGCACCTGAAATATCAAGATAGGTGGCCTGGGTATAATATCACAGCATACAAGATTAAGTCATGATACCCCTGAGAAACTTTGTGAATCAAACTTAGAGACAAAATAAAACATTTAGAATCATGCAGTTTATGCACAAAAAGTAGATAATAACTCTAAAAATAATTTTTCCCTTGGTCTCTGGTGAGCTAAGATACAAAATAGTGGCAACAGCATTCTCTGGTATGGATTTTTTAAAACTCATTTGTTTATAACAAGCCTACCATTCTCAGTGAATATGGCATTTAGTATTTCTTTAAAAAACAAACTTAAGTATCATGAGCCAAAGTTGCATTTTGACTCCTTACTATGGTAGCATGATGGACATCTCACAGTCAAAGTCAAGGGTTTCTGTTATGTATTAGTAAAATATAGATTATGGGGGCCTATATAATTTAAAGAAATGTAAATTAATATTAAAAGCTTGTAAAAATATGTACATCTTTACTATTTCTCAATAAATACCTTTGGAAATGTTTTCGTTTTCTTCACCATCCCATGTTGTAGAGTTTTGGTTGTATATATTTAGCTTGATTCTAAATAATGTGAAATTTGTGTTTAGGTTTCTTGATTTATCCTTACTTTCCATTTTTTGTGCCTAAATTGCATAATTTGCACTTAAGGCAACCTAGGATGTAACACAGTGAAATGTAACTATGACTACAAGTAGGTTGGTGTACCAACAAGATGTGAATTGCGTAGTTTTTTACATATAGGTAGTACATTCAGGTATAAGGCATAATGTAGTCATAGTGTATTAGTGATAAAATAATGCCTTTCAGACTATTTAAAGCAAGTTCCCCTGAGATGAATATAGACATAGTTCAGTCCTGGCCTCATGACTTGGTTGGTTAGATTATCATCCTGATAAACCAGGGTTGCCGGTTGAATCCCGTTCTCACCACCCCCAATCAAGGCACATACAAGAAGCAACCAATGAATGCATAAGTAAGTGGGACAACAAATCACTGTTTCTTTCTCTCTCTCTCCCACCTGCCTCCCTCCCTCCTTCCCTTCCTTTCTAGAATAAAAACATAGTTTACAAGTAGTTTCCAAGAGTGATGGAGTGTTTCTCTGAAATAGATTCAACAGCTCCTTTAATACCTTGTGTATAGTATTAATTATTTGCAAATCTGTTGCAGTGTAAACAAAGCAAATTTCAGACCAACCTCCTTCATAACTCTTAAAACGTTAGCCTCTGAATTGAGGATGTTTGGAAAAAAAGTTATTCATGAACTGAGAATGATCTTCTGGGGAAAAAAACACGTTTATAATGAATCAATACTGTTGCTTCTGCCCCCCCTTTTCCTTTTTTATTTAAAAAAAATAGTATGCAACATCAGTAGGTTTAATTGATTTAAATTACTTAAAGCCACAAAATATAATAAAAATGATATGTTTGAAAATTGTTATGATTTTGTTTCAGAAGCAAAAATAAATAAATAAAAAGAAGGAAGAGAGGTATATGATTTCCCTTAGCAAGCAAATGCTAACCCATCTGTGTACATTTGCATTCTTTAAAAAAAATCAGTTATTGGGTGTAATGGTATAAAAGTACATATAGTTTCATTCACAGGTCACTACTCAAATTAGTCTCAAATTTGACCAGGCCAAGGTCAATTCTGGAGATGTACCGTGGTCAACAAAGATGCTCCCTCAGAACATCAGGGGGGAAAACAGTCCAGGTTCTGACTTTCAATGCCTTTCCCACATCCCGAGAAACTTCCAGAACTGTGTCAGCATACAATTTGCAAAATGTCCAAACATAATGTACTAAGGAATCTCTGATACAACGGCTATCTCTATACAAGCCAGATGATTATTTTCCCTCCCCATGAAATACTATTTGATGAGGGTTTCTGGAAATACTCTCTCTGTGACTGTAGGGCACTTTTATTATCCTTTGTAGTCATGAAATCTTAGATTTTGTGTTTGGTGGCTGCTATGAAGATGTCCCTCTAGCTGACTGGTGAACTTTCAGTGAAAATACTTGGAATTGTTGATGAAACGGAGGAGCCAATCAGTAAATCAGTCTCCATAGAACCACAGCAAGCTAGGGCTGACCATGAACTCATCATACTCCTGACCCTACACCTCAGGTGAATCGTGCACAGAGGCACCTGAGCGGCCCTCAAGGGAAAGATTCTCAAGATGGAACTCTGAGGTCAAAGTGGAGAAGGCCAGGGAAAGAGGGATTGGAAGCATCTTAAAAAAGTGGAAAACATATGAGAGAGTATAGATAAGCAAGAGAAGTAGAACAGTGTGCTCAAGGAATGGCAGGTGTTTCCAGAACACAGAATAAAGAGAGGGACCAGCAACAGGTGAGACTGGAAGGTAAACAAGGGCCAGATCATGAGGATTTTCAATACAATTAGTGAGTTTTGACTTTATCCTGGAATCAGTTGGTGTCAAATGAAAGGTTTGAAAGGTAAACAAAGGACTTATATGTCTGGATTTGCACTCGATAACAGTTCCTCTGGCCACAGTGTGGAGATTCAGGATTCAAAGAGGCTGGCACAGGATTCCTGGAGTGTTAGTGACAGCTTCTTGATGGCAACAGCCGTGAGTGTGGAGAGGAGTGCACAGATCCAAGGAGCCTAAGATGCTAATGGTTAGGATTGAGCATCTGTTGCTGCTTCTTGGGTCCCCCGATGTCCAGGTCTCAGGTTTGGGAAATTTGGTACATGAAGTGTAGTTCACAGAGTTCAGAAACAGTAAAGAAGGAAAAGCAGACTCTAGTTGCTATTTTTATTGCTGTTGGTGGGCTTGTGACTGGAAAGAGATTGAGTCCAATGTGGGGCACTATTCATTTGCAGGTGGCGGAGGACCTCAAGAGTTGTCCAATGGGAAGATGGATTTGTAACAATTTCCTCATGGTTTGTTAAGCACCTTACTGTCTCCTAATGACATTATTCTGAGTCAATAAAATTCTACATAATTTCATTAGATAATATTAGTCATCTAAAAAGCATATACCATTTATGCAACCTTATGACAGCAGGGGTGAAAGCTATGAATGATGGTAGTAATGTAGAGTGTGTATGAACAGTGAACACCAGAGAAAGTTATTTGGGGTTACTGTTGATTTAACACCCTGTTTCCTCATCTCCCACCTTAGCCTGATTTCCTGTAAAAATATGTATCTGGATTTACATCCTTGCAGAAATTCAAATGCTTCTATGAACTTTTAGTTGGTGACTTGTGTACCAGTCATCAAGAGCTTATGTCTGCTTGGAAACAAACATGACATTTCTAATTTATATGTCAAAAAAATTAGAGCAATTTGAGAAAGCTCTACAACAGAATAACAGGTAATTTATTCATTTGCTCTGAGACAGATTAATGTATTCCAAAAAATATGAACTTCATTAAACTATATGTGCAATGAACTATTTCAGGAGAGTGAATGATAATAACTTGTACATGAATAGAAATTAAAAATCAGTGCCAAATACACATGTATAAAACAATCCTAAATTAAATTACCTCCATATTAGTTATGGGAACAGCAAGGGGTGGGATGGGAGAAACACTAAAGAGAGCTCTGAAAAAAAGGTGGTATAACGGATCATTTTTTAATACTCTCATTTAGGGCAGCAATTTTCAACCTTTTTTATCTCATGGCACACAAAAACTAATTACTAAAATTCTGCAACACACCAAAAAATATTTTTTGCCAATCTAACAAAAAAAATAGGTATAATTTTGATCCATTCACACCAGACAGTTCTTGTTGTGTTGGCTGTTGACTTTTTTTTTTTTATTTAAAAATGCAAAGGAAAAAGAGGTCAGTGCCCCTGTCCAAATAGTCAGATATTACATGTTTTTAAAATTCTTGTGGCACATAGGTTGAAAGTTGCTGATTTAGAGTTTTACAAACAACAAGTGCATTTTTCAAATGTTGAAGACCCACTGCTCTCCTTAATAAAACCTAGTACCATAAACAATTACCATTTTTGTTAATATATGTTGTTACCATGCTTAGCTCAGGAATTGGTTTTAAAGAAGAGAAAAGGGAACATTTTCCTTCTATCTGTACATATCAGAGTTATTCATTCATGTACCTCTTTCCCTATCCATGAAGCCCTTATTATTGTTGTAATTTTACTCATCCAATCTAAACAGCATCTGCTAGGCAGAAGCAGATAGGAGGTGGTCAGGCTTCGGTTAATCAGGAGTTTTGGAGCCAGCTCTAGAGTGAGCGTGCTGGAAAGATAAAGAGGAAGGAAACTAACACTACAGGAGACTTAGAATAAGCCAGGAGTTTACATATGGCACCTCATTTAATGACCACATTTCTGAGAGTTGGTAATGTTAGTCCTGTGGTGCAGTTTCAATGACCTCCCCAGGCCATAGATTTGTGGGTTGCTCAGGCAGAGCTGGAACCTGGGTCTATCGCATGGACTCTCTGGAATGCAGAGTTACTCCTGTGGCATGGTGTCGGGCTGCCCGTTGACGGCAGTGCAGTTGCCCAGAACTCCTCATTATGATCTGAGGAAAAGTGGCATCAAGAACATGTGAGACTGCAAGCAATGGAGCTAGCTGTGACTCCTTTTTTGCCCCCTGGTTATTAATGCTCTCTGAATAGCATCCTGCGCTGCCTACTTGGCAAATGGCCCTTGTGCAGATTAAATGTTACTTTTGCAAGTAAATGATAAGAGGGTCTTATCAGAAGATTTGGCAAAGCAATCACAATCATGTCCAGTTTTATACTTGTATGGAAGCCTAAGGGATAATTATGAAGTAAAATCTATTGAATTGATTTACTATTAGGTAAAACAGGTACTCTTGGCACACCTGACTTAGAGGTCCCCTGGCCCTGCGTGAGGCCTTGGACAGGCATGTGACCAGAGTGAAGGGTTAGGAAGTTTCTATAGCTACCAGTATGGGGAGGACAACAAACAGGGTAGAACACTGAAGAACCTACCTGACGTCAGGAATACCTGGATGGAGGATGTTCAGAAAAAAGTTCCTAAAGGGTGAGTAGAGAAAAAGGTTTGGCAATGACTTTATGTATTTCCTAACATTCTATAGTGGACATGATGTTTTTCTAAAAATTACAATAACATACATGTAAAATTTACCATCTTAACCTTTTTAAGTGTACAGTCTGTTGTATTTAACACAATCCCATTGTTGTGCTCTCGTCACCAGCATCCATGCACAGAACTCTACACTTTGCAAAACTGAAACTGTGCACCCATCAGAAGTGACTCCCCAGTCTGCCCCTCCCCAGCCCCTGGCTACTGTGTCTCTATGCATGTGACTACCTTAAATAAGTATAATCACGCAGTTTTCATCCTTTTGTGACTGGCTTATTTCACTTAGCGTAATGTCCTCAAGGTTTGCCCATTTCATAGAATGTGTCAGAATTTCCTTGCTTCTTAAGGCAAATAATATTCCATTGTATGTAAATGCCACATTTTGCTTATTCATCATCCATTGATGCACACTTGGTTAGCTTCCACATTTCAGCTGTTGCAAACAATGGTGCTATGAACATGAGCGCATGAGTATCTGTTCAAGTCCCTGCTTTCAGTTCTCCTAGGTATTCATCCAGAAGTGGGTCACATGTCAATTCTATTTTTAAATTTCCGAGGCACTGCCACAGTTTCCCATAGTAGCTGCACCATTTTACACTGCACAAGATTTCAAAGTTTTCCATGTTGTCATCATTGTTATTTCATGGTTTTTTTATTGTGGCCATTCTAATGGGTGTGGTTGGTGTGTCTCATTGTGGTTTTGATTTGCATTTTCTTAGTGATTGTTGATGTTGAACATTTTTTCATGTGCTCATTGGCCATTTGTATGTCTTCTTTGCAGACGTGTCTCTCCAATCCTTTGTTTACTCTGTAAATTGGGTTGTTTGTTTTTTTGTTGTTGCATTGTAGGAATTCCTTATGTAGAGTGAGACATAAGTAGGTGTACAGTTGTGAGTGCATGAAGGAGTTTATTTTTGTATTATTACTTATTATTATATTATTTTCTATGCAGACAACTATAAACCTACTCTTGCCCCAACCTGTATATTCTGGGTATTAACCTCTTATCAGGTAAATAACTTGCAAATGCTTTCTGCCACCCCATGGGTTGCCTTTTCTATAATAAACATGAACTTTTCTATGTACTCAGTATTACCCTCAACCTCTCCCTCTGGGCATCTGGCTCAGTCCTAGCCAATTAGCATATTCCATCCTATTTGCCAGAATAATTTCTTTGCCCAAAGATAGGTATTGGAACCACATGGGACCTATTAAGTTTCACCCCTCAACTTTTTTTCAAATCTGTTGTGAGAGATGCAGTGTCTTTCTGGAGTCATGAGCTTTTCTGTCTGTGTCAGTCTGGAACACCAGGACCGTCATTCCTATCACACAGAGAGAAACTATCATCCCCTGCTGACTGAACATGAAGCCAATGCAGGGGAGACAGCTGGGAGACCAGGCCCTGGTGATATCGTTGGAGCACTCAGTTTCAGCATGTCAGGAGTCAGAGCTTGAACTCAACAATCCTGTCTGGATTTTTAGTTTCATCAGCCTTTTGTTTTCCTATTTTTTCCTTGAATTTTTGATTGTGGCTTCTATCACTTGCAGTCAAGAGAGTGTACACTAATAACCAATTGGAAATGGCAATTCCTGGAGCAAACAACTCAAAGCATGCCCTCTGAAGGAATACTTGGGAGGATAAAGGAGGGCAGAGTTGGTCACTCATGTATAGAGTTGCTTGAAGACTCCTGATTCTCTCCCTGGGTCTTCTGCTCTTTCCAGCTACATGGTGGACAAGAGATCTGGGGACAGCAGGATGGAAGGGACAAACTGCTTTTTTTTTTTTTTTTTTTAAAAAGGTGCCTTGTAGTAATTTACCATTTGATAGTTTAAAGTTGTTACTTTCAAATACAATCAGCTTTCCATATCCATGGGTTCTACATCTGAAGATTCAACAAACAGCAGATCAAAAATATTCAGGAGGAAAATATTAAGTTGTTGCTAACATATACTATTTAATTGAGACTACTATGGTGTGTCTGCACTGAAATGGACAGAGATGTTTTTTGGCGTTATTCCCTAAACAATACAGTAAAACAACTACTTACATAGCTTTTACATTATGTTACATGTTATAAGTAAGAAAGAGATGGTTTAAAGTACGTAAGAAGATGTGCAGGTTTTATGCAAATACCATGCCATTTTATATACGGGACTTTAGCAGCTGCAGATTTGGATACCTGCGAGAGGCCCTGGAAGGAACCCCTCACAGATGCCAAGGCACAACGGTATCAGCCCCTCTGAATCACAGTGCTCTGGGTAACTCCTGGCACCTCACTTTATGTGACTCTGCAAATTGTCCATAATTCCTGCGAACACAGCCCCCCAGGAATGGCGTCTCGGTGCCAGAGCCTCCCCACCCCCATCCCTGCCTCTTGACCACATCACCTGATCGTCAGTGAAATGTAGTTTAGAACTTAGTCAGTTGGATGTCAGGTCTTCTGACCACTCCTTAATTTTGGGAAAAGTTATTGGCCTATCGCTCTGATTCATTTCAGTCTCACCTATAGGCATGCAAAGTATTCAGTAAAAAGGACACCATGGAATCACATAAAATCTCCAACATTCTGTACAATTGAAACTAGCCTGGTAGTTAGGAGCATATAGGTTTTCTTTTTCTTTCCCCCATTTCCCAAAATACCCATATTGGCACCTACATTGAGAGCTTGTTTACTTTGCTTTTAGGTGGACCAGAACTCTTTTTTAACAGCTGAATGATAAGCCCTAAAGGTAGGAGTTTCTGTTATAACAACTGATAGAACCTTGGTGCTAAAAAACACACTCTGCTAATGAAACAATGCCTCATGAGTTTGACAGTAATGAGGATATTGCTAAGACATTTGTCTGTCTTTTTATGGGGCAGTAACTTAAGCTTGTAGGTATTTATTTCTTTAATGTTGTGTCTGGGCGTAAATTGCATTCCCTGCAATTTTTTTTCTTTAATTGATGGCAAAATTGTACATGATGCATTTTCGTGTGTTTTGTTAAAAACAAAGCAGTCTATCAAAGTTTTCTTCTGAACACAGTTTTAATCATGTTTATAAACTATGAAACATAAGACATTTGCCAACATGACCACAAAGTGTTCTATCCTGAGGCTGCCTCTGTTCTCAGGAAAATAAGAGGTGTAATATTTTTAAATAACTGATCCCATCTTCAGAAAACTATCCTGTTGATTTCTCTTTTGGGGATTTTTATTTTAATTTAAAAAGACCACAGCAAAATAAAACAAAAGTAAAATTGTCTGTAATAGTGTGGGCAAGTGGAATTAAAGTACATTTTCTGTTCAAAACAATGTCTAAATGAACGTCTAAATTCATCAGCATTTCACTGCCTAATAATGTGACATGTTTACAGTGTTGAAGGAAATCAGGTGTTTCCATGCTAAATGAAAATAAAATTTATGTACTGTTATTACCATATTCTTTGCCTGGTGTTTCTCACTCTATTCATCATTAAAGGCTGCTCAATAAATACTGTGCAAACTGCATGTGGGAATGTTATATAATACTAACTCAGATTCAGCTATAAATAACCACCTACCAGAGCCCTGGGAAGACCCAAGGGCTTGAGAAGGAATGTCTGTCCCCAATTAAGAAATTGAGAAACAGAGCATTGATCTATTTTTTTTTTCTTTATATTTGAGACACTAGCAACAAGGCTTGAACATTAACACTCTAGCCTAATAAAGGTCTTTATCACCATGTGAGCTGAGTCAGGCAGGAGGCTAAATGGGGTAATTTTAGAGACTCAAGTTTCCTCTACCCAAGTATATTAGAAAAGCTGATGGAGGAAAACTTACTTGTCTACCCTGTGCATTAGTTATCTATTGCTGTGTAGCAAGTTACTCCGAAACTTAACATCTTAGAACATCAGCCATTTCGTACCTCACATAACGTCTGAGGGGCAGGAATCTAGGAACAGCTCAACTGTGTCATTCTCATTCAGCATCTCACAAAATCACAATCAAGCTGAAAGCCAGGACTGCAGGCATGTGAAGCCTGGACCAGCTGGAGCATCTTCTATCAAGTTCACTTAAATGATCACTGACAAGAATCAGTTCTTTCATGGCTCTTGGCTGCATGTCAGTTCTTTGTCACGTGGCCTCATCACAAGACTGGTCACAATATGCAGCTTGCTGGACTTGTAGTGAGAAATCCAAGACAGAAAGATAGAGTGAGCTAGCAAGCAAATGCCCCAAATGAAAGCTGCAGTATTTTCTACCCAATCTCAGAAGTGACATACGTTTTGCCAGGTTCTGATCACACGTATTAACCTTGAGACAATATGGTGTCAATACCCGGATGTGGGAGTCACTTGGGGTTCATCTTGGAGGCTGGCTGCCTTACTTTTGGGTGAAGTTGGCACTGATGCTCAAGAATGGATTAAAAAGTGAAATGATCAGAGTCAATTCAAAAGAGCACAGTTCAGAGGAAGTCATGGATCCAAATCCTACAGTGAATCTTGATACCTTTGGATAATTATTTACCTACCTGAGCCTTCCACTTTTCATCTCTAACCTTTAAGAACCCTTTTCATAATGATTGCTGTGAGTGTTCAATGAAATAATATTTAAAGAGCTCTTCTTCTGTGGAGGTTCCTCTAAAGGAAGTTAACTACAAAAACGGAAATATGTTTTTTAGGTAGGTAGGAAAAAAAGGAATCCAAAAATAGTGTGCCGCACCATACTTTGGAGGGCACAGTATCCTCAGGCAGGGACTGTCACAGGTGACTTGAGGGTGTTGATACTGCTCCAGAAAGAGTAATGCTTCTATTACTGAAAACGAAGGTAATGCTCCCACATCACTATATTGGCCAGGGCCTCCTGGGAGTGCTGTTGACTCACTTCCCAAGCATTTATTAAGCACCCCTCGGCGCCAGGCACTGGAAGGACTAGGGTTACAAAACCAAGTCAAGCTCAGTTCCTGAAGTCAAGTTGCTCCTAGTCGCACCTGAGGGCGGAGAGCAGGGTGAGGAGACAGGCAGGAACCACTTCTAACCTTCGGTGGAAGTTCGAACAAGGAAGTGTGCAAGTTCCAAGGAAGGAGGGCCTGGCTGCACAGGAGAGAAGAGAAGGCTCCTCAAGCAGCTCTTGTGGGAATGCTGGTTAGAGGAGGTGAGAGCAGTGCGCACGGCATGGGCCAAGAAGGAGGGATTCTAATGTCTGCAAGTAAGTACCCCTGCCTGTTTTCAGTGACTTGGGTTGTTTAGGCAATGGAAAATGGATGTCCTTTAGATTGTTCAAGCCAAGCTGGGGGTCCATTTTAAGGCATAAAGGGAGGCCATGAGCCTGTCGGTTTCACATCAGCAGCTGCGTGTCTGCCTTTGACAGTGGGTGAGGTGTTGTGAACAATTTTATGCTTCTACTTTAGTTGTTTCTTTTCACTTACAAAATATGTATCCCGAAATTCTTTAGCAGCAGAAATGTTTTCGTTTCCATAAAGTATGATTTCCTTTACAAACACCTTGTAAAAATGCCAAAATATACCTTTGCCATTATAGTCTAGCTTATTTCCTTCTTACTAAAGACATCGTCCTCTTTCTTGCCCACCCCGCCAGCAAGAGCATCTCTAAGGTCCACAGTTGTAAATCCTGCTCCTGCCTGAGAAAGGAGGGAACGATGTGAATGTGTGACCGTGCTCTCTAGTCAAGGAAAACCAGGACGTTGCCAGTGTAGCGTATGTGACCATGGGTGTATAAGATATTTTGAGATTTAATCAAGTCTGAAGTCCACTTCAAATTACATGATTTATCTTTTGCCCCCCCCCCTTCTCTTTATCATTAGAGTTCCTTTCTTGGGAGACATTGTTGTGTGTAATATCTAGAAGGGGGGAAGCTGAGAGCAGTAGCAAGTGACAATCGTTAGGAGAATGTTTCAGCAGCTGAGTGCTGGTAAAGGCCCGATCACAAGGCTCCATTCTCCGAATTTGATTTTAGTGAAAATGTGGAGACTAAATTTAAGTAGTCCAAGGAAGTTGATAAAACTGATGTTTAGAAACTGTTTGGGGCTGATAGAAAAAAGGTTAAAAATAAGTACAAACAGACCAGCATGGGATGATAGGAAGCCACTGGATTAGAATCAAGAGAAATATTCCCTGATCTTGATCTCTTCAGGGGTTTTTTTTTTAATTGAGATATAATAGACACGGTAGTTTTAAGTGAGCAACACAATTTGATATTCATGCATCTTGTGAAAAGATCATCAGAATAAGTCTAGTAAAACACCCACCACCACATGTAGTTAAAAAGTTTTTTTTCTGTGACGAGAACTTTTAAGGTCTACTCTCTTAGCAACTTCCAGTTTTGTTAACTGTGGTTGCCCATTACACCCCGTGACTGATTTATTTTAGAACTGGAAGTTTGTAGCTTTGACCATATTTACTCATTTCAGCCCCCACTGCCCACCCCCACCTCTGGCAACCACCTATCACTGGATCTATGAGTTCAATTTTGTATTTGTTTTGTTTAAATTCCACATCTTAGTGACAGTATACAGTATTTGTCTTTGTCTGATTTATTTCACTTATAATAATACCCTCAAGACAATCAAAAAATTATTTTCCTCTCCAGCCTGTTTTTCAGGAACCCTTATGACATGAAATAAGGGAATTAAGAAATGAATGTTTTCAATAATTCTTCCTGTTTGGGCATTCTAAAAGTATTTATAGTTGATTGGAATGTAGAAATGAGCATAATAAAAACCATTTTGGCATGTGGCATTAAAAACCTGCTGGTTCACTTATTCAGCAAAAACCATTGAGCACCTATTATAATAGGTCAAGACGTCTACTAGGCCAGGGGCCAAACAGCAAAGGAAGGAGGCCTGGTCCCCTAGGGCTGTGGGGGAGGGGAGGGTCAGGAGCACAGACAACCACAATGCCTGGGAGAGGTGCTGTAATGAGAGCTACATGGCATGGTATTTGGAACTGAATGCTATTTCCAGTTTAATACATTTTGGAGTGGAATCCCTTTCAGCCATGTTAAAAGAAAAATTAAAACAGCTTCCAAATCTTACATCACAATATAAACAGTGTAGTGGATTCCAAAAATTCGGGCCTTCCGTCAGTCCAGTGCAGACAAGGCCCGTGTGCTTAGACATCTGTTTAGACACCCACTTAGCAAGCATTCAGTCAGCCTGTCGGGACCAGAACCACAGCTGAAACACAGAGCTCCAGACATCAGCTGTAAGGGAACCAAATGGTGCCTCACCCCAACTTCCTCAGAATTCCAAGTATCTAAGCAGTTTGGCCAGCACAAGCAGCAGTTTACAAAGGAAACCCACAGCACACAGACGTGCATAGCCCCTAAATTCAGTAAGGACCCATTCTGATCTCTGTTGTTTCACTTTAGTACTGAGTTTGACATCTTCTCCATAGAGCGAGAGGGTGCACCGCCACAAAGATAAGCAAACCAGAAAGATATGTTCGGTGCTAGCTAAATGATGGTAGATTAATTGGTAACAGCACATCCATTCAAAACACTTGGCAATATTGCACATTTTTGCTTGTTGGATATTCTGCCATCGTTATGAGAAGTTAAAAAATGGAGATGCTTTTTATTTTTTAGATTTTCACAGCAGTACCGCAATGAAATGGACCGAAATTGAACTCATGAATGAATTGGTCTCAGATCTACTAAGAATAATTTAATAGACATGCTCCCAGAAAAGGCTTGCACAGTCTAGAGTTTCTCTAACCAGTAAAGACTAGAAACTAGTTTTAAACCTATTTAATCAAAAAACTTCAGTCAAATGGCTGTGGTAACAAGCAGACACCAGGGCTGATTTTATTTATACTTGCCTCATCAATTAACAAGGACTTGTAGCAGTGAACACAACTCAAAAACCAGCCAATGAGTGGCAGCTTTATGTTCTCAAAGCCAGCCATTGGGTGGTGCAAACACTCTAGTGAGCATCTTCTAAAACCAAACCACTCCCCCCTCTGTCACCAACATCATCCCAAATGTGTTCTTCCCCAAGCCCTTTGTGAGATCTTTCTTTGCTCAGTAAGACTAGCTAAGTTCTTCTCCCTTATTCCAGCAATAAATTCAATTTTTTATTTTGCAGATAAAATGTGTTGGTTTCTTTCTTTTACTACACTATCTACACACTATTTGAAATTATAGGACAAATCTTTAATTTGTTATCACCTTCTGCAGACTTGTTTTTCTACATAATGACCCATAATGTTAAAATATTTTATTTGGGAAACATTCTTTATTAAGTATAAATTCAGACTCCTATGTAAAATCTGTCTGCTTTTTACAAGTTTATTTTTACTTAAAAATTCCGAACTTAATTTGTCCAAAATTCACTTTGAGATTCCCTATTTTTGTTTATGCCATGACCATCCTCCTCATTCTCCAAACTATAAAGCTTGGACTTAGTATTGACCCTTCCTTCTCTCTTCCGTCTCCAGGCTTATCAATACTATTTCTGAAATGTTCTTTAAATGTCTGTCCTCACCTCATTCCTTTGGCCCTATCCCTGATTAAAGATTTCAACTCCTTTTTGCCAAGATGATTAACAATGTTGAATTGTTACCTGAAGCTCTCACCTTCTAATGCATACCATGTGAGCCAGCCCACTGAAAATCTGTTTACAAGAACTGAGAATCTCTTAGGAGACCAGGTGGAGACTCCTCAGCATGCCAGTGTGGCACCAAGCACACTAAACTCACCCTCCTCTTGCCCATTTGGATGCTGGGTTTCACATGCACCTCATTTGGTCTTCCATAATCACCTTGGACTCCCTATTGCTCATGCTAATTAATTCATCTTTCTCACATTTCTTTTTGTCTTCTGAACATGATTACATCCTTATCTCAGGCTCCCAAAATCCCGCTCATACCACAATCATCTCCCTACGTGGATGGATGGCTCCCTAGAATGGATGCTTTGCCATCCATTCTGCTGCAAAAGCAGAGAATTCTGTCCATTAATGCTCACTGTACAGTGCTTTCCTCCCCTACTGGAAGCAGCTTAGGCAAAGGCAAACCTCATTCCTCTTTGGGCTCTATTGGTCAAAACAAAAGGTAATACAGAGTAAGATTTCAACAAACATTAACTGAAAAGGATTTCACTGATATAAGGACTAGCTTCTGTAGCAGACTTTAATGTATTCATAGAACTTACAGAACTTCTCTACTGACAGCTCTTCACCATATTAATCCACTTGACCTTGAACTCTCAGCACTGCCTATATTAAGGCCTATAAGTTTCTATGAGCAAATGCTAGTCCCTGGTTTCAGATTCCCCTCTGCTGGGCTCTGAGCTATTCTTATGAGAGAATGCCAAGGCATTCCAAAATGAATGTTTGCATGTGTTTCTGGAGGAATGTTTCTTGGACTCTCCTGCCTGCACTGGCATTTTAAAGGAATGACTTCTTAGATGGCCACAGAACCGCATGACTGCATTATGTTTGCCTTGGCAGTTGTTAGAAGGCTTTGGCAGATAGATGCCGCGCCCCCTGGTTTGAGAAGTGAGGGTTTAAAGAAACATTGATTGAACACTTACTGTATGGCAGGTACTGGGTGAGAAGACAGGGATACAAGACAATTAAAACACACTCGCACCATCCGAACATCTGCGCTCCAGTAAGGAACGAGCCGGGTGGACAAGCAAACAGCACAGGCCCTCGGAGAAGCCCATGTAAATGCAGGGTTTCATGAGCAGGAAGGAAGCGTCTCTGGAGCACAGAGAGGACTGAGCAGGGAGGGCTCTCTGGGAGGTGAGAGGTCTGACTGTAAATAAGTGTGCACACCAGCGCACATGTGAGTGCACGCTGCCTGGAAAACACAGCAGCGAAGGGTCCTGGGAGGCACAGCAGGGCTCTGCAGCTGGGAAATCTCAGCAAGCTCTTTCAAGTTAATAATTTTAATTTCTTTCTAAACTCTCTGTCTTCTCTGGGCCTTCAAATGCGTAGATTTTTTGTTTGTCTTGCTTTGCCAATTCCATTCTTATAATGTACTATACTACCTTAATTTTTTTTGTCTCTCCAAAAGAGAATGATGTACTGTAAGAATAAGTGCATTTACAAAAGCAAATGTCACTGACCACGTTGAGGACACCCTTGTAAGAACCGCCAGGTCCTCGGCCTGGACTGGGGTGGAGTCCTGACGGCAGGCCAGTGAGAACGGGAGATTGAGTAACTCCCAGAGTGCTGTGCACACATGCTGGTCATGTTCTGTCCTGGTGGCAGCCCTTTAAACTGCTGCATGGACAGTGAGTCCGCTTGCCTTGTACATGTGCAATGGCAGTATTGGTGCAGGGCGCTCTAATCCCTCCTGCTGAGCTCAGGTCATTAAATACTCGCCCTACATTTTACAGCTTCAACCCTGTGACAGGGGGCTGACCCCAGCTCGGTGCCAGGCACCCGGCAAAACAGGGATTAATAAACCCCGCCTCAGGGTGGCCAAAGGCTCTACAGCTGCTTCTTGCAATTAGACTTGTCATCATTCTCTAAAGAAGCCCCTGTTGATTTTTAAATCCTAATTGGCAGGAGACACCTGTTTCTCGTGGGAAGGATGGGAAGGGGTCATTCACTTGAAGCAGGCATAGGAGAAGCTGGTTGAATGCGTGAAAATACCTTTGTGTTCACTTCCATTTAGAGTTTCTGTTTATTCTTTCTGCTTTATTTTTCCTTCTGCTTTTTTTTTCTTTCTAAATACAGCATGTCCAAAATCAGCCTAGTCCTTGGAATAAGAACTTGCTTCTGGAGATATATATATATATATATATATATATATATATATATACACACACACACACACACACACACACATATATATACATATATATATATATATATACACAAAAAAAAAATTTGTAGCAAGAATTTACTCAAACACCACTGATTCTCCCTACTTACTATCCAGGAGTCCCATCTTGGCATGAGTACTTTTTTCTGGCTACTTTTTTTTATTTTTTGGCCAAGATTAAGGCTGTCATTCATTGCAATATTTAGTATTTATTAACTATCCCGAGCTGTTTAAACTCTGTAACCTATTTGTTCCTATAAAAAGTATTAAGTATATTTTTAGTGCTTGTCTTCACTAAGCTTGCATTCTTCATAGAGACAGGCATTAGAATTGCATGTTATAATATGTGTGAATTTTTTTTTTCAGCGAACAGATTTGAGACAGTGTCTATAAGTGAAAAGAAGGAATTGTAAAGAATATCAGTCTTCCTAGAGGTTTGGGCATTTTGATTCTCTCTACAACTTAATCACCTTAGATATAGATTTCGGCTTAGAGCTAATGCTTGAAGTTGTCTAAATGGTAGCAAGTAATGTTTCGTAGAATTCACTGTGACCGTTTGTATTACTTAATACAATTGGATATTTTTAAATTAAGTATTACTACTGTTTATTAAACTCTTATCATTAAGGCAAATATGTAAGGTAGAAAGAATAACTGGATATGATGTGGAGAAGGCTGTGAATCAATGAAAAGGGAGAAACAATGAAATCACAATTCTCATTTTCATACAACAAGCATTTAATGAACACCTAGTACCTGCCAGGACCTCTTCCAGCATTTGGACCTCTTGGGGATCGGCCCAAGTTTCAACTCAGTCTGTAAGCACTGTCCTCTTAACAGAAGTTTGCCAACAGCCGGTGAAGCCCTCTCATCAACCTTGCCGTGTCCTTGTGGGCTTCAGCACATTTGGGCCATCAGGAAAGCTTTTCTGGAGCCCAACAGAATATAAGCGAGCCATGCCTTCAAATGTAACACAGTAAATTCAAACAATTTTTTCTGCCCTGTTTTACTTTATGCCTTATTTTATGTCTAGTTTACAAGATTGTACGTCTTATTTGCTTACAGTAGCGTTGTCATTGTCAATGCTGAAAGTGTAAAGGGAGTAAAAGACTTGATTATTGCCCTCTGAGAGATTTGTATGTTGGTGGACAATGTATGCGAGGTAGGACCAACCACCTGCATTTGTGCGATTCTGTGTGAGGATTTAATTGAAGGTTTGGGGCCCCGTGATAACCCCAGGATAACTCTCCAGGGAACTTCATTGTTGTTAGTAATGAAAGTCTCCTAAAATCCTAGGTAATCAATGCACACAATTTAGTGTCCAAAAAAAAGTATCCATGAATCTCTTTAACATGCAGATTCTGAACCTAACTGGTGTGGCTCGTGGGTTGAGCATAATCCCGCAAACCAAAATGTCACTTGTTCCATTCCCAGTCAGAGTGCTCTGCACTTGCCTGGGTTGGAAGCCAGGTCCCAGGCTGGGGGCCTATGGGAGGCAAACAATTGATGTTTCTCTTGCAAATCAATATTTCTCTCTTATTCCCTCCCTTCCCCATTCTCTGAAAATAAATAAAATCTTTTTTAAAAATAGAAATAATAAAATGCAGATTCCAGGGGTCCCAAACCCTAGGGATTCTGATTCAGCAGATTTGTGGTGGGGGCTAGGAATAAACTTTTAATAGAGGATGATTTAATAAAATCATCTCCAGATGATTTTGATGGAAAATGTCTGCACCCTGAACTTCAGTAACACAGGAGGCCCTCTCCCACTCTTTATATAAGAGAGACTGCCACTGGAAGGGTAAAACTACACAAGAACCATTTCTGGCTCCTTGAGTTTTCACTTAGGACCAAGTGGATTTCAATTTTAAACGTTGAATTGCTGCTAAGGCTCATGAGTTGCCCCTGGTGGTCCCATACACATAACTCCATTTGAAAGGTGGTCGACTGTATAATTGCATTAAATATATTTTTTACCAGGTACATCAAAAAAGCTATTCTAGGTCTTTAACTAGCGATATTGCCTTCAACTCCATGTTCCTTTCAAAGCCAGGGCTCTATACGCGTTCAGAGCTCGGTTATTGCCATATAAGGAGGCAGATACGTAGGCTAAAAGCTCCTTTGAGATGTTTGGAACAAAGTGTACGGCTTTGCAGCCTCTGGGTGTTTATGATGTCAGCAACAGTGAGCAGCACAAAGAACTTAGTTGAGAATCAAATCGGTGATTCATTCAGGAAGAAATAGCTTGCACCTGTGAGAAGGCCGAAGGCGCCACTTGGCATTATTTGGGGCGCTGCATCAGCTGGAATGCAGCCTCTGTCCCCAAACGAACTGACAGCTTGGAGGCCTTGAGCAGAACTGGGCCTCTCTCACTGTTACGTTTTGCTTTTGGAGTGAAAGCAAACTGCGACTCACGTGGGAGCCGAGGGGAGGTTTGTGCTCAGTAGCGCTCGGTCTTGGCAGGAGGGCGGCCGCTGCAGACATGAGATGCAATCAAATAAGCACATGTGTTCTTACAGTATGCCTCATGGCCAGGCCACTTTAGCTCCAGTAATCCCAATCCATGTACCAGAATCACATTATTTGGCCATGGGTCAGACCCCATGTACTCTTGGCTTGGGGAATATGAAACGTGATCTCGAGACAAGATAGGATCGTAATCTGAAGAGGCACTGATGCACTACTCTCCCCCAGCAGCTCGACATTAAATGTAACATGGCATCAGGAGAAATACATTTAACATGCTGCCAGTAGAGAATTCTAAACATTTGCCGTCCGTACATGGCATCTGCCTCCAGAGCTTCCGATGGTTGACAAGAACAATTGCTGTTACAGATAAAAGAACATCAGAAAACAAAGCTTTGATAATAGGCAGCAAGAACCTTGACCCTATTTGCTGTCACCAACAGTAGCCATTGTCACTGAGAAGGCACTAAATGCTATTATACATGTCATTCAAAGGGCTATTTATCAAGCAAAGCCCTTCAGGGTATAATAATAAGAGGGAAAAAACCCACTTTGTTCATAGAATGTGGTGCAGGGGACAAGGCCACAGTGAGCAGCAGCAAGGTCTCCTGCAGCTACTTTGGGCAAGGGCAGGGCCGTAGGCTGAAGTCTGTGATCCAGGAAGGGTCAGGAGGACAGGCTTTCAGAAGGCTCCAGGCAGATCGCAACTGGCGGCTGAATCTCTGCAGCCCCTGATGGTCAGAAAGCAGCTGGTGTTGGATTCAGTAGTGTCAAAAGAAATCATTTGTTTTGGAAAGCCTGACTCTCTTACCGTGAAATCATAAAAATGTCATGAAATCCCTTAAGGCAGTGATAGTTCATTTCCAGCTCCATCCTACTTGCCATGATTAGAACGCTGGCTTGTACCACAATGGGCCCTTTTCAAAGCATAAACTATTCTTAAGCTCAGTGTTCACATGAGGGACACATGTAAATTGGACAGGTCAATGTCAAGGCTGCAGAGAACAGAAGGAAAAAGTATAGGGTAGCCTGGGGGTGGGGAGGGGGAATAAAAACTCTGTTGATTCTATGTGAATATACTTAAGAGGTTCCAGTCCAGGCATCAGCATTACTTCAATGTAATGCAATTTAAAAAATACCTCCAAGTTACATGTCCCAAAAGTTCTTCTAAATTCTGATTCTATATTTTCAGAGAAAAAAGTTTTGTCTTCCTTTTTGGAAACAAAAATAGCCATGAAATGTATTTTTTGCTGTAGGACCAAGCCACCTGTGATAAGTTTTCAGTGCGGCCGCTGGGTCTGTTCCTAACTGGAGTGCAGGCTTGTAGAAAAGACCAAACAGTCGAGCACTGCCATCTGCTGTCGCTCTTTCCACATCCGCTCTGAAAACAGATTTTGAGGGGCCTTTGTCTCCTTAGGGGTAAAGGATCTGCCCGTGGCTCTCAGCTGGCATTGGACCCACCAGGACGGTAGTGAAAACGCAGATCGCCGGGCCCCATCCAAGCACGTCTGATTCCACAGGTCTAGGGGCAGGGCTGGAAAATTTTCGTTTTTAACATGTCCCCAGGTTCTGCTGCTGCTACTGCTGCAGCTGTTGTTCTATTTTAAAATGTCAAGGGTGTCTTTGGTTACTGGCCTAAAGGTTTCTTGACAAAAGAACTCAGTTTCTTTGGCTCTATGAAGGTTTCCATTTTATTGCTTTTTCTAGCCTATTCTGTACCTCACAGAGGATGAATAAGTTGGGTGTGAAAGCCACATCTGAAAGGAGTGTGATCAGATGTAGTCACAAAGGCATGCAGGTTGCTGAGCTTGAGGCTGAATGATTGTAACAGAGGAACACGGGATGAACTGGACTGCAGGGGACTGTTTATATAAAGCAATAGCTTGGCCTGAAATGTGAAGGACCTGCCCATATGTAAGAAAACCGCTTTCAAACGGAACGGATAGTGTGAGTCTTTGAAGGTCTGGGCAGAGTCCCAATTTTTCTGCCTTTCTTTCATATGCCACATGTTAATTTGTCTTCGAGATTCACTTACTCTGAAAAGCAGATGGCCAGAAGTGTGAAATTTTGGTGGTATTAAGTGCTATCATTTTTGTCATCACCAATGTTTTCAGTAAAACCGGAGACTTCATTGATTAAATAACTCACTGAGCAAGGCTGAGCTTTTGAACTCTGGAAACTAATGAGAAGCGAAGGAATGTGCTTCAACTACGTTTTGTTTTGTTTGTTTTTTATGGTTAAAAAAATGCATAGCATGAAATGTACCATCTTAATCATTTTTAAGTGCATGTTTCACTAATGTTAAGTGTATTCACATTGTTGTGCAACTGCTCTCTAGAACACTTTCATCCTGTAAATCTGAAACTCTAACCCATTAAACACTAATTCCACCTCCCCCTTTGCTGAAGAATTCCGATTGCCTAGCAGCATCCTAGCTATTGCGATGTCCGGGGCAACAGGTTACTGACTTGTGCCTGTTTCTGCCTGTGGATTGTGGGTACAGGAGAGAGGAAAGGGAAGGGGTCTGGGGTTTTGCTTTTATTGGGGTTGAGCATGGGACCTATGGTTTCCTCATTGGTGAATTAAAACATAAGAGTGAAAATTTAAAACGTGGGAGAGAAACAAAACCAGTGGCCCAAATGTTCATTTACTAAAATCAAGATCTCCAAAAGAAAAACCTCAATGTGGAGAGGTGGCCTGGATCTTCATCTAGTCTGGCTGCTAAGTAAGCAGAATGTCATACACACTTCAATAAGAGAAGTAAACTTCTGCCTTTATTGTATATTGTTATTTCTTATGATTTTTTGTAAACTAAAGCAAACTTGTGTTTTCTCCAGAGCACCTGGGAAGCAATATGGTCTAAATGTAAGACCACTGAGGTCAGATGGAAATAGTGAAATGTTAGTGTCGTTGTTTATCATCTTTGAGCTCTTGGAAACTTTGGTGGGGTTCTTTATAAATAAGTTCCTCACTTATAAAATGGGGATAGTAAAGTAACAAATGTTCCTGTATCTTCCTGTAACTAAATTAACAGGAAGATTCATAGACCATCTATGAATCTATGCTATGGTAGGTTCATCTCTGTGATAGATTTAAACAATGGTCAAAAAATCTTCCTGTCCTGGATCCATAGTAACTTTGAAGCTCCTCCAATCAAGTTTTTCTCCAGCCCCTTTGTTTGGACTCATCCTGTGGCTTGCAACTGACCAATGGAATAATTGCAAGTGCAACACAAGCAGAAACAAGAAAAACAGTATGCATTGGGACCCACCAGCTTAACACTCTTGGAACATGTCTTCCAAGTGAATAACCCCCAGCTAGCCTGGTGGAGAAAGAGAGCTGATGTGCAGAGAGGCCCCAGACACAGCAGCCAAACCTGGTCCAGACCAGAGAGATTGCCCACCTGAGATCAGCACAAATGACCAATAGCAGAATCATGTGATAAATAGATGGTTGCTGTTTAAAACCACCAAATCTTAGGATGGCTTGTGAATTCAGCAAGGCTAACTTACATAGTCTCCAACCAGGAAGGTTGAGTTGATGAAATTGCCTGTGGTAAAACAATGTATAGCTGAAAACTTCAGACTTAAGGAGAAAAAGGATAGTTGGTATCTTAAATGAACTTGTAAAAAATCTTATAAACACATTTATAGTCTCTGAAACAAAGCTAAAAGTCTCTCCCATCACATTACATTTTACATGTGTTGAAGTTTTGCACAAGGATCAAGGACACACAGCCTGAGGAGGGGTTACAAAATTAGTGCAATTTTCACAAATGCATTCGGTCACGAAGCACTGCATGCAGCCTGAAACATCTCTCACACATACATATATAATGCATATATGCATGCAATAAATGCATATATGCATTTTATTGCACTTATTCACTTTCCAAATATGCGTAGGTGATGTGGAGAATGGCAAAGGATGATGCTATGTAAAAGTGTTACCCAGTTCAGGAAGGTGGTTTGTCATTATGTTCTTAGTCAGTGGGTATTGTGGGAATTACAACTACATTTTTGGACATTGAATACTGCATGCTCAAGAAAAACAACAGTAAAAAACACATGTCGGTATATTTTGGAACTAGATCGCAGATCGACTATCATATGATTCAAGAACATTTTTAATTATGTTACATGTGATAATGGCATTATGGTTACACTTAAAAAGGTGGTTTTTTGATAAATATGAGGTGAAATAACATAATGTGGGATTCGCTTTAAAATGTTTCAGCAAAGAAAACAGAGGGAAGGAAAAGGAAGGGTCAAGCAAAGATAACGAACTATTGACAGTTGCCGACTCTAGTTGATGGTTGTGTGGAGGCTCCATTTGCTCCTCATCCTACAACTGTGTTTATAGTAGTTCATTGATATTTAAAATTGTATTAAGTGAGTCATTATTCTCAAGTCTTGGTAACTATTGAATTAGAAAACTCAAAAATATAGCAATTAATTTATAAGAAAAGGAATTTGAGAAAAACATGTTATTTTATATTGGGTTGACCAAAAAGTTTGTTTGGTCTTTTCTGTAAGATGGCTTTAATTGCACTAAGTTGTCTTCAACTTCATTTGAAACAGTTTTGTTAGATTGTATTGTGACAGCTGTCATATCAGTGTGCATTTTAAAAAAACTTATCAAACTGGTGAATTTTTATGTAGCCATTTTAATAATGAAGATGGGAGAAAATATGCAACATTTTCAGCATATTATGCTTTATTATTTCAAGAAAGAAAAAAATTCACCTGAAATACACACAAAAAAAGATTTGTGCACTGTATGGAGATGGTGTTGTGACTGATTGAACATGTCAAAAGTGGTTTGTGAAGTTTCATGCTGGAGACGTGTCTCTAGACAGTGCTCCATGATAGGGTAGGCCAGTTGAAGTTGATAGCGAGCTGATCGAGACATTAATTGAAAACAATCAACATTATAGCATACAGGAGACAACTGACATACTAAAAATATTCAAATCAATAAAGTTATTGGTGAAAATGAAAAATGTGTCTTTTCTTTTACAGAAAAAAGCATGTGGACTTCATACCCAACTCAATATTTCTTAAGAGGGGTTATCTCAGTTTTTACGATGCCTTTTTCATCTGTGTATGATTCTATAGTAATATCAAGGTGAAGGTCCTATGACCGAGTGACCAGGTTACCAGGAGTATGTATGGCACTCCTACAATTTGTATCCAATTTCCAGGCACAGAGTCAAGCATTTCAAAATAGCAATAAAAGAGGCAGTCTTGGGTAGTTTCTCGTGTGCTTCTCAAAGAAGATTAAAGATGATAAAACCCATCACTGTGGAAGAGCTGAATGAGAATCTATTTTACTCCTCATGTAAAATATTAGTCTCAGAAACCCACAATTACAAATTTTTTCAAGAAAGAAACCAATTTGAAATTATAAGAAAACACCAATAAGCAAGTGGTTTGTAACTTTTGGAAGTAAAACATTACCCATTTAAAAAACTGGCCTTGCTTCTTTTCAAATAGTCAGAGCCATGGAATTAACAGGTTTACCAAGACCAGAGGCCACCTCTCAGACAAGCAGTGGAAACATGCTTAAAAACTCCTCCTGGAGCTGGGGAGGGCTGGGGCGGAGGGACGGGATGGGAGTAGAAAACAGAAGACTGTATAAGAACAACAATTAAAATAAAATTTAATTAAAAAAAAAAAAAAAAAAAAACTCCTCCTGGAAAAAAAGAATATAACCACAGTTTTCTTTTTTAATATGACTTTTACTGGGTTACAATTGTTACTGTGCCCAATCAGAAAGATATCCTGAGGATGACAAATTACAGGGCAATTATGATTTTTTACTGAAGAAATATTAGTCTCCTACAAAGACATCCAGTGGGGTCTATTATTCTCTAGTTCACTCACCTTATTAATAACCGAGGTAACCAGCCATCAGAAATGGGTCATCATTCTCAGTGCTGACTACTAAACCTAGATCCTCCTCTAAAAAGGTTTACCCTTGAGTCTTAGGGAGAAAATGGATTCATAGTCTAATTTAAATTCTGTGAGATGCCAGGGCCCCTTTGGGATTCCATTTTATGTGCTAACTAAACAATATGCAGCATTTTATTGCACTTATTCAGTTTTTCTAATTTTTTATTTGTTCAAATTCCTGACAGCCATAGCAAATAGAAACTTAAAGACCTGGCACATAGTTACCCACACGTAGATGGTTGACCGGGTCTCGGTTTATCTATGCTCCATTCATTAGAGATACCTCCATCATTCATTAATTCATCTGCTCAGCAAAGTATCTGTCTCCTTTTTAAAAAAAAAAAGGTGCTAAGAATACAAAAATGAATAAGCACAGCCTTTTCTTGTAAGGGGCTCCAACACAAATGGGAAAACAACAGCTACGGGCTACCGTAGAGCAAACGATACAGTTTCAGAGAACGCAATGCGAATGCATCATGGCCCCCTTCACCTTAAATGTTTGATTCTGGAATTGTTCAGGTACTGCCTGTGGACCTCTGAGATACAAAGAGAAAGAGGATGTGGAGGTGGGAAAAAAGAAAACTAATTTTTGAAAGACTTGACTTCACCGTCATTCAACCCAAAGTTCTGAAGACCCTCTGGCTTTAAACCAGCTTGCCCTGGGGACATGATTTTCCTTTGTCACATGTCAGTTCTTTATATTGTGGCACAAGCCATAAGGATTCCAAGGAAGACAAAACAACACAACGTAAAACAGGAGGCACGTGGAACGCGGGGCGCACAGACTTTTCCATACTTTGTCAGGCATTTCGCAGGCAGCTTCTCTCTCAGCATCTGACCTGCTTTGTTTCAGATCTCCACCCCCTTTCGTTTCTGTCTATTCGAATTTCTGCTAAACCTCCCTAGGATTTGATTTCTGAGAATTACCTGTAGAATCACAGGTTTCAACCATGCCCTAAGGCCAAGCCCCAGCCTTAGGGGCTGCCGCCGGTCAAGCCACCCTGGCCTGCTTTCCCGTTGGAAGGGGCAGGGGAACGCTTCCTTGGGGTAGTGGCAACACCTTCACCATCTAGATGGACCTCCAGACGGAACTGCAATGTGCGCAGAGCTCACCTTTTCCTGTGCATCTCTCCCTGCGCTGTGCGTGTTCTCACTCCTACTGCGAGTGTCCAGTGCCTTCACGCTTCTGCGCTCCCTGCTTCCCACACCAGCGTTCTCCTGTCCGACAGCGCCCAGTGGTCCAGGCTTTCCCAACCTCCTCGTCCAGCTTTTGACTCCTATGTAAATGAATGCCTCATCCTTCCAGGATCCAGTTCTGCTGAGAAAGGCTGGCTAAGCTATAACAGAATAATTCTCATGCACATTTGTGGTAACTTTTAGGACTCCCAGAAATCTGGGGGTGGGGGTCAGGACAGAATTTAAGCATGGCTGGAATTTTCAAAGATCAGGAGGAAACTGCTCTGCTTACCAGCAAGTTGGCATTGTTTGTGAAAAATGGGTTTCAATAGACAATCAGCCAAACCTGGATAGTCAGAAAAGATTTGAGAGCCAGTAAGAAGATAAAAATTATCCCCCTTATTTCATTTTGTTTTTTAGACATTAACACAGTACTTGACACTTGGGGCTGGGTACATATTCATTCACTGACTAACTGAATAGAGTAACTGTTCTCAGAGGCCAAAAGACACAGGGTCAAAGTTCTGAGAGGAAAAGAACTGGCTACAGGCTGAGGAAAAACAAGTCACATAAACCCGACAAAGCCTAGAGAGTGAGGTAAGAACGAAGAGGTTCCTTCAGGGGGTTCACAAGAATGGCTCATGAAGTACTTCCTTAGAAGTCCTCAATTATTGTTAAAATGTGTTTAGTTTGAGGGGAAAACTCCGTAAACCCTTTCTTTTCCTCTTTCCCTTCAATACTACTTGTTAGCCTTCTTAGTGGCAATACTACAAGAAAACACCAGAGGGCGGTCCATTTTAACTGTTTGGAATCCCTCTCAAATCCCATCTCTGATTTTATCAAATCTCAATGGACTGGATGAAATCATCCAAGAATTATTGCACAAAATAAAGTTAGAAGTAACATGCGTTGCAGAGAAACTGCAGCACAGTTCATTATCCTTTAATACGAATACTTTATTTTTCACAGAAATCTTGCAGTCTGCATATATACTGAGGATTATTCTAAGTGTAAAAGAGGGCCAGTACAAGTAGCAAGATCCTGAAGAGCGTTTAAAGCTTTAGAAATCTGCACTTCACTTTGAAATGTGGTGACTTTCCTTCTGGAAATAAGCTGCTTTTCTGCAACTACCTTCTAGATAAGTATGATACTGTTACAAAGATCTAGGAGGAGCAATAGTTTTCCGGAAAAGAATTACAGGAAACATGTACATTGTGATATAAATCAGTATACATGTGCCTAGATATGTATAAATGTATATATGCATATATAGATTTGTACAAATTGTAAGCTCTGCAAACAACGATGACCATTCTCTCAAACACTAAAGTAACAGATATTATTTCATCGTTCTCTGACTACTGATTTACGGCAGTTTCAGTGGAAAGTGGGGGTGAGAGCTTTGGTGACTAAAAGCTTAGCTCCCCTTAGCTGCACCTGTATGGTGTGTCACACATGGGATGTGGGTCCCCAGCTGTCCCGAGGAAGGTGTTTTAGGCCAACTCCATCCAGTGCCCAATCATCTCTCCCTCCAGCCAGACCTGGCCCTGTCACATTTACTCTAGCACACCTGATTTATTTATGCTTCACATAAACAAAACTTGTCCAAAGTACCAAAAATTAAGCATTGAAAGCAATCATCTAGGCCTAGCTGGTGCAGCTCAGTGGACTGAGTGATGGCCTGCAAAGCCAAAGGCCGCTGGTTGGATTCCCAGTCAGGGCACATGCCTGGGTTGTGGGCCAGGTCCCCAGTACAGGGTGAGCAAGAGGCAACCATACATTGCTGTTTCCCATCTCTCTAAAAATAAATAAATAAAAAATCAAAAAAAGCAATTGTCTAATTTGTTAAAATATAATTTTCTCCTAATAACAATGATAAAGAAACCTGACTGCGATAGCAAAGTATTTTCTTCTTCTTTTTTAATTGTTTTCCCAACCATGAGTCCCTTGTAACCCCTTCACAGAAGGATATAGAAGATAAATTAAGACAGTTATCTTCTTTTCCAGACCCTTAAATTTTATAATATTTCTGTGAAGCTACACGCCACATTCGGAAGTTATTTTGTGGCTTGTCAAATAATGATGGGTAACAAGATGTGTAAATACAATTGACTTAAAATATCAAGTAGTAGAGGAATTTTAACCTATAAGTAAAGTTCTCTCAACCCCCCTCAAATTCTAAGTAATTTTAAAACATTTAAAAACTCAGAAAATAATTTACTGAATTCAAATAGTCAGTGATTACTAATTATTACTAATACTAGCAAAATTATTGGAGGTTCAGCTAAATTAAATCTATAACAATCTGATATTTGAGAAAAATACATTCATTATTTCTACAGATGCCAAGGCACAAATATTATACCTGGAGAGTCTGACATGAATGTGTAACATCTGACAAGATGAAAAAAATCAAAATCACTACTTCAAAAAATAACTGCATTTGGGGTGTCTTGGTAGAGACCATATTTTAATGTATCAATAGGTTAGATATTTGATACTGACCTTATCTCTGCTCAAGTGCATTATCCTTACTTATCCAACTTCCTTGAACTTCATTTTTTCAAATCTGGCCCACCAATTAAAAAAAGAGGAAATATAATTAAAACACAAACATAAAAATGTATTCAACTTTATTACCAAAGACATGCACTGTATAATATATTATACATGAAAAAATAAAAATAATATATTTTTAAATCAACAAAATATCCAGTTTTAATGAGGATGTGATGAAACTTGTATAGTCACCCATTTCTAGTTTTAATATCTATTCATTTGAGCAGTCATTTTGAAAAGCCATCTAAAATTCAGAAAGTACGGTTTAAAACGCAAGGTTCTATTCTTTCAAATAATCAGAAAGTACTTGCTGAGTGCTCCAATACACTGACTTACAGGTGGCTGGAATTACAATGACTGGCCTAAGGCAATACAGAAACCCTGTCCTCAAGTTGCCCGTGATCTGGCACGGTTCTTTTATTGCTGTGGTTCAGTTCAATGACATCTTTAATTTTTACCCATATGACAAATCTTGAGCTATTATTTCAGAAGACTGTGCAATTTGACAAACCTTGTTCAACTGTCATTTTAATGTAAGATGATACAATTAATTACAAATTTAAATGATAACTTGATAGTCTTTAGGTACGAAATACTATTAAAAGCAGAGTGCATGTTCAAAAGTAATCATCGAAACAATTCAAAATGCAGAGCAAGAAGGACAAGAAACATCTCCCTGGCCAACGGATTGCTTTAATTCTGTCATTAGATGACACTCATGCTTTTCATTTTTAGGTGGGGTAAACTCCAGTAGAAGGTGATACAGAAAGCTCTTGTCACGGACTAGCTTGCAATCAGTCAAGTGTTCCTAGCTGCCTCTGTCTAGATCGATTCGCTTCCATAACCGGCTGTGCTTGGGCCTAGAGCAAGCAGCCTCAGATCTGCAACGCACTAGGCGATTGCCTCCTTTTCCTGCTGTGCAGAGATGCCCTGCACCACGTGCTTCTCCACCCAATTTATCATGTGCTCTTGCTCCTTTTGACGCATCATGTTCCACACTGAGATAATGAGAGTCCAGGTGATTTTTCACTTCCTAGTATACTCGATGCAGCCATTCCTGGTAAATTACGTCTAAGGCCATAGCAGTGTTATCCCTATAGGCATCAAAAAGGTAATGGTGCTTTTGAACCAGTGCCTGCTGGGACTTCTCCAGATCAATTGCATCCTGGATGTTTTTGATGGAATCCTGTTTTGCTTCTTCTAGTTGGGTGATTTTTCGCTCATTAAGTGTATCAGCAAATCCCCCAAATAGAGGCACCATTTTTTAACCATATAGACAAGCAACCCTATCGTTGACAAGGCAGAAACCGTCTCTGGAGTAACCACGTATATTCCTTTGGCTAGGAAATACAGGATAAGCCCATTCCAGAGCACACAGGTCCTGTTACATAGATTCTAGGATAAGGAACTGGAAGAATTCCTCAGGGATCAGCCCACGATGAACTTTTCCTCCATATTCTGGAAGAGGTGGTACAGGGGCAAGACATGGCTGCCCAGTGTGGAAGATCCTTGCTGCCTGCAAGTCCCCTGGACCAAGAAGAGCTACATTCTTCAGAGAGGGGGCTGCTCTGGCCACAGCAGAAAGTACCACTCGAGACAGCCTGGTCAGCGAGGGTCTGCTCCAAGTTCTTGGCGTCCCCGTGACCTGCACGAGAGCTGATCTGGCACTATTTTGAATTGAAAGGAAACAGCTGTATGCACATGGATATTCTCTGATAGTCTCTCATTATAATCCAAAGACAAAAATTAAATTTTAGCTTATCGATATCCTGTAAAAATACATAACCATTAAAATGAAAATTATGAATAAAGCAGTTAGGAAAATGCTCCGGACACAACGTTTGCTGAAGAAAATGATAAAAATTGATAATACACCACGCATATAAAAACAAGTATGCATGAATAAAGTCAGGCAGGGAGCACAGAACAAAAGAAGCAAGTGAAGTCAATATTTTATACTGTTGCTCCATTTTTGTCACCATTGTAATAATTTTAAAGCATTAATAGTGGAAAAATAACGTTTTCCACAAATGGCAGCATAGAAGTTACCACGCCTGTCCCACGTGATTCTTCTAAAAGTATTTTGAAACAATGTTTCATGAGAATTCTGTGTATATTTTTAAAAATTCAATTTTAATTACTTTTGGAAATGATTTCATCTATGAGATTATTTTTGCTACTTATAGCAATCTAAGCACACTTTCTATCTTATATTCTTTCTATTATGACTCTACTTAATATTATTAATATCCTGGGATCAAATGAGTGTGAAAATACCAAGCTAATCAATGTAAAATAATTTAAAACCTGTAAAATGCTGTGTAAATATAAGATTTTATTACTATAAGGAATGGTTTCTTGAATTATCTTTTTTTTCTTTGTTTATACTAAGAGGAATGGTTTAATGAGATTTTTAACTTGGAAAAATCTTCCTTCTGCTCATTCTCTTTATGAGTAAGTAAGAAAGATCAACTTTCCCAAAGGAATGTGAAGACACAGTTGGTTTATTGTGTTTAAAACAGATTTGGGGACAACTGATAAAGCCAGCCCTGACATCCTGAGAACTTACTTAGTGGGAAATGGGGCCCAGGGCGATCCGCACGCATCACACCGCGCGACACTGGGACGCTGTCTGAATCCAGACGCCCAGGAAAAGCCGCTGTGATACTCTCCTGCAAAGAAGTAGCATCTGACTTGGGAAGTGTGCAGGGAGGAGGGCGGATTAGGGCTGGGCAGTCCTTGTCTTCAGGGTTTGAGAAAGGGAGTTGGGAATTTTAGTTTACGGGATGATAGAAGTTTTTGTTGGTTTTTTTTTTTTTTAATGTTGTGTTTGTTTGTTTTGTGACTTATTTTTCCCTATGAGAACAGCAAAAAAATTTAGGCTGCAAAATTGCTCCGTAAGTGCGGGGCTGTGATCCTGTGCCTCACTGGGTAGCGGGGCTCCGGGGAGAGGCTCCCCAAGGCCTCGCTGACCCGGTGCAGTGGGCGGGCTGAGACATGCATCAGGAGAAGCGAAAAGGAGAACTGGGAACCGCAGGAAGCAATTTGATTCCCACTTTCCAGTCACAGTTTTGTGTCTTGACCTCTTGGCTTGGTGGAGCAGCGACATCCACCGCATACTGTTGAATAGAAGTGGGCAACTTTAACCTGATGTGAATTTTAAGGGAACACTTTTTTTGTTTTTGTTTTTTTTGTATTCTTTTTATTATATTATGGAGATTTCCTCCCTCTCCTTCTTTGATAATAATTTTATAATGAAGATTGGATTATATTTAGAGTTTTCCTGCTTCTTTATTTTCCTTTTCCTGAAACATAATGTGTATATTTCAGACATACAAGTATAAAAATATGAAGCCACCACCCAGCATAAGAATAAAAATCTAGCATTAAATTTGAAGCTTCCTATATATTTGTGCTTGATCAAATTTTCCTTGTTCTCAA
This sequence comes from Anoura caudifer, assembly GCA_004027475.1. Taxonomy (NCBI): domain Eukaryota; kingdom Metazoa; phylum Chordata; class Mammalia; order Chiroptera; family Phyllostomidae; genus Anoura; species Anoura caudifer. The sequence goes on along the minus strand of PVKU01000318.1, from coordinate 22,937 downwards.
AGATAGTTGCAACCCTCATTTCAGGTTCATTTCCAACCATTTCTTTAACCTTTTACTAATTAGAATATATGCACCTCTCTCACACACACACACATTCCCTAAGCAATAATAATATGGTTTTTTTGCATGCTTTTACAGATAATAGTAGTATCCTTCTGCATGGATTCCTTTGCAATGCATAGTTTCACTCAACATTATATATTTATTCATTCATTTATTTTCACTGCTATATAGTAAGCCATTAAATAGATATACTATCACAACTTTTATGCTGCTCAACATTAAGGTATTTTCTGTGTTCTTTTAGCATAAACATTGCTGTTTTGAACAATTTTATATATTTTCTTTATATACATAACTCAGAGTTTCTCTAGGGATATAGTACACATGGAATTTCTGAGTCTGAAGGTACATATATTTTACTAAATCTATCCAAAATTGTTTTAAGAAGTTACACTTCAACTGGAAGTGTATATAGCTTTAATGTCATTCTACATATTCCATAACAATCAGTACGTTAACTGAAGAAGAAGTTCAGCCTGCAATGAAGAACAACAGGCACTTAATAGAGCAAAAGGATTGTAACCTGGTAGACACAGATTGAGAGAGCAACTCCAGACTGAGCTCCAGGCCTGGGCCACGTAGCTCAGTTTGTTGGAGCATCCTCCAATACACCATGGTTGCAGGTTCAATCCCTGGTCAGGGCACATGAAAGAATTAACCAATGAGTGCATAAATAAGTGGAACAACAAATCAATCTCTCTGTTTCTCAAACTGATAAATGAAAATTGAAAAAACAAAAGACTGAGCTCTGGGAGAGAACAAATAAAAGTAGGATTTATAAAGGTAAGACCCACAAAATGTAATTCTTGTATACAAATAAAAGATAGATGGCTAGGTTTACAAGGGTTGATCAATTCCAAATATGCAAATGACAGAGGCAAAAACTGCAAGGAAGAAAGTAAAGTCCATAATTGTCCATGTAACAGTTCCAAGATGTTAATGGCTCAGCCTTGAGCTGAGTTTTGCAAGAGGTTGGCAACCTAATATCAGCTCTGAGAGCTGAGGAACAAGATGTGCATAGGCCCCACTTCCTTAGTAACTTCCTGACTCTATTTTAAGTAACTCTCTCAGCAATGATTATTTCATTTTTCTCCATTATCAAGTATCCAAGTTTTTTCCCATCCTTATGACTATGCAATTGCATCTTTTTTATTTTCCTTTACATATCTCACTTTCCAGCAAGTCTTTTTATTTGTTCACTAGTCATTTAATAAACCCTCTTCTTTTTATTTACCTGTTCATATTTATGTCTATGTGTCTATCAATTGTTTGTCTTGTATTGGTTGATTTTTAAGAGTTATTTATATGCTCTAAATACAAATCCTTGTTACAGTTACACTTTTAAAATATCTTTACCTTTTTGTGCTTTGAATTTTTCTCTAATTATAGTGTCTTATATAACATAGAACATTTAAATTTTGATACAATTAATTTTATCTTTTGGTTATAATTTGTGCTTGTGTTTTGTATAGAAAAACATTTATATCCTAAAATTGTGAACACATTTTCATGTATCTCTTATCTTTAATAAACTTCCAATTTTTTGTGTGAGTGTGTATGTGTGCGTGCGCGTGAGAGAGAGAGAGAGAGATCTAGTTTTTTTTCCTTCTGCAACAATTATGCCAGTTCCATTTCTTAACTAGTCATCCTTTTTCTACCCATCTGCAAACCTTTCTGCAAAAAAAACTCTGCAATCAGGTGCATTCTTTGGTTACTTCTGTGAAGCACTGAGGAATAATACCAATGTTACACAAAACTTCTTAAGACCATAGAGTAAGAAGAAACCGTTTTTAACTCAGCTTATGATGTCAGTATAACTCTGGCACCAAAAACCAACAAAACCACTACAAGAAACAAAAAAATAACAACTTGGATCCAGGAATATCTGGAAGGATAATGCATAACAACCAAGTGGAGTTTACCATGGGAACATGAAACTATTACAATGTCCCTCCCAAACCTGAACACAGGCACTGTGTGGTCAAAGCCTGACTTTGGGCCATGCTTCAAGGGGTGTTGGGAAGTGCAACTGAAGATCTGCTGGACCAGGATTTGCATCCAGAAGTCTTTGACTGAAGCAGAGATACAAGGAAACCAGAGTTCTAAGGGAATCCAACTACTTTTACGGGCAGCTGTGAAAAAAAGATCAATTTTGGGAGTCATTTACGTTACTTTTTAAGTGTTTAAAGGAAGGTTTCAAATATATGATGTTTTGCATGTTTGCCAACTTCTACTCCTCCTAGATATAGGTTAATCTAGCTCATTATTAATGGCAATGTGACCATTCCATTTATCAACTTGTTTCTAGTTCTTTCCAGTGGTGGTATCTCTCATTACCTTGACCTGTGCTACACTTTCCCATGGGCTGCAAAGCCAACTGCTACATATAATGCTACAAATAGCAGGGAAGTGAAGCCTTTTACAAAAATTGTTAAGGCTTTATTGTTACAATACCAGCTTCTCCGCCTCTGCTGTTTGACCCTAGGATTCAGATATATTTGGTGGAGTTGGTGGTCTAAGGAATGAAGAAATTTGCAGGGGGGAAACATTTCAAGGAAAGAAGAAGGAGTTGAGGAGGAGAGTAGAGGGTGAATTATTTTTCATAGTCATCCCTAAGATGGTCCTTCTGTCTCATTTCCATGATCTAGTACCACAAAAAACTCTTGATTTCCATTTCATTCAAATTAGAACATCTGTGAGAGCTGGGATCCCCACCCAGCAGTTTCTGTTTGTAGTCGTGCAAACACTGTAGTGGGCAACTGGTGATTGGCAGCTTCATCATGACAATACACATGTGCATGCATATCACATTTCATTCAGAGGGGTAGAGTTTTTGGCAAAACATCAAATCACCCAGGTGACTCAGCCTCCCTACAGCCCAGATTTGGCATCCTGTGACTTCTGGTTTTGCCCAAAACTAAAATCACCTTTGAAAGGGAAGAGATTTCAGACTGTCAATGAGATTCAGGAAAATATGATGGGACAACTGATGACTATTGGGAAAATTGTCTGAGGTCCCAAGGTGCCTACTCTGAAGGAGACTGAGGTGTCACTGTCCTGCATACTTTTTTTTTTTGTATCTTGTATCTTCTTCAATAAATGCCTCTATTTTTCATATTATGCAGCAGGTACCATCTGGACAGACCTCTGTGTGTGTGTTTGCTCTGCAAACAAGGGGAGTAGATTGTGATTCCGGCATTGGGGAAAAACTACAAGGATGTGCTATAAACCACTGAACCTCTAGTCTGGGAAAGAAAATAGCAACAAAACCAGAGGGACTATTTGGAAGCAATAAATTATTTCAGCTAAACATTAGCTGTGTCAATGACAAATGGACTGCACTTCTGGTTATCATGAATAGGACTGTGGACAGAACTGTAGCATGAGAAAAAATGAGGTTGTTTTGGAAAAAAAACATGAAAAACTAAACAACGCAGTAGCTAAAACAAAACCAAATATTCTGTTTATTCAACACAAGAGGTCTTACTGAGAATTTTTGTTCTGTTTTTAATTCCTATTTACATAATAAATGTTGATATTTACTTTGAATGGTATGGATAACATGGTGAGTATTCATTTAGTGGTCAATTTCTGTTGCTAAATACAAGACATCACAATAAAATTCAAATGCCCAGTTTGGCATTTTTCATAGACAGTTACCTTTTTAAGTTTTTCAAAAACCAAAACTGTAAGCTTTCATATGAATAGGCAAAACCAATTGCATAGTGGGTATTCCAGATCTCTGACAGGCATTTTTTTTATCTCTTTGTAATTTCTAAAAATTCCTTAATCAATGGGTATGATTTCCATGTACTTGCTGTAAGACTTTCTCAATAGTGAGATTACATCTTTAGAACACAAAATCCCAAAGCAAAAGCTGCAGGATGAGCATGCCAAAAATCAAGTGGAAAAATAGAAATAAGGAAAATGTTAAAAATTGTACTTAAAAAGCAAAAAAAAAAAAAAAAAGACTGTACTTAATTAGAATGATATAACTTTCAGGTCATTATCTTTTCCCTAAGCTCTGGCAATAGTCTTTTTTACAGTTCTCTCTGTTCCCAGTTTTCACTCACTCCAGTCTCTCTTACACTCAACCCACCAATTATCTTTCTGGAGTCCAGCTCTGACTGTGTCATTCCTCAGCTCATAAACCTTCAGTGACTCCTCATTATCTGAACAATGAAGTCCAAACTTGAGCCGGGCACTCAATCTCCCAACTAGCTTTCCAATTCTGTCTTCCTTTTTATGGTTCTTAGAGTTCAACTCCCTGTATGGGTGTCCCTGGGTATCCCCATCTCTAATTATTGGGTTCCCTTGTTTCCAACACTGGCAGGCTTTGTGTATGTAATTTCTACCCAACACTACAAATCTAGTTTCCATAGGGTTTTATAAAGGAATGGTCCCACACCTGTGTGGACTGAATGGTGTCCTCTCAAAACTGACATTTTGGAGCCCTAATCCATAAAGTGACTCTATTTGGAAAGAGGGCCTTTAGGGAAGTAATTAATGTTAAATGAAGACATGAGGTTGGGCCCTAATCCTATAGGACTGCTGGTCTTATGAAAAGAAGAGGAAGAAACAGTCTAGATCTCTCTCAGTACACGCAGAGAGGAAGGGCCATGTGAGGACACAGCAAAGAAACAATCCTCCACAAGCCAGGAAGAGAGCTTCTACCTTGATCTTCGACTTGTAGCCTCTAGAACTGCGAGAAAATAAATTGCTGTTATTTAAGCCAACAGTCTCTGCTCTTTTGTTATGGCAGCCCCAACTGACTAACCCACCACCTCCTCAGCAAATCCTCTCTGATCACCACCATTCCCCTCCTCTATTTTCATGGCATTTTATTTGTGTGTGTGTGTGTATCATACACATGCATATATATGTATATATATATATTACATATAATATTATTTATCACTTCCCAACATTAATTATAGTCATTTAATGCATCGGTTAATATTAGGCTTGACCTGGATAAGACAGATTTAATCCTTCTCTAACATAAAAGCAGTGGGAAGTATGCTGTTTAGGTCTGACATGTAGACTCCTTGCTTGAAAGGATTTAGTCTTGTTCTATCTTTTGATTTGCCCAGTCTGACATTTCCATCCCGAAGTTCATCCAATTGTTCGTGATAGCTCAAACCACAGGTGTCCCAGGAAACAGGAAGGAGGAAGGCGGGGAAGGAGGAAGGAAGAGAAGGAGCGAAGGGCCCACCTCTCCATGTGTCATCACCCCTCAGAAAGCCTTCCCAGAAATCTCCAACAGCACTCTGCTTACATTTCATTAACCAAGATCTAAAAATTATATGTAACATCTAACCGCAAGAGGTCATCTTTAAATTGATTTTATCACCTCTAGAAGACTGTAAGTTCCTTAACAGCTTGTTAACTATATCTGTGCATCTCGAACATTTGGCAGCACTAAGGTTTTCATATGTAGGACCCTCAAAAATATCTTTTGAGTGAATGAACTAGTTGATATTGATTCTATCAACTTAGTTGATATTGAACTATGCCATGTAGGTAGAGGTTAACCAATTCCTGATGCCTGCTCAGGCTTATGGGGCATCCTAAGTGTTTTTCATAGTGATGTTATGGTGGGGAGCGAGAGACGTGGGTCAAGAGGCCCTTTCCCCTGCCTCAGTTTTTGTCTCACTCACAAGACAGAAATTCAATTGAGACACAAACACTTATGGTAGAAATGAGATAAGAAGTTTATTTATGAAACTCATGAGCACAAAGCTGCAGGCAGGCACCCAGCAGACATGCCCCACATGTGGAGGAAAGAAAGTCATTAGTAAGCCTGTTAGTAAGTTTGTTCTGTGCACTTGAGCGGAGGCACTGAGTTCTTAGCTCATCTAAGCACACTGCTGGGGCTCAGGGGTTATATGCCTCAGCTGCCTTCTAAGTTCCCCTTCCTGCCCCCTTTTGGGAACAAGTACAACCACAAAAGCTTTCTTTCTCAGTTAGTAAAGGCTCTTTATGTAAGTGAAATTGTTAGAAGCTCCCTTTCCCAGCGTAGGCCCCTTATTCCTCCTGTGGAGTTCCCACTTGTGATGGTCAGTACAACCAGCAATCTTAGTAAGATTGTTGCAGAAGCTTCCAGAAATGCCTTTTCTCAGCACAGTCTCAAGGGCTCTCCCCTTCAACTGCACTGTTTTGCTTGTGATGCTCTGGACATCCAGCAATCTCATCAAACCAGGCTCGGGATTGCTGAGTTAATTGGTGAGACGTTTTCCTTTTGCTTCTAGACTCCTGTTTTAAGTGATGTTAGATTGTAGTAGCGAGGGCCCTGCCTCTCCTTCCCCTGTGGCCTCTCATTCTTAGCTGCTGCTTCGCAGTAACACTGTCATTATGCTAGAAATGTTATATCTTATGCTGAATTTTCTCAAGATCGAGTTTTTCACTCACTTCTTATAAGGGTCAGATATTATACAGAGTCTGGCAGAAGTAAGGCCTGCTTGAATGTGGTTGGTAGGGTAATAATATGGGTGTAATAATTTATCACTTTAATTTGAACATGTCACCAAAAATGTCATATAGTGTGTTTGAGTGTGATATTGTCATGTTACAGAATTACATGCTTATGATTTTGCAATGAAAGGTTTTGTAATGAAAAGGAGGGCATTATTTGTGCGAGAGCCTATACATTTGTCTAAACTTCTCTACAGGCAGCCAGTTTTTAGCATGACAGTGCTCCCATTATTTTTACCTCCTTAAGAGCAAGTTCCAGGGAGGAAACTGTGTATCTGTACCTTCTAAACTCTGACGACTTTAGTACCACGGACAACCAGCCTTTTCGTCTGTTCCTATGGATGGTGGTAAAATGGAGTGTGTAAAATGTTACATGATTTCTTGTTTTGTTTTAAAAAACTACCCTCTTTTGGGATGATGCTAAGTGCAAAGTACTTACACTTTTCCTTAAATTTTCTGTCATCTACTTATTTCACCCTATTTCCTCATATTATAAACCAGCATTAAAAATCACAAAGGATGTGAAAAATATGAGATTAGTATAGGTGATGGGGTAGAGATATGGGAGGGGTAAATTCCCTGTCTCTCAGTTCTTGCTCCTATGTGCCAACTTGTGGAGGTACAAGGGACATCCGACAGAGGCAACTTCAGGAATGGAATTTGGTGGCTACTGCTTGCTACTTCTTTTTATCGATTTCACAGTCAAACTGAGCCAATGAAAGTTTGGTTAAATTGTTATCCCAACAGGCAAACAATGAGCTTCCTTTAGATTCTTCCAGCCCACAATCCTGCTCACAAGGGTCCAAGTTTCTACTGAGCATCTCTCTACTAACAGCGTTCCTGAGACGGAACACAGTCTCTGGACCTACTTCACCGTGCTATCCCTTTGTGTGCACAATTAGCACAGAAATACCTAGCAAGGGATCTTTGCCAGGTCTAGCAAAAACACCTAAAGAAATCGAGGCATCTCGGTCTGTTTATCCTAACTCCTCCTTTCCCTAATGTATCCATCAGATCTACAGTAAATAACAGATGTTGCTAATAACATAGTAAGAGCCACTAATATGCCCATTTTCCCAGGAGTGCAACTGAAGGATCTTCTGTGAATATGGTAACAAGTGACAAATTGTTCACGTGTATTTTCATGAAATGTTTTGACTGCTGAAGTTGTTCTATAGCAGTTCATTAAAAGACCCATAAAATATGTAAGTTTACATTCTATAAAAAGATCATCAGGAATTTCTTGGCCGATAGTATCCCTTCTATTAAGCATCTGTTTTCTATTTTCCAAAGGATTGTGGCAGTGGTTGTCCAATTGTATATTAAAAATAGTTGATTTAAGCTGGATGAAAATGTTGTAATTTCTTATTAAAGATTAGTAACCCACCAGTGAAGCTTCCTTAGAAGGCAACCAGCAATGTGTATGTAGCACATCTGGTTTCAAAATATTAAAAAATGATAAACACTCACCGATCTAATCCATCTGTTCTCTCCATCTGCATAATTGTCGTATTTTAAAACTAAGATGTGCACTGAGCTTGACATTACACAAGGCTGAAGAATTTTGCTTCTTGATTCCTAGGCAGTTGTGATTGATCGAGGTCAATTTCAGAGGAATGTCATGTTTATTATTGCATATGTAGGCATTCTGAAACACTGGTCGAAACTCAATTCCAATATAAGTAGGCTCTCCTTGACTGGAAGTCAGGAGTGGCATCAACCGGATAGAATGTTAAAAATCACAGGCTGATGTTTTTTGTTCAAGAGTGTCAAGAACTCAATAAAAACTAATACCGTTACCAGTAGCTAGCCCTCACTGAGTGCTTAATTTGTGCCAGGCACTCTGATAAGCACTTTACAGGAATTTTGTGTAGTTCTCATCACAACCCTTACTAACCTCATTTTGGAAATAAAACTGAGACTCATTAGACAGTAGGGAGTTTAGCCAAGGTCACACAGCTTGTGCGTGGTAAAGCCATGATTCATATTTGGGCAATATGACTCCAGTAACTATTCTCTTGTACTCTCTGCGCAAGGGCACAAATTATCTTTTTAAATACTATCAGTTGGTGGGGCAGGGGAGAAGGGTGGGGGGGGGGAATGGAAACAACTGTATTTGAACAACAATATAAATAAATGTATACATACATACTATCAGCCTACTTAGCCTTAACAGTTCTTTCCTAAAAGCTGTAGCTCTCAAATGTTACAAACTGCTTCCCCAACCTGCACCTCATCCATAAATCCATTACATGATAACATAGGTCACAGTGATGATAATAATCAACACTGGTAAGTATCACTGAGTTTCCGTGTGGTTCCAAGCTCCCTACAAATGAACTCACTTAATCCTCATAATAATTCTACACGATAAGTAAGATTACTATTTCCATTTTTCAAATCAGGAAAATGAGGCATAAGCCATTAATAATTTGCCCAGGTCAAACAACTTCAAAATAAAACTCCCAAAATTTGAACCCAGGAATTCTTGCTCTACACCTATAGTACTCATACACTGTGCTAGGCAGTGCCAGGTGCCATGTGCAGTGATTCGTGTATGAGGATAAATAAAACACGGTCAGCCTATTTCAGTCAGCGTGTTTTCTAAGTTCATCCATGTTGTAGCATGGATGTATCAGAACTTCAGTTCTTTTTATAGCTGAATAATATTCCACTGTGTCAATATACCAATTTTATTTATCCATTTATTTTTTGAGACGCGCATAGATTGTTTTTGCCTTCGGGCTGTTTTGAAGAATGCTGCTGTGGACGCCGGTGGACAAGGATCTGTTCAGACCCTGTTTTCAGTTATCTGGGGTATATACCCAGGAGTAAAATTGCTACATCATATAGTTAAAATGTTAAATTTTTATGTTGACATATACTTTTACACAAGAAAATAATACATTTTAAAAAACCATGGTCTGTGTCTTTGGAGGACTCATGTTAATAAGACAGAAATCTGAGCTAGTAATTACAGTAATATGATATATGCTGTATTGGTAGCAGGTGCAAGGGGCTACACGAACCAGAGCAAGCCCAATATTGCTTAGTGTGGGGTGTAAGGCTTCAGGGAAGACTTCAATAGTACCATTTGGAAAAATTCTTACAGGATGAGAAAACAGTCTCAAGGATAATGGTGATGGCTAATAGGAGAAGGGGTGAAGTGGGTCAGGAGGTAGGAGATAGCACTTCAAACGGAGGAATTCTTTTGAACGAAGTCTCAAATATATGCCAATCCCAACTGGGATGGTTAATTTTATTAATCTGTGTCAACTAAATGGGTCCCCGGGTGCCCAGATATTTGGTCAAATTATTCTCAGTGTGTCTGTGAGTTGTTTAGGTAAGGTGACATTTGAATCTGTAGACTAAGGCAGATTCTTTTCCCTGAAGGAGGGACATTGTCCTGTCAGCTGAAGGCCTGTTCACAGGTGGCAAACACAAGGCCTGAGGCCCGATCTGGCCCTCCACCTTGTTTTATCCTGCCCAGCACCTTGTTTCTACCTGGCAGCAGCACTGAGCTCCTTGCCCCTAGTTAAGGAATAGTTACACTCATACAGTCCTAAAATTACATTCAGCCTTTGAAGGCCACTGGGAGGCTGATGTGGCCCCCAGTGAAAGTGAGTTGGATACACCTGGATGGATCTTCCTGCAAGTACAAGAAAACTGCTGCCTGACTACTGAGCTGGAACATCGGTGTTTTCCTGCCTTCAGACTCAAACTGAAGCATATGGTTCTCCTGGGTCTTGAGCCTGCAGGCCTATCATCTGGCGTTTACACCTTCAGTTCTCCGAGGTCTTCAGGCTGCTGACTGTAGATCTTGGGACTTCTTAGCCTCCTGAATCCCGTAAGCCAATTCCTTATAACAAGTTTCTTTTTTTGGTATAAATCTACAACTTGTTGGTTTTGTTTCCCTGGAGAACCCTGACTGATGTGCCAACACATTGTAGCTTGGTGTGGCTGTGTCTGCAGGTGAGTGGAGGGGATGTAAGAGTGTAACTCTTACATAATTTCTAGAGGTAAAAACCACGCTCCCTTTGAACTAGCCGCTCTTCTTCACCTATTGTCTGTTACCTCACTCTGTTGACTCATTTTCAAAGTGATGCCTTGGCTGTTGACTCTATTGGAACACTCAAGGCCCTTTGGCATTTGGCTGCATCTTAGCTTTCATTTCTCCATGCTTGTACATAATTCGTGCTTCAGCATCCTTGGCTCTTGATGGAATGCTCCATAAATTCACATCTCTGACTCTGTGTACTTGTTCATGTTTCATTCTGCAGAGATGTCCTTTCCCATCCCTGGGTGATTATATCAAACTCATGCTGGAAGGTTTATGAAACCATGCAAGCGCATAAGGGTGGCCAATTCTATCTGCTTTGTTTGTTCGTTGCTCTATCCCTAATGTCTAGGATAGTGACTGGAATGAAGAGAGAGGGAGAGAGGTTATCCGACAGAATTCAGAACCTAAGATGAGTTGTGCCCCAACCCTTCCTGGTCTGGTCACATGAGCTTGTTTATTCACATTGAGGTCACTCACAGCTGAAAAACACTCCAGCCAATCCACTATAGAGGTTTAGTCATTTCAAATATTGAAAGCTATTTCTTGCAAAAAGTTGGTCACAAGGATGAGGGTTCAGCATTCTCCACTTCCTCGTGTTCTTCCCGTACTTTAAGACATGTAAACATTAAAATTCTCCTGTAATCACAAGACTACTTCAAGTCATGGAGGATATTTTATTTCTGGATAATTAAACAAAAATAATGTTTACTAGAAGCCAAAAGAAACACTTTTAGTCAATTTATGGACCAACTATTGTTAAGATGGCCAAGTGCTCTGTTTTTAAATGAAGGTAACTGCCTGGGCTCTTCATCTTTGACTGTGTCTAAAATAATATGTTTCACCATGAGTTTAATTATAATGGCCTGTTTACCATTAGTTTAAAATAAGTCTCATTATTGCACTGGTTACTGATTTTATTATATTTGATTCCACACTACTATTAAAAAGAAATAATTAGTCTTATCGCTTAAGACTTCTGCAATTATTTCTCTCTTTGGTAGAGTGTACTGAAAGAGTTGTCACATATTTTACATATTCTAAATGCCAAGCATCCTTATTAAGTGAGGGAAGCACTTAAGTCTTCAAGGAAAAGAACGGAAGTAGAGAGCACCCGTCCCCCTAGACCGTGACCGTGCTGAGGGTACACAGCCTGCCTGGTTTCCAGATCTTACTCCGTCATGGTTTTTATCCCCTTCTGCCTTCCCCCTCTGAAAGTGAACTTTTACTTAAACATACAAAGCTTCCCAAAGTTTTGTTTCAAAGCATATCTCCTCCAGTAGGTGAATGAAGCCACTAACTGTCATTAACAAGCCTAAGAATGGAGGTAACCTTGTGCTTTTTAAGGGAAGTAGGTGGGAGGATTCCTAGTACAGTTTAAATAGGTCACTATGAAAGTCCATCATGGCTCTACAGTAGCCATGTATTAGAGGATTTTTTTAGGATAAAATACATTTAAATTTTCCTCAAGCAAAGAAAATATAGAAATGTTCATTGGTGCTTTAATAAAACCAGTGCACAAATTTCTTTCAATCTGTAATGTCATTTATGCAGTGCAAAGGAAATAATAAAATGATGATATGTAAGATTTTACTATTCCAGATTCAGAGTTTAATATTTACTGATCTCTTTAGGGGTTGAACTTTTTTCCATCCATCTTTTTTATTCTTTAATGGAAAGGGGATTTTTTAGGTACTGATTAGCAAGTTTGGTTACTAAATTATTTTCTTTTCCAAAATTCCAAAAAGGTTTTGTTGTGATAAAAGGTATCAGAAAGCTCAGTTTTATTATTTATATATCATCATTATTCTCTTCCTTCTCTTTGGAGAGATAAACCTTTCATGATGAATGTTATCTGAAATAGTTTTTACTCTCTTGAAATCAAATGTCGGTCCAGCCATACTTTTGTTTGTGGTATAGTAACAAATCAAGGTGTAGATACTTAAGCCATGAAATGCTCCTTTTCTCAAATGGTGGTTGATAACAGGAAATTTTAAGGCTTTTATATAGGGCAAAACACATTATAGATTCCCATCATATGTTTGCTTATGGAGTACTTTTAAAAAACATTTCGATAATTACTTATTCAAGTATTGGATCTCAAAGCCAGTGAAAAGACAAACACCTTAGAATAATTTTTAAGACGGTTCATTTTTCCCAGGCTCAGGGAGAAATAGCAACATCGTTGTTGTTACTGTCCCCTTCCTGTTCCTGCTCTTGTTATAAAATCGTGCAGCTCTGCTACTTTTTGCCTCAGTCGCTTGCAAAGTCCATGGCTCTTGCTGTTATATGAATACAGTTCGATGTGTAATACAAGGTCCGTGGTCATTCCACAGTAGGTTCAGAGGGTGATTGTCCTAAAGGATTCTGAATGAATTTTAAATACTGAGAAAACTGCATTCATTCTAGCAGGAATAGAAATATGGCAGACCAGTACTTTCCTGAAGGAAAGGACGGGATTTTCTCATCTATAGCAGAGTAGATGTTTAAGTACTAATAACTGTTGGGTGAAGCATTGAGTGAAGGAATGAATAAACAATTGAATCATAGATGCGCTGTCAAAATGCAAACTTCCAGGAGTTTCACTTAGAAAATCTTATTACATAGAGCAATGCAACTACTTCTTCTCCCCCAAAAGTAAAGAGTTTCTTGCATGTGATGCAAGAACTACAGTTGGAAGAGTTACCTGAGATGGTATGTGACGCACCAAATGAGGTTTTAGAGATTTTTAATATGAAAATTATACAATGTAAATGGATGGCCATTTGATTTGTGCTGTTTTGATGCTGTCCTCCCCAGTGGAACCAGAAAGTACCTGACTACTCAGCATTCTGGGCTTACAAGACCGAATAATCTGAGTAGAGTAGCTAAACAACTGTCTTTACTTAAATTGGAAAAAAACAAACCCCATGGAAAAATACAAGTGTAATCGCTACAGAGTTTTTCATGGATATTTTAGCTACTGATTAAAAACATTTTTTTTAAAACTACTACAAGAGAAATGTTGAGGTTAGATTCAGGATACTATGAATCAAGTTTTAAGGACTAAACAGAATCTTCAGATTATGGAACCACAAATGCATTTATGTCAAGAAATGTGGATGGGGGTAAATTACACTAGATGATGACTGTCTTGATAGGCCATTTTTTTTTACAAACTAATTTTGGTTTTTCTTTCACTATAACAATTATTGTTCTTGGAAAATGATCTGTGAAAGGTAGCATTTTCCCTGTCTTTGAAACTTCACATTAAGAAAACACCCATATTTCTTTCCACTTTAGTTACCACAGGAGGAAGGCTGACTTCCCAACTTTAGAGAGAACAGAATTATAGTCTTCCGAATACATGCGTGGTGGTTTGAACTTGACCTAACAAAGTCAAGCCCATAAGTTGCCTAACTTCCAGAGATAGAATTCAAAAGCAAACAAACAAACAAAAAATACAAAAGTTATTTTCTTTCTGTAACCTTGAGGATGGCATACTTTTTAAAAATATCTCTTAAAGGTGAATCAAAGATGGTCATAAGGGCCAATTTCTACTAGAGTTTTCTTATTTTCTGTCCATTACACAAGAGTTAAACAAAATGTTTGAATGGAACATTTAATAACAAAAGACATTTATGATGTTTACTTAATGTTTTGGACCATTAAGCATCAATGACATGAGTTATTGGATGTAATATCTGGCCAAAAATCTTTTGACCAGGCTGCGTTTTACTACTCTTGGAGCTGCCAGCATCCCAATTTGAAAAAAAAATCTGTGGTCAAATCTTAGTTTTCTCAGAGGACTTTGGATTTGAAAATATCTCCTGTTGCCAGAAAGTACCTTTTGAAGTTTACATTAAGATGGATATTTATTTATTTTTTCCCTATAACAATGACAGTGGTTGAGATAAACTGTTTAATTCTAAATAGAAAACACATCTGCTGTGTCTCCATTGTTTGTGGTTGCTGGAGGGGTGACAATTTAAACCAAGTAGCACACATGACATTTTAAGTGAGATGTTGTGTGAGGGCTCCCAGCTGCTGATGGTGTCCTCTCCTGCTCGGCTGGGGCCAGTGGGACCTCGGGAGCCAAAGCCCCATTAAGGTGCAGATGGACACCCAGGGATGTCTTCTGCTTCCCTTCCTTCTTGAAAAAGTGGGAGAGCGGGAAAGAAGGACTCAAAAATCAGCAGTTTCCCTGTTTATATTACCTGCTGATTTATAAAAAGAAATTCAAATAGTTTTCAAACATATTCTCCACCCCAAATTGTATTAGATTTTGTTGGGATTGAATGAAATACATAATTTAGAGAGTGGCTATCCTTGCAATATCAATTTCTTCTATGTACATTTTGCATGTTTAATACAAGTTTCAAATTTTTCATATATTCTTCCATATTTATTGTTACATACATTCTTAATGTACGTTGCACTTTTGTTGCCATTTTTTAATGAGATCTTGCCTATCATTATATATCAGAGCTTTCTGTTGTTTGTATGAGGGAAAGTCAATGCTTTTTACATTAGTATTAGAATCAGCATCCTTACTGATTTTTAAAATTGTTTCTAATAGGTTATCAGTTTATGCTCTATTAATATTTTTGTAGTTTATGATAATGTTGCTTTCTCTGTTGTAATTATTATGCTCCTCATTTAGTTCTCTTGCCTAAGTGAATTATCTAACACTCCCAAAGCATTGTTTAGTGACAAAGACAATAGTGAGCATCGTTCTCTCTTTTCATGGTTTAGTAGAGATTTTCACCATTAAGCCTGATGTTAGTTTATTTATTTATCAGTTTGTTTCTCCTATTTTATCTATAAATATTAGAATGTAGCCATAAAAAATAAAGTTATTTGAAATCTAGTAATAATACTAATCACTTTTAATAATAAAATAATTCCTTAACATCATCAACTATCCAGTAAATAATCAGGTTCCAATTGTCTTATAATGTCAAAAAGAATTTTCAAAATCAATATCCAAAAACACCCATACATTGCAATTAGTTAATAATTTTCTCTTTTCATTTCCCCAACTTAGTTCCTTATTTTTTTATTTTCTGTAATTTTTTATGGCAAAAACTAGATTATTCACCCTATAGAATTTCTGATAGCCTGAATTTTTCTGATTGCATCTTCATGGTATTATTTAACAGGTTTTCCTGTCATCTGTGGTTCCGCATGTTGGTTGTTTGATCTAGAGTCTTGGTCAGATTAAGGATTATTTTATTTTATTCTGTTTCTGGCCAGACTAACATCTAGCATGTGGTGCATTCTTTGGAATGCACATGATATCTGGTTCTCTTCTGTGTGTTAGTGGCTGATAATGATCAAGGCATATATTTATTACTTTATTATGGTAAAATAGTGATTTTTCAATTTAATCATTACTGCTTTATTTAGTAGCTGCAGTTTTTCTATAAAAATAAATCTTTTTAAATTACAAGGTCAGCCAGGGGCTTTGCTTCAAAGACAATTATCTTGAATTAGCAGAAGTGAATTATGTGCAATTCCCATTTCATCACACAGAATATTAAAAAGACATATACTCTGGAGGTGAGATATAATAAAACAATAATTAATTAATCACTGACCTGTTTTAACAAAAAATATCTTTGAGTGAAATTATCATTTAAGTGTGCTTAATGGTAAAAAAAAATACATGACCACTAGTATAGTTTATTACCACTGACTAGATTGGAGCTAAGGATTCACAGTTTGCCCACCTCTGCTTTTGCAACATTAGTGCCATTGTCAACACAGTGAAAATATCTTAGTATTATTATGATAATAGGCTTGACCTCGTGGACCTCTTGAAATGCCCTGGAGCTCTCCAGACCACACTTTGAAAATCACTGCAGTAGACCGAGGTCCCTACAACCAGGAATATTATCTCCCACCCCTGATCCCATCTGCACCAGCTGAGCAAGAGCTCAGCTGAAAAGTGAACTTCTCAGAGCATCGCTCGCCCACCGCCCAATGTACAGCGGCCGTCCTGTCAGTATGGCATCATCCTGTTTTAATTCTCTGCACAGTACTTACTGCCATCTCAGAATTGTCCTGATTATTTTCCATGGTTTATTTTCTCTCTCCTCTTTCTAGGATGTAAATTATTTAAGAAACATACTTTTTCTTATTTGTTCATATTTTAGCACAGTTGGGTTTTTTGAATATTTAATGAGTGACTGAATAAAAATGTTTATATTTACATAGAAATTTTCTGTTTTTCCTTTTTATTAAATTTACTGGGGTGACATTGGTTAAGGAACTTATATAAATTTCAATTGTACAGTACTATGATATATCCTGTATATATTGCATCGTGTGCCCACCACCCAAAGTCAAATATATTTGACCCCCTTTACCCTTTACTAGCCCTACCCCCTTCCTTCTGGTGCTGTTGATTGTGTCTATGAGTTTGTGTTTTTTTTTTTCCTTATTTGTTCCTTTGTTGCTTTCAGTTTTATATCCCATTTATGAGTGAAGTTATATGATTCTAGGTAATACCAGAAGCAGGGGCCAGTTACAGGAAATAAGGGGAAGGAGGGGGAGGAGAAAGCAGTAGACTTGGAATAGTTGTAGACTGAGTTTTATGTTCAAAAGAAGCCTTCACTTCTCAAGTGATTATCACTTGGCCAATCATCTTTTCTTCTCTTCCCAAATTCCCTGGGCTTTTACAGTGCATGTTCTATCCAATCATATTTCGCATATTGTGTTATTTATGCCCTTTCCTATACTAGTGTTGACATAATAACATGACCCTGAAAACCAGAATGGACGTAGGCTGTCCCATCTGTCATTTCCCACTCCTCTCTGAACATCTCTCTTTGTGCTCTGGCGTGTAGAAGATGATTGCTCAATAACTACTCACCATTTCAAAAGGTTCATTTTATTCATATCCTGGGGAAACAGCAATCATCACCAAACTGCAATTCCAAATTCGCTGGAAAGTCAGAGTGCAAAGATTCCTTGGCCACATCGAGAAACACATTGTACATCGTGTCTAACCACAGATAGGACCTCACCTGAAATGTGTGTGTAGGGAGGCCACCCCTTGGTGGGTAGAGAGGCTTCCTAGAAAAAGGAATCCACATGCACTAACTGGAAGCTCAGATGATGTCGTCTACACTTTCTAATCCATTTTACCCATTTTAATAGAAAAAATGTTAAAAATTATCTAAACCTTTAATGTTTAAATACATAAATTTATGTAATCTTGGTAAACTAATTCTGACATCATGCTTTCTACAAATGAAAAGCTGAGTAGGCTCCATTCATTCGTCCCATAGGGAGCCAGATCTTTCCTGCAGCCCATTGCGAATATATTTAAAAACAAGAAGGTTTTGCAAATATACCTTAGCTCTTCTTCTGGGGTTCCTTTCAATCCATAAGATCCAAACTTTCTCCTATGGGTTACAGATTCTTCTCCCTGTAGGATTATCTCTGTCATTTCTCTATGTTTACTCAGAACCCCAGTTCCATCTGCCATAAGCCTCCACAGCCAGCAGCTGTCTCCCGTCTCAAGGCTTCTGAAGTCTTGGTAGTCTCAAGTCCTATTGTCTTGGATCCTTGCTGATTTTAGAGAGCAGCACATGTAAGACAAACCAAGCACTCTCTTCTGCTGAAGCTGGTTGCCTCCCAGAAACCCACTCTATTATTTCTCAGGGCCCCTCTGCAACTGTAGGAGTTACTGCAAAGGACAATGGGAGCAAACCCACCAGTCCCAGTGATTCACAAAATCTCATGTAGTTTTCCCCCTGAAGCAAGAACAGAAGTGTTCAAAGATACAAGAAAAGAAAATTACCTCTCCACCTTGCTCTCATGTCCTCATTATCTTATTTAAAACACCCGTGATGGGGGAACTTTTTAATCTAATTGTCATCTGCACTAAATGGTTTTTAATCAAAATCCTTACAATCCTGCAAAATTAGCAAAGTGTAGTTGAATAGGTATTGAATTAAATGTTAAAGTCCTAGCCCTGACCAGTGTGGTTTTTCCTGCAAACCGAAATGTTGTGGTTCGATTCCCGGCCTAGATTGCTGGTTTGGTCTTCAGTTGGGGCACATATGAGAGGCATCCCATCAATGTTTCTCTCTTTCTCCTTCCCTTCCCCTCTCTCTGAAAATAAATAATATCTTTAAAAAAAAGTTAAGGTCCTAGTTTTAGAGTTTGAAGCTAAGTTACATAATTTAGGAAAAAATCCTCTCTGAGACTTGGTTCCTTTTTTTTTTTTTTTTTTTTTACTTTTCTGCATTATGTGGCTAATAATACCTGCCTTACTCAAGTTGTAAAGATCAATCAACAAATTTTATAATTACTTCACACTTTATAAAATGTTTTAGTTCCCACTGGCTTATTAAGTTCTTTTGGGTATGGGAGGCTAATGTTGATCATTGTTACATTCCATCAGGACTCAGTCAAGTGGCCTGACCACAGCCTGGATTTGATGAATGCTGAGTAATGAATTAATCTTCACCCTGTCATTACCTCCTATGTTGTTGTTCAACAGGATTGACCTATTTTGGGACCCCTATTGTAATATCATGTTATATTTTATTCAGTCACTCCAGCTATACAGCTGGAGACCAGATTTTACGTTCAAAAGATGTTTTCACTGTTGAACTGTGGTTCTCATTTGGCCAACCACCTCTTCCTCCGGCATATTTTGCTCCGTTACTAATTGCCCTCATCTAAGTCCATTTACTTTGATCTATTTTTTTAGAAATATCACTTATCATCTTGGACACAGTGGAAGGAAAAAATCTATTAACATTATCTCTCTACCTAACAAAGATACAAAACAACTGGAAACTGAGAGAGAGATTTTAAAATACTAGATTGATAGATCATTGATATAGCCTGAACATGAATAAAACCATTAAGAGAGAGCCTAATGTTTATAAAAATAAAATCAGAGTATCCTTAATGTCGCACACTTTGTCATCCAAAAAGCTACTTTTCCATGCTGCAATCAGTTTATACCCAGCATATATACACAGGGTGGACAATAGTAGGCTCATGGTAGTATGTATGGAAAATGAAATAATTAGCAAATAATAATATAAGAATAAATTCTGTGTTTTGCCCTCTAATGACTGTAAATCTACTTTTGCCCTACCCTGTACTTTGCACCATACGATGTGCCCCACAGCGCTCTCCAATTCATTTTGTCCTGTAATGCCCAACAACAGCTGAGTAGGGTGCCCTCCGAGGAATCTCTTTATCTAACGCTCCCTGATCTCTCAACCTTTCTACAAAACAATGGATTTCATTATTTCATTCAAACAGTTGTAGCCATCCTAATGATAAGCCAATGTCCATTTAGCAAAACATTCCAATCATGATTCAAAGAATAACATAAATGAACACCATTGGTAGTTGAAATTATAACTTAAATTTATTAATTTATTTTGACAACTATTTTTATGTGTTAATCCCTACAAGAGGTTCTGGGAATATAGAAATTAATAAAATGCAAAGTCTCTGTTTTCAGGGTTCAGACTCACACAGTGGAAATGACCCTTACTTGATTCAACATGTTGTGTAAGGGCATGGTAAAATTAACTGATCTCTCTACATTTAAGACACTCAAAACTTGGAAATTGCTTGTGAAAAAAAATTGTTTCCATTTACCACTGCCAGATATGCAAGACATTTTCCATGAATTACCTTACTGAATACTAACAACAATCCTGGAAGTTAAATATTACTGTCCTTTCACGATAAGGTCACCCAATGATAGGCAGAACCAGCCTTTGAATCCTCTTCTGTTTTGATTCAACATTGGAGCCATTAACTTCTATTTTATGTCATCTCTTTATGGTCCCCTCTGATTGGAGTTAACATATTTATCTTTACCGGAAGTTGTGCCATCTTGTGCATCTCTTCATTGGAAAGCCTGGGGACATCTCGGATGACAATCCACAGCTGAGGAGGAATTCTACTGTTAATCCTGGTGTGAGCAACATCTGACCAGTAAAGGGCAAAGCATAACAGAAGTTAATTTAGAATGACCAAAAAAAAATAGTCTAGATTTTACTTTAGGAAAGCCCTATGTTATAAAATATTGCTTTGGCACAATGCCACAAACAGGAACAATAAAGGAAAACACTGGTAGATCTGACCACGTACAGATCTAACTGTCTAAATGTCTAAAGGTAAAAATCCATGCTTAACAGAATCAAAATGAAAGGACAAACCAGGAAAACATAACAACATATAAAATAAATAGTACTCCTGGCTGGTGTAGCCCAGTGGATTGAGCGTGGGTCTGCAAACCCAAGGATCACAGTTCGATTCCCATTCAGGGCACATGCCTGGGTTGCAGGACAGTTCCTAGCAGAGGACGAAGGAGAGGCAGCCATATATTGATCTTTGCCTCCCTCTCTCCCTTCCTTCCCCTCTAAAGATAAATAAATAAAATCTTTTAAAAAAAATAAAATAAATAGTACTACTATAGAAAATGTATGCATTCAAAATAAGAAAAAAAGTCAAAAAGTGAACAAAATTAATAGCAAGGAACTGCAAAAATAAAAATACGAGTGACCAATAAGCAGAGAGTGAGAAACTCTGTGTCACGTAGCTAAGAAGGAAGCGAAAACTAGAACGAAGGTGTTTGGAATATTGATAATGCATACAGTTTTAAAAAGTTTTAGAGAAATGGGTAGTTTCATTGCTGTAGGAAACAATGTTTGTGTAAGATTTTTGGAAAGCTGCTTGATAATATACATTAATACCTTTCAAATGGCAGGTCTAGAAATTTATCTTAAAGTCATTACTATAAATGAACTTAACAATTTAGCTACAACATGGTTAAATGTGGCATTCTTATAAAGTAAGAAATCAGAGTGAAATGTCCGGCAATAGAGGGACTGATTAAACATTAGGTAAATTGTGGTACATTCAAAGGTAAAAGAATCAAAAGAATACTTCAGCAGCAATTTAAAATGAAGCTGTTTTATTTAAAATGTGCAAAGCTGATCACAATAAATTAAACAAAAATTAGAAAGAGGTCACAAAAACAGTGTCTAGCTTTACCACAGAAGTGTGTATTTGTGTGTGTGTGTGTGTATGCATGGTGTGGGCCTGTACCACAAAGGTTATTGCTCAAACCACAGTTGAGTCTGTTTATGGGTGATGCTATTACAGGAACTTTAATTTTTATCTTTTTGCTTTGATAAATACAATGAATACATATTATCTTTTGGAATTTTGTTGTGTAAGAAATGTATAAAATAAGCTACTTTGACATTGGATCACATTATAGATTCTTGATATTGTCTATGAAATGGACTACCTTGTTCAGTTTCAACTTTGTATGTTGAAACTACAAAACATTCCTGTTTGTGTTACTGCAGACATCGGTCAAGTTATTAGTCAACATTTATTATGTGAGAACTGTAAACTCAACTCCAAACAGAACATAAGATGAAGAGGCAGCTGAAATGAAGTAAGAAGCCTGAGGAGCTGCAGGGCTGATGGCCATTTGGCAGAAGCCTCTAGTGGGCTGGGCTCACCGGCATATTTACTGCACGGACCCCTGACAAACGGATTGGACAGCCCCTAGAGACCTCTTAGGCCTCTGTTGGCAGGCAGGAGCAAGGAGAGAAGAAGAGGTGGCGGGGGAATTCAAGGCCACAGCCTGCGTCCCCATAAGAAAGCTGGAATCAGGGTCATAAGCAAGGTGGCAGCTGGTGTAAGCAGCTAAAATGATGACTCTTTTCTCTATCAGTAGATCATTTTCTACTTTAGTCTGTAGATTCAGAAATGCTAGAAACTACCTCAGAAATAGCTAGAAAAAGGCTCTTGGTACCAACGAGAGTTTAGTGTTTTCTAACAGAATGAAATCCTATCTTGCCTCCAGATTTCTTCATCCAGGAAGCAACAGAAAGTGCAGTGGCTGGAGAATAAAGCAAGAGATGACAACTGAAGGATATGTGAAATGTGGGTCCCCACAAATAATAACAAGTACATTCTTCTTTCTGTTGTTTCTTGTTTAGACTTATCTACCTTCTTAATCTCTCTTCCAGGTCCCTTTTGCTCTCTAAACACTGAAAAACCAAAAAGACTCTGAAACTCTAAATCAGCAGTTCACCAAGTGTGGTTCCTGGTCCAGCAACAATAGCATCACCTGGGAACTTATTAGAAATGAAGATTCTCAGGCCAAGCCCCAGCCACACTAAGTCAGGGGTCTAGGAGGACAGTCCAGCAGCCTGTTTCCCGGAAAGCGCTCCGAGTAATTCTGATGCGTGCTCAAGTTTAAGAACCACTGGTCTGGATGGTGCAACTCTCACAGATCTCTGGGTAGAAGTAAAAAAAATTAAATTACAAAAATATAAAAATCTGTGCACAAAGATAT